>CM053037.1:195132439-195657439 GCA_028564925.1 Lithobates sylvaticus | reverse complement strand
CAACATTCTTATGTGTACACCAAGACGGGGCAGATGTCAAAAGAAGCCTATAAAATAAAATAAAAAAATCGCTGGAAGCGAGTAAAAAAAAAAAAAGTTTCCATAAAAGCAAAAAATAAAAAAATATTGCTATGGATTTAATTTTTTTTTTGATAAATGCTAATAAACTGTTAGTTTCAATAAAATCCGAAAATGATCTTTGGTTTGGATATTTTATTTCTAAATGCTAATAAACTGTATAAAAATGATTTACTTTTTGGAAACTCTTTTCCTCATTGTTTGTTGTACTTGGCATAATGCAAAAAATAAAAAATAAATAAGAATGCCAACTTGAAAAATTGTATATCCAATTTACACAGTCCTACAATATTTGAATTTTAAATTCTATTTATTTTTATTTATTGTCAGGAATGAATACATTTCTGACAACAGTTCTATGTCATAGTTCAACACTGAATCAGCAGTACTGAGAAATGTAAAATAATTATTTTGGCACCTAATGAAAAATGAGGAATGAGGACACAGTGGATTTTTTTGTTTTAAACTTTTTTTTTTTTTTCTTTTAAGACAATGTTGATTTTATTTTAACAAGTGTAATTTAAGAAACCATAAGAACTGCTGAATAATGTAAAAGAACTATATGATTAAATATTAATATAGAATTAAAAAAAAAAAAAAAAAAAGTATCGGTAGATGGAAAATGAAAACGGTAATGAAAAAAAAAAAAAAATAATATATAAAAAATGTGGTATGAATTTAAGTGGATGGAAAATGCATAAGTAGATTAATTCGGTATACTAAAACACCTCTTTTAGTCAGTCCACTTTTTGTCAACTGCCTAATGAGAATCAGGAAAAGTTTTGGCACCATGCAAGATATTTCATTTCCAAAATAAATATTATGGATGTTAAAACCGAAAAAAATGTATAAAAAAAATATATATCACTTTTCACTTTTGTATAGTTAAGAAAAGCGCCGGTTTATATTCAAATTGGTTGGTTTATTACAGATAGAATTGGCAGAGCTTGCCATAAATCACTATATTTAATAAAATAGTCCTCCTTTTGCCCTGAACTGTGAATAATATGGCTGAGGTATGTTCAAGGTTAATACAATAGGTAATGTAAACCAGACTACAATAAAAAAAAAAAAAAAAAAAAAAAAAAAAAAAAAGTTGAATAAGAAATCTGCAACATATTACGGGCTAATCCTGTTCCTTTTAAATACCTATTAGCTGTATAAACAGGTTTCGCGAGCCGGACGCTAACTCCCTGATTTCGCTATAGTACACTGTTGTCTAGTTGCTATGAGTTACTGCACTGATCGTTGTTTTTGCCTTACTGAACCCAAAAACTACAAGTCATATATAATACAATATATTGTATCTTGTGTTGTTGCAAAACTGATTGAATTTGGGTTGCCTACAGGCTATAAGAGACAGGTGCACTTTAATACCACATGGGGTATATATTTGTTTGTTTTGTTTTTTTTTGTTTTTTTTTTTTATTTATTTTTATTTATTTTAGTGTAAGATTTTTAGTGAAAGGTCCAAACTCCATAACTTTTTGCCTGCAATAGGGAATTTTAGGAAAAGGGGATTGCTGTGCGTAGGGCCTGCCTCTGGTTGAGGCCATTTTGTAGGATGACGTGATCCTAAAGCCCCATACACATGGTCGGATTTTCCCATGGATTCTGTCCTATCTGACAATGTTGTCGGAAAATCCGACCGTGTGTAGGCACCATCGGACAGTGTACGTCGGATTGTCCGACGGACAAAGTCCTATCTCCTGCTGGATAGATTTTTCGACAACAAAGTCCGATCACACCAAATCCGATCGTGTGTATCGAATTCCGACGGACAAAGTGCTACGCATGCTCAGATCACATTACAAGACCAAAGCTATTGGCTACTAGCCTCTACGTAGTCCCGTCGTAGGCAACAAACGTCACCACGTTCAGAATGATCGGATTTTCCGACAACTTTGTCCGACCGTGTGTACGCAACACCAACATCGGACAAAGTACGACGGACATGATCTGACGGACCTGGTCCTCGGATAATCCGCGCGTGTGTATGGGGCTTAAGATCTAGGCCAATTCATCTACTGTTCTTTTCCAAACATTTCCCTTTTTTTTTTTGTATGTTAGTTTTATGTGCCTTGTGTTTAGGAATTAGTGTATCACAAGGATCCTGTGTGTTTTAAAAAGTTCAATTGATTTGAAGCCCTGATGAAGAGGGGAGTGCTGAGCCCCCGAAACACGTTGGCTGTTGCCAAATAAAATATTCAGCAGGCCTATAAAAGCTGGTGTGGTGCTTCCATCCTTTCAAAACTTTAGTAAACTTCTGGGGGGGGGGGGGGGCAGCAGGACCCCACAGGTGCTGGTGCAGTCTCTAGGACTCTATAACAAATCTCCATAAGATTCGGCCCCCCATACATCACAACTAGATTGATGGGAATCGGTCACGAAGTGTGAGAGGAACCTCATTAAGAAGCTGTCGTTCTGTGCCCCTGGTTGTGGTGTTTTGGTGGAATGACTATCATTCTGTGCCCCTGGTTGTGGTGTTTTGGTGGGATGACTATCATTCTGTGCCCCTGGTTGTGGTGTTTTGGTGGGATGACTATCGTTCTGTGCCCCTGGTTGTGGTGTTTTGGTGGGATGACTATCATTCTGTGCCCCTGGTTGTGGTGTTTTGGTGGGATGACTATCGTTCTGTGCCCCTGGTTGTGGTGTTTTGGTGGGATGACTATCATTCTGTGCCCCTGGTTGTGGTGTTTTGGTGGGATGACTATCATTCTGTGCCCACTGGTTGTGGTGTTTTGGTGGGATGACTATCATTCTGTGCCCCTGGTTGTGGTGTTTTGGTGGGATGACTATCATTCTGTGCCCCTGGTTATGGTGTTTTTGGTGGGATGACTATCATTCTGTGCCCCTGGTTGTGGTGTTTTTGGTGGGATGACTATCATTCTGTGCCCCTGGTTGTGGTGTTTTTGGTGGGATGACTATCATTCTGTGCCCCTGGTTGTGGTGTTTTGGTGAGCGGACTATCATTCTGTGCCCCTGGTTGTGGCGTTTTGGTGGGATGACTATCATTCTGTGCCCCTGGTTGTGGCGTTTTTGTGGGATGACTATCATTCTGTGCCCCTGGTTGTGGTGTTTTGGTGGGATGACTCTCATTCTGTGCCCCTGGTTGTGGTGTTTTGGTGGGATGACTATCATTCTGTGCCCCTGGTTGTGGTGTTTTGGTGGGATGACTATCATTCTGTGCCCCTGGTTGTGGTGTTTTGGTGGGATGACTATCATTCTGTGCCCCTGGTTGTGGTGTTTTTGTGGGATGACTATCGTTCTGTGCCCCTGGTTGTGGTGTTTTGGTGGGATGACTATCATTCTGTGCCCCTGGTTGTGGTGTTTTGGTGGGATGACTATCATTCTGTGCCAGTGGCTGTGGTGTTTTGGTGGGATGACTATCATTCTGTGCCCCTGGTTGTGGTGTTTGGGTGGGATGACTCTCATTCTGTGCCCCTGGTTGTGGTGTTTTGGTGAGCGGACTATCATTCTGTGCCCCTGGTTGTGGTGTTTTTGTGGGATGACTATCATTCTGTGCCCCTGGTTGTGGTGTTTTGGTGGGATGACTATCATTCTGTGCCCCTGGTTGTGGTGTTTTGGTGGGATGACTATCATTCTGTGCCCCTGGTTGTGGTGTTTTGGTGGGATGACTATCATTCTGTGCCCCTGGTTGTGGTGTTTTGGTGAGCGGACTATCATTCTGTGCCCCTGGTTGTGGTGTTTTGGTGAGCGGACTATCATTCTGTGCCCCTGGTTGTGGTGTTTTGGTGAGCGGACTATCATTCTGTGCCCCTGGTTGTGGTGTTTTGGTGGGATGATTATCATTCTGTGCCCCTGGTTGTGGTGTTTTGGTGGGATGACTATCATTCTGTGCCCCTGGTTGTGGTGTTTTGGTGGGATGACTATCATTCTGTGCCCCTGGTTGTGGTGTTTTGGTGGGATGACTATCATTCTGTGCCCCTGGTTGTGGTGTTTTGGTGGGATGACTATCATTCTGTGCCCCTGGTTGTGGTGTTTTGGTGGGATGACTCTCATTCTGTGCCCCTGGTTGTGGTGTTTTGGTGGGATGACTAGCTCCACGGTCATTGAAGTCACTTTTCCTGTAACTGATACACTCTCCGGGGAAGTTCATTTGAGGCCTCTTCAGTAGGTTATCCTGTTCATTCAAAGATTGGCCACCTCTAAAGCAATCACTGTTTACTGCTTTTGAAAATGCAGGTTCCTGAGATTTTATGGTGACCAACTGGCTTTGCGAGTTTTAGTCAAGGACCTGGAAGTAGTATGTCAGCAGTCCCTATCTGAACACTCCTTAAGCGTCGTAGGTTAGCATGAAACTGAGTGATGGCAGAACAAGACCAAGTAGTCCTTCGGGACTGCTACTTGTTTGATATGTTTGCCCAAAGCTTTTTATTTTTTCACTTACTGTTGACTGACTCAACTACTCTTTTGCCAAAATAATACTTTCTAAGGTTAGTTTGAACTTCCCTCCCAGTATATTGAAGTAATTTACCCGTATTCTTGATCTTCGCTTCGTATTGAAAATACGTCCCTTCTGATCCTTATTCACACCCTTCATGTGTTTAAAGGTTTTAGTCATGTCCATCCTTTCCCCTTAGTACATATTATTTCTGCAGTCTCTCCTTTTTTATTGCCCATCTCTGGACTGTGGGTTGTATCTTTTTTAATATATTTTTGTAAGTAAGGTCTTCAGAACTGGATACAGTATTCTAAATGAGGTCCAACTAAAGATCTCAATAGGGAAATCAGGACCTCCTGCCGGTGACCCCCTCTAGTTAGAACTAAAGCTCTATATAGAACAATAAGGACCTCCATCCTCCTCCTGGTGATCCCTCTAATTATCTATATAGACCAATCAGGACCTCCTTCCTCCTGCTGGTGACTCCTCTCATGATCTATATAGACCAATCAGGACCTGCTGCTGGTGACCCCCCTCGAGTTCTCTATATAGAGTTTTAGTTATAACTAGAGGGGGGTCACCAGCAGGAGGTCCTGATTGGTCTATATAGATCACTTAGATACTACTCTCCAGAGGGATCACCAGAAGGAGGAATATGGTCCTCATTCCTCTACATAGATCACGAGAGGGATCACCAGGAGAATGGAGGTCTTGAGTTCTCTATATAGAGCTTTAGTTATAACTAAAGACCTCCATTCTCCTTCATTCATCCCTCTTGTGATCTATGTAGCGGAATGAGGACCATATTCCTCCTTCTGGTGATCCCTTTAGAGAGTAGTATCTAAGTGATCCATCTAATGATCTATATAGAGCAATCAGGACCTCCATCCTCCTCCTGGTGATCTCTCTAATGATCTATATAGAGGAATCGGGACCTCCTTTCTCCTTCTGGTGATCTTTTTAGAGATGACTAAAGATCTATACAGAAAAACCAGGACCTTCTTCTCCTGCTGGTGATCCCTCTAGTGATCTAAATAGACCAATCAGGACCCCCTTCCTCCTGCTGGTAACCCCCCTAATGATCTATATAGAGCAATCAGGGCCTCCTTTCTCCTGCTGGTGATCCCCCGCTAGTGATCTAATTAGACCAATCAGGACCTCCTTTCTCCTGCTGGTGATCCTTCTAGTGCTCTATATAGAGCAATCAGGACATTTTTTCCTCCTTCTGGTGACCCCTCAAGAGATAACTATACAGAAAAATCAGAACCTCCTTCCTTCTGCTGAGGATCCCTCTACTGACGAGCCCCCACAATTCCATTCACTTTCCACATTGCCAGGCCACATGTTGGCTCATTGTGCATGCCTTGATGCCTACTCCCACACTTCTCATTACTGTGGGTTGCAATCCAGTGAATTAAAGTAGAACTCTAGGAGCTGGCAGGCAGATTTTGGGAACTTGAAGAAAAAACAGAGGGCCAACCACATTGGATTTTTTTTTTTTTTTTTAAGAATGTGGCCCGAGACAGGAGGAGATTTTTCAATTTGATCAGTTTAGTTGCGCTGTACAATCTATTGAAAGATCATATGGATAGGTGTGTGGCCATGATGACCATGTGCTGTCTGGAACTTGGTGGCATTACAGTAGAGCAGGGGTCTCAAACTGGTGGCCCTCTAGCTGTTGTGAAACTACAAGTTCCATGAGGCATTGCAAGGCTGACTCCCTCAGGTAGAGGCATGATGGGAGTTACACAACAGCAGGGCAGCCAGTTTGAGACCCCTGCAGTAGAGAGTGCATTCAGAGCCTGATCGTTCGTAGTTTTGATCTTCCATGGCCTTGTCATCGAATACAGATTGTGCTACAGGAATCCCAGCGTGTGCATTTTAAGACTGAAGGAATGGGAATATTTCATCTGCCTCGGTTTAAAGCCGTTTATCTTGCCATTGGCAGAGCTTTGCTCAGCACTACCATTAACGTGCTTAGTAACAACTCCTTTCAATGCTCTGTCCTACTCACGTCTGAGCATATGCAGCTGCTTCTTCTGCTTGGTGTTCACTGTGTATAATCTGGGATTTGTAGTTCCTCTGCAGCTCTTATCCACAGTTCTCCAATCTCTATTGAATGTCTCATGAGCAAAAATGTTAGAAAGATTTTTGGAGGGGGTGAGGTCCTTACTATCCCAATGAGAATGGGCAGTGCCAACACCGGTGTATGGTCAACCCATACAAGCTTTTTCGGTTAGGCAAATTGTAGGAACCTAAAAACCAATCGGAATTCACCTTTCACCAATCTAATTTCTAATAACTACAAGCAGTCCCCGAGTTACGAACACCCGAGTAACAAAACCTATTGTATTTCCTGTATGCGCTATGTGATGTTGGCTATCCAATCCAAATCGCTGAGTTGAAAACAGAAATGATGAAAAATGAGCAATACAAATACAAACTAATACAACTTTGACTCGTACAACTTCTGGAACAAGGATTCATTTCCACTGAAAAGTTCCACCAGATTTACTACAGAAATGTTGCCTGTAATGACCAAAGTTTGATTACACTTTTATACCATTTTTGGACCTATAGTTGCCACTTTGTTGTGTAATTGTAATTTGTGACTTGTTTTGGACTCCATCATCATTGATCTTTTTATTGTATTTTTTACATTACTTTCTGTCGTTCTATGACAAAAGACTGCTGGGTTTTGGAAGTTTCTTCAAATGAAATCCCTTTTATATTTAACAAATTTCAGAACCTGAGCCTAGCCTACAAAGCGTTGCCCATAGTCTTCCACCCTCCGTACGCTGTTTAGTCGCGCTCGCTATATTTACTTAGCGGAAAGGGATATGCGAGTTAACAATTCATATATTTTGTTACCATACTCCTTAATTAGGTTTACAAATTTTGAAATCCTATACCTCGTCTCTTGGCAGCGTCAGCCCAATGCCCAGGTGCCATTATAATGCCGGCAGCTTATTGAAGCCAAAAATAGATGTGGAAAAAGAGTTCTCTGGTAATGTTCTCTATGCCATCTATGGGCTGAGTAAAAAATAACTCGCTTTTATGGAAGTCGGATATGTTGGAAAAGCTTAACGGAGCCAAAATGTACAGATCTATGTATACTATAGATGCCTTACTGTCCCGTGCAGAAGCCCAACCCGCCCAACCCTTCTTTACAAGCAAACACTGGGGCTGATTTACTAAGGGCAAATAAACTGTGCAGGTTGCTCCAGAGCTTAGTAAATGAGAGGAAGCTCTGATGACTTCCACCATCCAATCATGCTCATGCAAAAATGCTGTTTTTTTGTTTTTTTTTACCCCCTGCCTGTGATTGGGTATGCTTTGCAAAGTGACTCTTTACCTCATTTACTAAATTCTGGAGCAATTGCACTTTCAGAGTGCACAGTCTGTTTGCCTTTAGTAAAATCAACCCCATTATATATTTAGACACTGTACTTGTATAGCATTTTCTACTCCCCCCCCCCCCAAATCTCCAAATCTCCCAATGTCTGTCCTCTCTCTATGCACATGTACTCTATATGTATAATATATATATATATATTTTTGTAAAATTGCAGAATATAGTTTGCTTTTTTAAAAACAGTTCTGCTCTTTATCTGTCTCTCAATATAACAAAAAATATAATAAAAAAAAAAAAATATAATAATAATAAATAAAAAAAAAAAATATAAAATATAATAAAAAAATAAAAATAATAAATAAAAAAAAATTATATTTTTTTATATATATATATATATATATATACTATATATATATACATATACACACACATATACACATACATACACACACACTTTATACATATATATATATATATATATATATAGATATATATATATATATATATATATATATATATAAAAAAGTGTGTGTGTGTGTGTATATAATATATATGTATATATATATATAAATAACAAACACACACACACATAAAATGTATATTATGTACTTATTTGGGATGTTACTAAAAAAAAAATAAAAAAAAAAAAAAAGTATAATAAAATTCAAGCCAGTTCTTTTCCAAAGTTGAAAGGAAAAGTTTGGCAACTCAATAACTGTCACTATTTCAGACACCTTGTCCTCCCTGCAGAAAAACACTGACACCCAATTTGTAAACACTCTGCTTCATATAAAGTTGTGAAATTACCCAAAACTGCCAGCAAACTTTGTACGAACAAGAAAAATACGACTTGATAATAAATACAAGCACCGCTTTTGGTCAAAGTTTTTGTTTTTCTCCAAAAAAATAAATAAAAAAAGAGAACAAACCGCATCACATCATACAACACTGATGTTTCCTTTTTTTTTCTTTATATTTTACTACACGACACATTGGGATTGATTTACTAAAACTGGAGAGCGCAAAATCTGGTGCAGCTGTGCATGGGAGCCAATCGGCTTTTAACTTCAGCGTGTTCAATTAAGCTTTGACAATAAATCCTGAAAGCTGATTGGTTCCTATGCATTACACTTTTAGGTTCTGCTGCTGGTTTTACACTTGTTTTTCACATATTTCTGTATACTAGACTCATTTCTTATCTACTCCTAGTGGCACGAAGGACACTTTCACTCATTCCTATGCAGAGCTGCACCAGATTTTGCATTCTCCAGTTTTATTTTAAAAAAAAACAACCCCAATGTTTGATTGCCAAAACAATTTTTCTTTTTTTTTTCTCTTTTTTTTTTAATCAGGTATTTTTTATTAGCAAGATTTTCAAGAACAGGATTGCCAGAACAATTTATCACCATCATCCCTTCGTTGTAGCGTCCTGTCACTACTGTCCCATAACCTGCGCCCAGTCAAGAAACATCCATTACTGTTATTTCAGATAAATTAACCTTCCACAGCACCAGATTGAATTTAAGAAAAAAACAAAAACATTCTACTTGTGAATTAAGTTGTAAAGTGTTTTTAAATCTCTTTTTTAGGACATAAAAGAGAAAAAAAAGTGAGATTAAATTAAAACAAAGTGAACACAGCTCAAACATTTTAGGTGACTTAGTAAAAAGCATTTAAAAGAACAGAAGTCCTGAGCTGTCGTTTCCCATAAAAAAAAAAAAAAAGGGAGGGAGTAAAAGGTTTTGAGAACAAAAGTTTCAAGAGCAAAGGGCAGAACAAAACATTATTATGACACAGAATCTTCCCAAGGCATTTTTTTGTGTGTGGTAATGTTCACATCCCTGTCGTAACAAGTCTTCCTTTTTTTTTCTTCCCTAGTCTGTTCTTTTGAAGCCAGATTAAAGACGAGAGAGCCTAGTGAAAAATTGTTACTTTAACACTATTCTTTTTATGCAAAAAAAAAAAAAAAAAAAGAAAGAAAAAAAGTAAATAAATATTTATGCACTTCCCCTTTCAGCTCTACAGACGATAATTCATGCGTTTCTCAATTTGATCTCTGTCAGGATATCGGAGTTCAAAAGATGTTAGGAGAATATTAGGATGCTTGCAACATGGCAAGAGCTCATTATTGGGGAGGGAGGGGGGGGGAAAAATGACATTTTCCTTGTCAAAAGAGCCAGTGTTTAAAATGGGAAAACAAAAACTTCAAACATTCCACACAACAAAAAAAAAAAATTCTTAAATGAAATCAAAGGGAAAATCGTACAGGAGCCAGGAATAGAGGATAAAAACCTTGCTGCTAATTCTGAGAAAACCTTTTAGAATTTTTTTTTTTTTTTTTATTTAAAT
The DNA here is from genome assembly GCA_028564925.1 of Lithobates sylvaticus. NCBI lineage: Eukaryota > Metazoa > Chordata > Amphibia > Anura > Ranidae > Lithobates > Lithobates sylvaticus. Next base: position 195,647,252 of record CM053037.1, on the reverse strand, counting down.
TGCAAAACACTTCAAATTTTTCATGAATAAAATATTTACTGAATTAATAAAAGTAATGTTAGAACTTTTTTAAACAGAATTTACATTAAGGGAGTTAAATTTTATTAATTTTTTTCCTAACTTTTTATTTTTCATGACCGTATCTTTTTTTATTTTAACTTTTTTGAAACTGGCTTTTATTAACTTTTTTAGAACTGTATCTTTTTTTTATTTTAACTTTTTTGAAACTAGCTTTTATTAACTTTTTTTTAGAACTGTATCTTTTTTTATTTTAACTTTTTTGAAACTAGCTTTTATTAACTTTTTTGAAACTAGCTTTTTATTTAAACTTTTTTGAAACTAGCTTTTTATTTAAACTTTTTTGAAACTAGCTTTTATAAACTTTTTTGAAACTGTATCTTTTTTATTTTATCTTTTTTGAAACTGTCTTTTATTAACTTTTTTGAAAATATCTTTTTATTGAAACTTTTTTGAAACTAGCTTTTATTAACTTTTTTGAAACTGTATCTTTTATTTTAACTTTTTTGAAACTGTCTTTTATTTTAACTTAACTTTTTTTAGGGCACTAAATTTGTGATCAGATTAGCACTTAACTTTTTTTGTCCAAGTCTTTGCATGCCATTCTTTTGTCAATGGTAAGCGTTCGCTTTAATTTACTAAATCAGTAGATAATATGACATTTTCAAAGTGGATTTAAACTTTTCTTAAGTCAGAATTCATTTTGCAAAATATATATCCAATGATGTATAGGGAAAATGTAAAAAAAAAAAATATATATATATATATATATTAAAAAAAACAGGATATCTGCTTATGAATGAAGCGAACGTTTACTTTGCAGTGAACATGCTCCACTCCTTTTTTTAAAAAAAAAAAGATACACCCCACTGCCTTAAATTATGTGAAAAGATTGATATGACTGTAAACATTTAGACGTTTGTTCTGCCTCCTCGGGATTCTATTTGTCCCAAGGCGATAACTGTTCTGTACTGCAAATACCGTGAGGCTGCAATGCCCCTTTATTCTCAACAGGGATCACTGCAACTCTATCCTTAGAACATTCACAGCTCATACTGGTACGATCGCTACGCTTGTCTTTTATGGAGTTTAAAATGAAAATCCTAAAAGGTCTCGAGCCGCCGATCTCAAAAAATAAATAAAATTCCGAACTGTTTTCACAAAAAAACAAATGCGATCACTTAAAACGAGAGTGGAAATACAATAAACCGGGAACACCAAACATACTCCACGTATAGAAACTGACACTGATAGTAATACCGGTATTGTGAGTTAGTGGGTCAGTCAACCGTAAGTAAAGAACAAAAACAACAAAAAATAAACAGGGGGGGGGGGCAAACTCGATGGACCACTCGTCTTTTTCCGCCATCGCCCTTCTATGATTACAATTCATTCTTAGGGAACTTTCCGGCTGCATTTTTAAATTTTTTTTTCTGGTTTTATCAGATTAGGCCGAACCTTACAAGAAGCGCACTTGTGCAGTAAGTGGCGCTTACGGTCTCCTCCATCTATAATGTATGGGGGGAAAATGCATTTTGATGAAAGGACAGCGAGGCCACACAAAAGTGGTCTGGGCATGAAGAAAGGGAAAAAAAAATCAATAGTTTATTGTTGCCTAATTTCAGCCTGCAACAGAAATCCCCCAGGATAGTAAACCACAACCCCCCCTCCCCCCCCCCCTGCCCAAATTACAGATTAGCATCAAAGCACAGCTAAGCTATTTTTTTTATTTTTTTTTAATTTGTTTTAAAAACAGACCCATTTTAGATAAAAGAAAATTAGATCTTCACTGCAATCTTATAACACGCTGGGTTCATTGTACGTCATCGATGCTCCCGGATCAATACCAATTGGGCCATGTCTTGGAGGGGAGCCCGTGACCCCCCTCGGAGAGTGTGTGTGTGTGTGATACACGGCTCTGCTGATAAATTATGAATCTTTACAAAGCAAAGCCTAAAGAGACCCCACACTCCCCCACTGCCAGCACCCTTATCTTTGAAGAGAAAGGCTTGTAGCAGCCAAGGTTTGGCTTAAGTCGAGTGTCCCTGAGGAGTGTGTAAGGGAACACGAAGATGTTGGTTAAGGGTAGGAGAAATGTATTATTTGGCATCACCTGACACAAATCCAGCCTTCAGATAAGCTGCAGATCACAGCCGAGTGCTCTACATACGAGTGCTCTACATACGTGGCTTTATCTACATGGCACCTGGACAAGTGGTCACCACTCTTCCCTTTAAGTACTGGGGTCCCAGGATCAGTGCCCACATAGAATTTAAAAATTTTCTCTGTTTTTTATGTGAGTTTCCTCCTAGAAGATGTACTGCTAGACTAAAACTCCCCTTAGCATGCATCTGTATGACCATTGAAGCGATATTAGAGTGTAAGCTCCTGTGGCACAGGAATAGATGCAAATGGTTCTCTGTACAGCACTTTGGGATATGATGGGGATAAACAAATTCAGGAAATGAATACATTTATTGATCAGGGTATATGTAGACATTGTTGAACCCAAGGCTTTTGTTGTATTGTACCAGCCATAGACTGGATTGGTATTTTACATAATGATTCATAATCCATTTCTAATGACCATTGTGTACGGAGAGCTGGAGATACCAGACAAGTCCAGTCTCCTTTCTTTTTTTTGGTTAATAGAACTACATATAAAGATTGACCAGCTGAGAGGCTGGATGGTGCTTAGACCTTACTAGAGGCAATCTGGAAATTCAGAAATAAAACCAAACCAGACATTATGATTAGAAAGGAGCATCAATGGAACAAGGACTGTTCCAGGGACACCACAAACCCTGACAGTACCTGGACAGCTGAGAGGTGATAGAGCCCATCATTGACTTGTGTTACATTGTATATAGACTACGAGGAATCTGTAATGTATGGACCGTGGTTGGGCAGAGCAGACCGGAGTCATGCTAGACCCCAATCATTTCATACATAGGGGAGAGAGAGACCCCCAATCATTTCATAGAGAGAGACTGCTAGACCCCAATCATTTCATACATAGAGGGGAGAGAGAGAGACTGACAAACCCAATCATTTCATACATAGAGGAGAGAGAGACCCCCAATCATTTCATAGAGAGAGACTGCTAGACCCCAATCATTTCATACATAGGAGAGAGACTGCTAGACCCCAATCATTCCATACATAGGAGAGAGAGAGAGAGAGAGAGAGAGAGAGAGAGAGAGAGAGAGAGAGAGAGAGAGAGAGAGAGAGAGAGACTGCTAGACCCCAATCATGTCATACATAGGGGCGAGCGACCAAGACTGCAGGACCCCAAAAATTTCATACATAGGGAAGAGAGAGACCAAGACTGCTAGACCCCAATCATTTCATACATAGGAGAGAGACTGCCAAACCCCAATCATTTCATACATAGGGGAGAGACTGCTAGACCTCAATCATTTCATACATAGGGGAGTGAGAGAGACTGCTAGACCCCAATCATTTCATACGTAGGGGAGAGAGAGACTGCTAGACCCCAATCATTTCATACATAGAGGAGAGCGAGAGACTGCCAAACCCCAATCATTTCATACATAGGGGAGAGAGAGAGACCAAGACTGCTAGACCCCAATCATTTCATACATAGGAGAGAGACTGCTAGACCTCAATCATTTCATACATAGGGGAGAGAGAGAGACTGCTAGACCCCAATCATTTTATACATAGGGGAGAGAGAGACTGCTAGACCCCAATCATTTTATACATAGGGGAGAGAGAGGCAGAGACTGCTAGAAGCCAATCATTTCATACATAGGAGAGAGACTGCTAGACCTCAATCATTTCATACATAGGGGAGAGAGACCGAGACTGCTAGACCCCAATCATTTTATACATGGAGGAGAGAGACTGCTAGACCTCAATTATTTCATACATAGGGGGGAGAGACTGAGAATGATCGACCCCAATTACTTCATACAGAGAGGAGAAAGAGATGATGAGAGTGAAAGTGATGGAAGGAGAGGGTGAGATAAATGAAAAGAGTAAAATGAGAAGAAAATGAAAGAGGGAATGAGAAGGGTAACAGACACATGAAAGAGGGGGCATATAGGGTGGGCAGCGAGGGGGCATATAGGCTGGGCAGCGAGGGACATCCAAAGAGTACAGAGGCAGAGAGGAGTAGATATATGGAGCGATGGGCAGTTGTATGGAGAGAAGGAATGCAATATCCTGGCCAGAGATGGTTAGTTTAGTATTAAGGAACATACAGCTATAGAAGAAGATCTACAGAGAGATTGGGGGTTCTATATAGAGAGAAGAGAGAAGGAATGGATATAGACAGAGAGAACATGGAGGATATATTAGGGGCAGATATATATATATAGAGAGAGAGGGAAAACCTTATAAAGGAAGAGATATAGAGCGGAGATATGAGGATATAGAGGGGCAGATATACAGAGATTGGGAGTTCTATATAGAGGGGATAACATTATAGAGATATGAGGATATTATATGGGGATAGAGAAGAAGACAATATAACTTGTAGAGATCCACTATAAGGAACAGATATATAGGGAGGTTATACAGAGAGGATATATCGGGATACAGAAGAATAGATCTACACAGAGATTTTCTATAGGGAAGGTATTATGTGTAGAGAGATCGATACATATAAAGGAACAGATATAGAAGAGGATCTATATACAGAGAGAACATACAGAGTATATATAATGATAGAGACTGGAAGTTGTAAAGGGAATAGGAATATATAATGGGCAGAGATATGGAGAGTTCTATAGAGGATATAATGGGGATATATAGATATAATATACAGAAGAAAGATACAATGTATTGGTATAGAGATCGCTAAAGGAAATACATAGATAGATGGATCCATATACAGAGGGAATAATAGGAGATATTATATATAATACAGATATTGGAAGGATCTCCTGTATACAGATGGGAGTATATAGACTGAGATCGGCAGATATAGAGGGAGATGGAATTGTCGGGAAATTCTATTTGCAACATTGCGAGTCGGAATTGGACACATCAACCCCCCAATAATCACACATCGCACCCCATGACCCCCCCAATAATCACACATCGCACCCCATGACCCCCCCAATAATCACACATCGCACCCCATGACCCCCCAATGATCACACATCGCACCCCATGACCCCCCAATGATCACATCGGCCGATCTCACCTGTACCAGTCCAGTCCCATGTCGTAGTTGCGATCGAAGAAGTGGGGTTCGGCCCCCACAGCCCTGATGTCGGGGTGCACCCTGAGGAACTCCAGCAAAGCCCGGGTCCCCCCTTTCTTCACCCCGATGATGATGGCCTGGGGAAGCTTCTTGCTCCCCGATCCGTTGTAGAAGGTGGAGATCGGCGCTCCATCGTCCGGTGTGCCCCCGGGGGGTGCGGCGGGGAGGGGGGCGCAGGAGCCGGCACAGGAATAGATCATGTAGAGTCCGAGGATGAGCATGGTGCAGAGAGGGAGGACGAGCCTTCTTCTCAGAGAGGACACGGGGGGGACATCCATAGAGGAGGGGGTCTCATCATCACCCGACACCCCCAGCCCAGGGAACCTACTCCCCCCACAGCACAATCCATAGATCCGGACCGAGGACCGACATGACTCCCCCACCTCTCCTATCCTCCTTCCAGGTGGAGATCCAACAACACCACTGACTGCCCGAGGACTGAGAGCTCCCCATCCATGGCAGGGGGCGGGGACCAGACACACCTCCCCGCCAATCACACCACGCCAGCCTATGCAAATTAGCCATTTGTTGATAAAGGCGGGCCAATGGGATGAGGGTGCCTGGCAGCTGGCCATGCCTTCTGATTGGCTGCTGATCCTATATAGAGCCTGGAGGAGGACAGAGCTGCTTCAGATGTGGGATGGAGGAGAGAGAATCAGAGATACAAGAAGAACATTCACTGGATACAAAGTGACTTCTAGATCTAAATCCAGAACATTCACTGGATACAAAGTAACTTCTAGATCTAAATCCAGAACATTCACTGGATACAAAGTGACTTCTAGATGTAAATCCAGAACATTCAATGGATACAAAGTAACTTCTAGATGTAAATCCAGAACATTCACTGGATAGAAAGTAACTTCTAGATCTAAATCCAGAACATTCCCTGGATACAACGTGACTTCTAGATCTACATCCAGAACATTCTCTGGATACAAAGTAACTTCTAGATCTAAATCCAGAACATTCCCTGGATACAAAGTAACTTCTAGATCTAAATCCAGAACATTCCCTGTATACACTGTATTCAAGCCAAGTGATTTCTATCCCCCGATCCAGAACATTCCCTGGATACAAAGTAACTTCTAGATCTAAATCCAGAACATTCCCTGGATACAAAGTAACTTCTAGATGTAAATCCAGAACATTCACTGGATACAAAGTAACTTCTAGATGTAAATCCAGAACATTCCCTGGATACAAAGTAACTTTTAGATCTAAATCCAGAACATTCCCTGGATACAAAGTAACTTTTAGATCTAAATCCAGAACATTCCCTGGATACAAAGTAACTTTTAGATCTAAATCCAGAACATTCCCTGGATACAAAGTAACTTCTAGATCTAAATCCAGAACATTCCCTGGATACAAAGTAACTTCTAGATCTAAATCCAGAACATTCCCTGGATACAAAGTGACTTCTAGATCTAAATCCAGAACATTTACTGGATACATTGTATTCAAGCCAAGTGATTTCTATCCCCCAATCCAGAACATTCCTCATCCACCCCCACACAGCTGTTTCCAGCTTACTAGAGCCCATCAGTGGAGGTTAAAGTGACACTAAACCATCTCCTTCTCCGAAAAATCCTCCATATCCCTCCATATCCACCCATATCCATCCATATCTATCTATATCCATCCATATCTATCTATATCCTCCATATCTATCTATATCCTCCATATCTATCTATATCCATCCATATCCCATCCATATCCATCCATATCTATCTATATCCTCCATATCCATCCATATCCATCCATATCTATCTATATCCTCCATATCCCTCCATTTCCTTCCATATCCCTCCATATCCATCCATATCTATCTATATCCTCCATATCCCTCCATATCCATCCATATCTATCTATATCCTCCATATCCATCCATATCTATCTATATCCTCCATATCCATCCATATCTATCTATATCCTCCATATCCATCCATATCTATCTATATCCTCCATATCCATCCATATCCATCCATATCTATCTATATCTATCTATATCCTCCATATCTATCTATATCCGCCATATCCATCCATATCCATCTATATCTATCTATATCCTCCATATCCCTCCATATCCATCCATATCCATCCATATCCATCCATATCCCTCCATATCCCTCCATATCCCTCCATATCCCTCCATATCCCTCTATATCCCTCCATATCCATCCATATCCATCCATATCCCTCCATATCAATCCATATCCATCCATATCTATCTATATCCTCCATATCCATCCATATCTATCTATATCCTCCATATCCCTCTATATCCATCTATATCTATCTATATCCTCCATATCCCTCCATATCCCTCCATATCCATCCATATCCCTCCATATCCATCCATATCCCTCCATATCCATCCATATCCATCCATATCCATCCATATCCCTCCATATCCCTCCATATCCATCCATATCCCTCCATATCCATCCATATCCCTCCATATCCATCCATATCCCTCCATATCAATCCATATCCCTCCATATCAATCCATATCCCTCCATATCAATCCATATCCATCCATATCCATCCATATCCCTCCATATCCACCCATATCCATCTATCTCCCTCCATATCCATCCATATCCCTCCATATCCATCCATATCCATCTATATCCACCCATATCCATCTATATCCACCCATATCCATCTATATCCACCCATATCCATCTATCTCCCTCCATATCCATCCATATCCATCCATATCCCTCCATATCCATCCATATCCATCTATATCCATCCATATCCATCTATATCCCTCTATATCCCTCCATATCCATCTATATCCATCCATATCCATCTATATCCCTCTATATCCCTCCATATCCATCTATATCCATCCATATCCATCTATATCCATCTATATCCACCATATCCCTCCATATCCCTCCACTCCTCACCGGCTTGTCATGTAGATTTCATGGAATCGCTCCCCGGGGCTCCTTTAGACGTTTCAGCGCCCGTTAACACGTTTATTACGCTCATTGCATGTTTTTGACGTGTTTGCGTCACGCTTAAAAATGCTTGGCAGACGCCCCCCTCTGCGTTGTGTTTTTTTTTTTATTGTATGGATTTTTCTATTTTAATCGCGGCTCGAAACGCTTAATAAAGGCATCTCAAATGCGCTGTAGACGCCATGGTGGCGTTTGTGACGCGGCTGCGGTGCGTTTACATCAGTGGAAGCGTTTGGGGAGCAAATGATGCGATGCTTTAACAAACCTGTGAGCGGTGCTGGGCGCTGCGGGGCACACAGATCCCACAGGTGTTCATCAAACGCTCATCAAACTCCTGCTATTGAAGCGAGTATAGACTTCGCCTTGGGGCCGGTTCACACCACAAAAATGCACATCAGATCCGTTCCGGATGTGTTTTTGCGCATTTTTAACGCATTTTTGATTCATTTCCAGATGCTTTTTTCCTTCTTTTTTTCCTGTTTTTTTTTTTTTTTCACTGTACTGGGGTCCGGTGCATTTCAGTGCATTCCAGTGCGTTTTTGTGCATTTTACAGCGTTCCAGTGTACTAGTCCAGTGCAGGAAAAATGCAGCATGTTCTACTTGTTTTTCTGGAACTGGAATGCCCTGGAACTGACCGCACTGGTGTGTACTTTTGCCACTGGAAACCATATAACCTACTTCCCATGCGTTTTTTTGATGCAGAAAAAAAAATGCACTGGACTGCGGTGTGGTGTGTACCGGCCCTTACTGTGTTTTCTGCCTCCTCTTTGAGCTCCTGAACCTTTCCTTGTCCCCTCACTTCCCTCTGCCTGGAACAAGCAGTGCACGTTAGTTGCGGTCACGTGCACAGCTCTATGGACATCGCACATCCCATAGTCCACCCCAGGATGGAGCAAGAGAGGGTGACTACATACAGGGGGGGCCATCATAGGCAGGGGGGCAGGAGGGGCGGCTGCCCTGGGCAATGTGAGGTGGGGGGGGCACCACCAAGAGATTGGGGGGGGGGGGTTGTGTTGTGAGGGGGAAATTGGGAAGCATCAGGGGGTTAGAATTGTTTTAGGAGGGGAAATTTGAAGGAGGGGCTAGGAGGGGAGATTTGTGTCGGGATGGGGGATGGAGGAAGATGAATTGTGCCAGGAGTGGGAATTTAAGCGGTCTGCGCTAGAAAAGGTGATATTGTAGAGGGTGAGTTTGTGCTAGGAGGGACATTTTTTTTTTTGCAGGGATGATTGGGGGGTGGGGGCGGATTTGGAGTGTGGAGGAGATGTGTACTTGGAGGGGTAATTTAGGGGGTAGAGGATTTGTGCTCTGTGAGTGCGGGGGGACTCCAGAAGAGAAGGATCGGGGCGGCTCTGTGCAAAACCATTACACAGAGCCGGTAATTATAACATGTATGTTACTTAAAAAATAATAAAAACGGAGCCTTTAGTGTCACTTTAATAATAGAGACTGAAATAGAATTATTCTTCATACCAGCGTTACAGGCGTTGTATAAGGTTGAAGGTTTTTTTCTTTCCTTCCTGTATTCTATGCATGAAAGTAGAAAAGCTTCTCTGTGCAGCAGCGCCCCCTAAAGCCTGCCACTCACTAAGGTTTTTTTTTTTTTTTTTTTCCCGACCCAGCAGGCAAAAAAAAAAAAAAAACCTGACAGCTCAGGAGGAAGCGCTGTACTAACTATTTGATGTCAGTACAGCGATCTCCCCTGCTGTACTATTGTGTTTGAGGGGTAAAACATGCAGTGAGGAGGCGACATATCTCCTCCCAACCACCCTCTAAAAAGGGATCCACACTACAGATCACTTTTCAGAGGGGCAGTGTAAACAAGCCCTTGTTATATTTATCAAAAAGGGAGCAAATAAGAGAAGATCATTGTTTGGGTATATACTGTATATATCCACCTAGACCAGTCCTGATTTATGGAGTACAGTACTGCACAGTAGCCGGGGCTGGTGCAAGGATTTGTGACACCCTAGCGAAACCTCATTTTGCTGCCCCCTATTGGCTCCACCCCTGGCTCCACCCCCTTTGCCCAGCCCATGTGATAGAAGGCGCCGCTGTACAGGAAACGTCGGCTCTGCTTCCTCTAGCGCTGGCTCCAGTGCTCCGCTGCACCTCTTATTACACTACCGGTTGGACTGAGTTAGTTACATGCTACAGCCTGCAGAGCGTGCAAACACGGAGGAAAACCAGCGGCCGGGCGCCCCTAGGCAGCAGTGCGCCCTAGGCGGCTGCCTAGTTTGCCTAGTGGTAGCACCGGCCCTGACAGTAGCCAATCAGATTCCAGTTTCACAATCTGAGCTCCTCTGATTGGTAAATGGGGGGGGGGGGGGGGTACACATTATTGCCTATGAACTGACACTGTGGGGTTGAGTTTGACAAAGACTGTGCACTTTGCAAGTGTGGTTGCTCCAGAGCTTAGTAAACGAGGGGAAGCTCTTCTGACTTCCCATCATCCAATCATGTGCAAGCAAAGATGCTTTTTTTTTTTTTTCCTTGCACGTGATTGGCCTTGCGACCTCATTTACTAATCTCTGGAGCACCTGCCCTTGCAAAGTGCGCCGTCTGTTTGCCTTTAGTAAATCCACCACCAAAGATTCACTTTGCAAAGAATACCCAATCACATGCAAGGAAAAAAAAAACTGCTTTTTTTGCTTGCACATGATTGGTTGAAGGAAGTCAGCAGAGCTTCCCCTCATTTACTAGGCTCTGGAGGAACTGACCTTGCAAAGTGCGCATTCTGTTTGCCTTTAGTAAACCCCCCTCTATGTTCTGCCATTACTCCTCCGCTGTCCTGACCGGCGAGTCGCGGGAAGAAAAACCAGCGATTGCAACTAATAGATTAATTTGCGGTGATAAAAATGAATTGGGTCCTCGTTGCCCCGCCCCCCCCATCAGGAATCCCGATCGATAATTAAAGTCATTTATAAATCCCCGCGCTGTGTACCGCCCGTCCGCAGTCATGGCCGCCCCTCCACCGCTCTCCGCTGAGTTTTAATTCGGCTCAGCGTGATCGATATTACTTTCTGTAGAGAGGAGAAAAAAAAAAGTGAAATAATTTAATGTAGAGATTTTAATCTGAGTAATAAATTGGGGGGAGGGGAAATCCAATAATGAGAACAATAATTGGAAGGAGAGACGACGGCGCGTTTGGTAAATGGCGAGGATTTGTATGCGGGCGCGGCTCTAAGTGCCCGGGATGAACCGCTCCATTTAATAATTTAGTGCCGCGCTCGGCGCTCTCAGTGCGGGGAATCGATATGCGCCGCAAGTTTTTCTTTCTTTCTTCCCCTCGCCGTGTTTTTTTTTTTGTCTTCTCTGTCTGAAGGGCTGCGGAGCGTTTTAAGTATCCGGCGGGGTGAGAGCAGCTGCCGCTCAGAAGATGGATGTCTTTACAAATGTACAATTATTTATCTAACATGTCCATTGAGAAGTGACACGTTCAATGTGCTGCGTGCGCGGGGGGCCCGGGACCCCGAGGGGTGTTTATAGAGAGTCCCCCCCCCTCCCCCCCCTACTAGAATATATAGAGGTCTGTCTGTGTTCATATATAATGATCATATATCCACGCCTTCATTGGGATCAATGTGCTTATTAATAATGTGACATTCACCAGTGGTGGATCATTCACTGTATATGAAACGTTCACCAGTGATTTATACTCCACGGTATATTAAACAAACGGACTAGGAAGATTCGTTTGTGGTGAATGTTTTTTGGTGAACGCCAGCCGAATATAATTTGTGGCCACACTTAATGGGGGTGCATTAATAATTTGTCATTCACTGGTGGGGGATCATTCACTTTATATTAAAACAAACATGAAAACAAACATTCACCAGTGGTAGATCATTCACTGTATATGAAACATTCAATGTATATGAAACGTTCACCAGTGTTGGACCATTCACTGTATATGAAACATTCACCAGTGGTAGATGATTCACTGTATATTAAACATTTACCAGTGGTAGATCATTCACTGTATATAAAACATTCATTGGTGGTAGATCATTCACTGTATATGAAACATTCATTGGTGGTAGATCATTCACTGTATATGAAACATTCAATGTATATGAAACGTTCACCAGTGTTGGATCACTCACTGTATATGAAACATTCACCAGTGGTAGATGATTCACTGTATATTAAACATTTACCAGTGGTAGATCATTCACTGTATATAAAACATTCATTGGTGGTAGATCATTCACTGTATATGAAACATTCATTGGTGGTAGATCATTCACTGTATATGAAACATTCACCAGTGGTAGATCATTCACTGTATATGAAACATTCACCAGTGGTAGATCATTCACTGTATATAAAACATTCATTGGTGGTAGATCATTCACTGTATATGAAACATTCACCAGTGGTAGATCATTCACTGTATATGAAAACATTCACCAGTGATTTATAATTCACTCTATATTAAACAAACGGACTATGAAGATTCATTTGTGGTGAATGTTTTTTGGTGAACAGAAGAAGCCCAATATAATTTGTGGCCACACTTACTGGGGGTGTATTAATAATTTGTCATTCACTGGTGGGGGATCATTCACTTTATATTAAAACAAACATTCACCGGTGGTAGATGATTCACTGTATATGAAACGTTCACCAGTGTTGGACCATTCACTGTATATGAAACATTCACCGGTGGTAGATGATTCACTGTATATTAAACGTTCACCAGTGTTGGACCATTCACTGTATATGAAACATTCACCGGTGGTAGATGATTCACTGTATATGAAACATTCCCCAGTGGTAGATCATTCACTGTATATGAAACATTCACTGGGGTAGATCATTCACCAGTGGTAGATCATTCACTGTATATGAAACATTCACTGGTGGTAGATCATTCACTGTATATGAAACATTCACCAGTCGTAGATCATTCACTGTATATGAAACATTCACTGGTGGTAGATCATTCACTGTATATGAAACATTCACCGGTGGTAGATTATTCACTGTATATGAAACATTCACCAGTCGTAGATCATTCACTGTATATGAAACATTCACTGGTGGTAGATCATTCACTGTATATGAAACATTCACCGGTGGTAGATTATTCACTGTATATGAAACATTCACCGGTGGTAGATGATTCACTGTATATTAAACATTTACCAGTGGTAGATCATTCACTGTATATAAAATATTCATTGGTGGTAGATCATTCACTGTATATGAAACATTCACCAGTGGTAGATCATTCACTGTATATGAAACATTCACCAGTGGTAGATCATTCACTGTATATAAAACATTCATTGGTGGTAGATCATTCACTTTATATGAAACATTCACCAGTGGTAGATCATTCACTGTATATGAAACATTCACCGGTGGTAGATTATTCACTGTATATGAAACATTCACCGGTGGTAGATTATTCACTGTATATGAAACATTCACCGGTGGTAGATCATTCACTGTATATGAAACATTCACCGGTGGTAGATCATTCACTGTATATGAAACATTCACCAGTGGTAAGTGACAGTGGTAGGGGGCGCTAGTGAGTTAATTTAGTCAGCTAACAATCAAATAATGATTATAACGGGTGACTGTATGTATATATAATAAAGTGCTCTGTGCTAAATAAATCATTTGTATTTTACATTTCATATACATAAATATTGAAAACATAAATAAATTCCTTTAATGTCCATGTGATGATCTTCTGTGATATTTTCCAGCGATCGCCACAATCGGATATCTTGGCAGTGGCTCGGGATGTTTGTGGTTTCCGTCTCACCAGAAGGACACGATGATCTCTGTAACTATTATTAGAAATAAGATGAAGAAGGTTCCATCGCGTAAAACCGTTTATTTTAAAATAACACGAATATCAAAATGCCAAATTACATAAAAGTGCCTTCTCCCGGCACTGAGGCCGCCTGCATGTCGTACTTTGGCAGGGACGGTCCGCCACCCTGCTCTCATGGGCCACCGTGCGATCCACCGCCGTAGTACAGTAAACCGGAAGTTTGGGACCCGGAGGTGACGTGACCGGAATGCGCCTCGGCTCCCCACTCCCCTTGCTATTACATACATTCAGTCCTGGAGGTGGCGGAACGGCGTTCCTTCATGTTCCCGTTGAAAAGAAAAAAAGCCCCGTCCATCACTTTTCATTAAAATCATGTTATTTAGTTGCAAGATACATTGTATACTACATAGAGTTTTCTGTAACTTACCTGGTACATTGTATACATAAGTGTCACCTGTGTCTGTAGTGTGAACTGAGAGGACTGGTTGGCAGGTCGGAGGTGATGGATCTCAGGGCTTTGGGGACGAAGATGTTGGCAGAGGATAGGGTGTTGGGGGGACGACGGAGATGCTGGTGGGGGCTGGGGACAGAGATGTTGGCGGGGGGCTGGGGATGGAGATGTTGGCAGGGGCTGGGGGGGAGCTGGGGACAGATGTTGGCAGGGGCTGGGGTGAGAGGGGATGGAGATGTTGGCGGGGGCTGGTGTGGGGGGGGGGCTGGGGACGGAGATGTTGGCAGGGGCTGGGGTGGGGGGCTGGGGACAGAGATGTTGGCAGGGGCTAGGGGACTGGGGACGGAGATGTTGACAGGGGCTGGGATGGGGGGCTGGGGACGGAGATGTTGGCAGGGGCTGGTGTGGGGGGCTGAGGACGGAGATGTTGACAGGGGTTGGGGTGGGGGCAAGGGGATGGAGATGTTGGTGGGGGCTGGTGTGGGGGGGGCTGGGGACGGAGATGTTGGCAGGGGCTGGGGTGGGGGGGCTGGGGACAGAGATGTTGGCAGGGGCTGGGGTGGGGGACTGGGGACGGAGATGTTGACAGGGGCTGGGATGGGGGGCTGGGGACGGAGATGTTGGCAGGGGCTGGGGTGGGGGGGCTATGGACGGAGATGTTGGCAGGGGTTGGGGTGGTGGCCTGGGGACGGAGATGTTGGCTGGGGATGGAGATGTTGGCAGGGGTGGGGGGCTGGGGACGGAGATGTTGGCAGGGGCTGGGGTGAGGGAGCTGGGGACGGAAATGTTGGCAGGGGTTGGGGTGGGGGCCTGGGGACGGAGATGTTGGCTGGGGTGGGGGGGATGGAGATGTTGGCTGGGGACGGAGATGTTGGCAGGGGCTGGGGTGGGGGGGGCTGGGGACGGAGATTTTGGCTGGGGTGGGGGCCTGGGGACGGAGATGTTGGCAGGGGCTGGGGTGGGGGGGCTGGGGACAGACATGTTGGCATGGGTGGGGTGGGGTTGCTGGGGACGGAGATGTTGGCAGGGGCTGGGGTGGGGGAGTTGGGGACGGAGATATTGGCAGGGGCTGGGAATGGAGATGTTGGCAGGGGCTGGGGTGGGGGAGCTGGGGACAGAGATGTTGGCAGGGGCTGGGGACGGAGAGGTTGGCAGGGGCTGGGGACGGAGATGTTGGCAGGGGCTGGGGTGGGGGAGCTGGGGACGGAGATGTTGGCAGGGGCTGGGGACGGAGATGTTGGCAGGGGCTGGGAATGGAGATGTTGGCAGGGGCTGGGAATGGAGATGTTGGCTGGGGTGGGGGAGCTGGGGACAGAAATGTTGGCAGGGGCTGGGGGCGGAGATGTTGGCAGGGGCTGGGGGCGGAGATGTTGGCAGGGGCTGGGGTGGGGGGGGCTGGGGACGGAGATGTTGGCAGGGGCTGGGGTGGGGGAGCTGGGGACGGAGATGTTGGGGGCTGGGAATGGAGATGTTGGCAGGGGTTGGGGTGGGGGGCTGGGGACGGAGATGTTGGCTGGGGCTGGGGTGGGGGGGCTGGGGACGGAGATGTTGGCAGGGGCTGGGGTGGGGGGGCTGGGGACGGAGATGTTGGCGGGGGCTGGGAATGGAGATGTTGGCAGGGGCTGGGGTGGGGGGCTGGGGACGGAGATGTTGGGAGGGGCTTGGGTGGGGGAGCTGGGGACGGAGATGTTGGCAGGGGCTGGGGTGGGGGAGCTGGGGACGGAGATGTTGGCAGGGGCTGGGGTGGGGGGCTGGGGACGGAGATGTTGGCAGGGGCTGGGGTGGGGGAGCTGGGGACGGAGATGTTGGCTGGGGCTGGGGACGGAGATGTTGGCAGGGGTTGGGGTGGGGGCCTGGGGACGGAGATGTTGGCTGGGGCTGGGGTGGGGGGGCTGGGGACGGAGATGTTGGCAGGGGCTGGGGTGGGGGAGCTGGGGACGGAGATGTTGGCGGGGGCTGGGAATGGAGATGTTGGCAGGGGTTGGGGTGGGGGGCTGGGGACGGAGATGTTGGGAGGGGCTTGGGTGGGGGAGCTGGGGACGGAGATGTTGGCAGGGGCTGGGGTGGGGGAGCTGGGGACGGAGATGTTGGCAGGGGCTGGGAATGGAGATGTTGGCAGGAGCTGGGGTGGGGGAGCTGGGGACGGAGATGTTGGCAGGGGTTGGGGTGGGGTGGGGGGCTGTGGACGGAGATATTGGCTGGGGTGGGCGGGTGGGGGGGTACAACGCTTATATTGGGAGTTGTGATGGTTGTGTTTGATCTTTGCACACAGGAGGGGGATGATCACAGACAGATGAAGGAGATCGGAGTCTGAGACGAGTTCAGGGAAAGAAGAAAAAAGGGATTTTCTAAAGAAGAATTTCAAAGAAGTTTGTTTCTTTTAAGGTAACAATGTATCCGTGTGTAGTGCAGTGCGCCTGTCTGCCGGGGGTTATTTATGGAGTGAGTTTAGTGATTGTACCTGAGTGGTAGTCAGATGGGGGATGCGGATTCATTGTGGATTATAAAATGTATTGAAAGATGAAACTTTGTAGTTGTGGATGGAATAAGAAAGAACTCCGGGCACAAAGACTTTCATATACTGTGTACCAAATGCCTTTGCAGACCCAAATATTACCTTGTAAAAGTAGCCGTGACATCATCACTGCGCTGTATGTGGCCTGTGCAGAGAGCAGTAAATAGGAAGTGGAGAAGGCGCCTCTAAGTCCAGTATTAGTAACGTTTATTAGATCCACAAAATGAAATACACTTACAGGATAGAAGTAAAAACAGACTCACATGATCATCACATGTGAGACTCGGTTCCTGTCCCTGTGACCCTGACTCCATTGGCCGACCAGCAGTGATGGGGGAAGGTGGTGTTCCAAACCGGAGAAGGACCTATCTTCCAAGGCTCGCGGTGAACGCACTCCTCGCTCCTGGAGCGCACAGAGCAGAAGTGACGTCAAGTCGGGGGCAGTAACGCGTTTCGGAGCATGCGCCCAACAGCTCCTTCATCAAACCAAACCAGTCATTCTCAACCAGGGTTCCTCCAGAGGTTGCTAGGAGTTCTTTGAGCTGCTTTGACCTCCCATTGGGTGGGGCCTGCATAGGTCTGAGGCCAACTCATTCCTATGAAACTCTTATATTACTGCCCGTATCCAGCCGGAGAGATTTGCCTTCACTTCCTGGAGATGAATTCAGGAACAGGAAATCAGAAAAATCTCTCCAGTGTGAATGGAATATCCCAGAGGTGTCCTGGGAACAGGTGTCCCCTGATTTCTTGCTAAGGTGACAGTGGTGGTCACCAGGACAAATAGAGGGGACAGCATCCATTTTTTTTTCTTTAGTTTTGGATGGAGTGGAGAAGTGGGGGAGGGGTTAGGACATCTTTCAGGTTTTTATTGCTCCAGAACGTGATGGGGAAGCCAAAAATCGCAAATTATATATTATTTATATATATATAAAAAAATCTTAAAGCGGAGTTCCACCCATTTACCAGTCAGCAGCGACAAAAAAATTCTTACCAAGTCAAAGGAGAAAATTAAATAAATGAAGTGTGTGTGTATATATATATAATATATATAATATATTATATATCATTTATTTTTTTGTATTCATTTGTTATGCCCCACCCCAGAACTATAATATATTTTCATAGGGGCATTAAAAAAAAAAAATATATATATATATATATATAGCATAAAAATTCAAGGGGAAAAACATTATATATAAATAATATAACAAAAAAAATATATATATATATATATATATTTACTTTATATATATATATATATATATAACATATAAAAATATATTATTATATTATATTTTTATATATTTATAGGGGCATTAAAAAAAAAAATAATATATATATATATAATATATATATATGTATAAATATATATATGTATAGCATAACAATTCAAGGGGAAAAAACATTTATATATATATATATATATATATATAACAAAAAAAATATTATTATTATATATATTATATATATATATATATATATATATATATATATATATATATATATATATATATATATATATATATATATATATATATATATATATATATATATAAATATATTTTTTTTTCCCTTCAATTGTTATGCCTTCCCCCCACAACTATATATATATATATATATATAACAAAAAAAATATATATATATATATATATATATATATATATATATATAAAAAAATATCAAAGGAGAGAAGAAACAAAAAATATATGATATATATATAATTATTTATAATTTTTTTTTTTATATTTTTTATTTTTTATATATATATATAAATAGCATAACAATTCAAGGGGAAAAACATTATATATATATATATATATATATATATATATATATATATATATATATATATATATATATATATATATATATATAAAAAATGTACTGTGTGTGTGTGTGTGTATAAATATATATATATATATATATATATAATTCATATATATATATATATATATAGCCCAAAAAAATGTAATTATATATATAAAAAAAAAAAAATTCCTTTTGACTTGTTATGATCTTTTCCTCCCCACATTTTTTCTTGTATTTAAAAAAAAAAAGAAATTTAAAAAGAAGGAAATGCCTATAGAATATCCAGAACGTATTTTGGTGTTTTTATAGGTCCCATAAAATATATTGTATTTGTGGTTCTGAGGACGCAGGAAGCTCCCGTTTCTCCCGCGGACGCGGCTTCCTCATATAAAGCCCATAAACGCGAACGCGATTTTATAGTAGTTTGAAAACTTGACACCACTTTGCAGACAGAAGAAAAACACGTATAAAAGAACCACAAAGTGCGCGTTTCCCTAAATGTTTTATTTTTTTCCTCTGCACCGCCGAGGTGACGGCACGCGATGTGCCATGAAACGCGCCAGATTCTCGGCTCAGAGCGAACGGATGAATTGTGGTGTTTTTACAGCGAGCGCCAGAACTCCGCTGAATATTCATTATATGGCAATGTAAACACGCCGCCGTAAAAGAGACGTACTCCACGCCGTTCCATTAGCGTTAGGCAGTTCTATAATCAGATTACGCAGATTTAATTATTGCGTTTTTTACATCCAGATTGATGAAGCGATTCTCCGGTTTTTAAATCAAATTACCGGCAGCTTGAGGAGGGAATCGGTGCTGATGTTCCCGGATCGCCGCAGCTTTGTAGTGGAGGACTTTGGATTGGGACCATAGAGACTTGGCCTGGGATTGGACCCCACCTGAAATGGAGAATGGGCGGAGTCCTGCTTTAGGGACACATGGATAGGCTGATGTAAGGATTGGTGCCCGTCTGGCCTGCGCCGTCATTTCTTTACGGCAGACGCTGCTCACGCCAGGGGCGAAGCTCATCTCCAGCTGGGGCTTCTAGTGAGGACAGGAGATCAGGATCTGCTCATTGCTAGACACACACATTCAGATACCAATGATGGGGCACTATTCCTCCCACTGACACCAATGATGGGGCACTATTCCTCCCACTGACACCAATGATGGGGCACTATTCCTCCCACTGACACCAATGATGGGGCACTATTCCTCCCACTGACACCAATGATGATGGGGCACTATTCCTCCCACTGACACACAATGATGGGGCACTATTCCTCCCACTGACACCAATGATGGTGGGGCACTATTCCTCCCACTGACATTAATGATGGGGCACTATTCCTCCCACCAATGATGGGGCACTATTCCTCCCACTGACACCAATGATGGGGCACTATTCCTCCCACTGATGGGACACTATTCTTCCCTATGATACCAACTGACCCACTGACACCAATGATGGGACACTATTCCTCCCACTGATACCAATGATGGGGCTATTCCTCCCACTGATACCAATGATGGGACCACTATTCCTCCTACTGACACCTAAGGGGCACTATTCCTCTCACTGACACCAATGATGGGACACTATTCCTCCCACTGATACCAATGATGGGGCACAATTCCTCCCACTGATACCACTGATACCAATGATGGGGCACTATTCCTCCCACTGATTCCTCCCACTGATACCAATAATGGGGACACTATTCCTCCCACTGATACCAATGATGGGACACCAATGATGGGGCACAATTCCTCCCACTGATACCAATAATGGGACACTATTCCTCCCACTGGCAACAGTCCGGCCCTTCTAAAGTCTGAAGGACTTTGGAGACCCGTTCTCTAGAGGATTCCAGCGCCGCTCGCATAGTGACCCGACCGCTGACACTATTTTATGTTCAAACGGGACAAAGCTTTATTGGTAATTTGTTCTTCTGTGTTTCACAGAAATAAAGTTTTCCTGTTAGAAATAGAATATTCTCAGAATGACGGAGAAGGCGGAGTTTCCCTGATAATCACGTTTGTAACGCAAAGAGCCGCGTAATCGCTGATTGGCCGCTTCAATGGCCTCGGGAACTCTGAGGAAATTCACTTTCTGAACCCCCAACAAGCTCCCTGTAAATCCTTCACACATTGATGTAAAGAACAATAGAGCTGTAGAGGGTGAGAGTTCTGTCAATACAAGGAGGGCTTATGGCGGCCATATACCCCCCCTCCCCCACACAAAGAGGCATTAGGACAATTAAATGGCCATTTTATGTCACTAATTGTCACATTCAGCGCCTCCTCCAGGCGGCCTCTCAGCAAGACGCTCTTCTCACTTCAAGAGGCTGAATGGGCCTCTTTTGTCACCCCCCCCCCCCCCCCCCCCCAAGGACACCCTATCCTAACTCTTTACTTCCATCCATGGCTCCAGAGCGCCCCCTCTATGTGCGGCACATACACTGCAGAGAAGTGGAAGCAATACCCCGGCATGGTCCACTGAAGGTCCCCATGGCAAAAAATAATACAGAGACCTCAAGGATTATCCTACCAGAGATATAGTTTGATGGGCACAGTGAGAGCATTTGATGGGCACAGTGGGAGCATTTAATGGGCACAGTGGAAGCGTTTGATGGGCACAGTGGCGGCAATTGATGGTGTCAGGTTGGTGTCAGTTGGAAGAATGGTATCCCACATCCTTCTACACCCAGATCTGATGATGACCGGAGGCGCACACACATCCTTCTACATCCAGATCTGATGATGACCGGTGGCGCACACATCCTTCTACATCCAGATCTTATGATGACCGGTGGCGCACACATTCTTCTACATACAGATCTGATGATGACCGGTGGCGCACACATCCTTCTACATACAGATCTGATGATGACCGGTGGCGCACACATCCTTCTACATCCAGATCTGATGATGACCGGTGGCGCGCACACATCCTTCTACATCCAGATCTGATGATGACCGGTGGCGCGCACACATCCTTCTACACCCAGATCTGATGATGACCGGTGGCGCACACACATCCTTCTACATCCAGATCTGATGATGACCGGTGGCGCACACACATCCTTCTACACCCAGATCTGATGATGACCGGTGGCGCACCCAGCATTCTTCTACACCCAGATCTGATGATGACCGGTGGCACACACACATCCTTCTACACCCAGCGTTTGATGGGCACATACACCGTTTGATGGGCACAGTGGGAGCATTTGATGGGCACAGTGGGAGCATTTAATGGCACAGTGGCGGCAATTGATGGTGTCAGGTTGGTGTCAGTTGGAAGAATGGTATCCCACATCCTTCTACATCCAGATCTGATGATGACCGGTGGCGCACACATCCTTCTACACCCAGATCTGATGATGACCGGTGGCGCACACATCCTTCTACATCCAGATCTGATGATGACCGGTGGCGCACACATCCTTCTACACGTAGATTTGATGATGACCGGTGGCGCACACGTCCTTCTACATTCAGATCTGATGATGAGCGGTGGCGCACACATCCTTCTACATCCAGATCTGATGATGACCGGTGGCGCACACACATCCTTCTACACCCAGATCTGATGATGACCGGTGGCACACACATCCTTCTACACCCAGATCTGATGATGATCGGCGGCGCACACACCCTTCTACACCCAGATCTGATGATGACCGGTGGCACACACATCCTTCTACACCCAGATCTGATGATGACCGGTGGCGCACACATCCTTCTACACCCAGATCTGATGATGACCGGTGGCGCACACATCCTTCTACACCCAGATCTGATGATGACCGGTGGCGCACACACATCCTTCTACACCCAGATCTGATGATGACCGGTGGCGCACACATCCTTCTACACCCAGATCTGATGATGACCGGTGGCGCACACACATCCTTCTACATCCAGATCTGATGATGACCGGTGGCGCACACACATCCTTCTACATCCAGATCTGATGATGACCGGTGGCGCACACATCCTTCTACATCCAGATCTGATGATGACCGGTGGCGCACACATCCTTCTACATCCAGATCTGATGATGACCGGTGGCGCACACATCCTTCTACACCCAGATCTGATTCTACACCCAGATCTGATGATGACCGGTGGCGCACACATCCTTCTACATCCAGATCTGATGATGACCGGTGGCGCACACATCCTTCTACATCCAGATCTGATGATGACCGGTGGCGCACACATCCTTCTACATCCAGATCTGATGATGACCGGTGGCGCACACATCCTTCTACACCCAGATCTGATGATGACCGGTGGCGCACACATCCTTCTACACCCAGATCTGATGATGACCGGCGGCGCACACATCCTTCTACATCCAGATCTGATGATGACCGGTGGCGGCGGCGCACACATCCTTCTACACCCAGATCTGATGATGACCGGCGGCGCACACATCCTTCTACACCCAGATCTGATGATGACCGGCGGCGCACACATCCTTCTACACCCAGATCTGATGATGACCGGCGGCGCACACACATCCTTCTACACCCAGATCTGATGATGACATCTGATGATGACCGGTGGCGCACACACATCCTTCTACACCCAGATCTGATGATGACCGGCGGCGCACACATCCTTCTACATCCAGATCTGATGATGACCGGTGGCGCACACATCCTTCTACATCCAGATCTGATGATGACTGGTGGCGCACACATCCTTCTACATCTAGACATTTATTGCACACTATATAGAGACTATTAGGCCAATTTGTGTAATAAAATCTCACTTAGTAGATAACGCGAGGCGATTGGTACAATCCGTCCACAAAGACTGAATTGGAAGAGTTTCTATTTGAAGGACCCGACTCCTTGAGTCTGTGACGTCCAGTTTATTTTCTTTATCCTCTGATTGTTTCCTCTTCTTGTCTGGAGTGTTTGTCTTCCCTCCCTCCCTGGGGGTCCCTCGCTGTTTGTTTCTGCTGTGAAGTGCTGTGTACACAGACGGGGGCCCTCACAATACAGCCTGAGCCCCCGACCAAGATGGCCGCCCTCTTGCTCACTACCCTTTTTATTGGGCTGCGGTAGGTTGCACATGAGTGATCCGGGACGGGGGGGGGGGGGGGGGGGGGGGGGGGGTCTCCATGTGGAGGAATAAAGATGGGTTTGTATTCTCTGAAAGGCGTGGAGGTGTTGAAGGTCTTATAGGGCAAACCAGGTATGACCGGTGTCCCGACACACGCAATCTGGTGCAGCCAGGTGTGAAGGGGACACGTCTGCTGAGTGACGCTCACACAATGCGGAGCAGCTGGGCTGGTAGAGGTAATCGAATATGGGCGACGCATGGTTAAATGGCGCTTTTAACTCCTCGCCTGCTTGCGTAGCGGGTACACATCGTCATCCTCTTTTCAATTTATTACACCCCATCGCAAGAAGCGGTGCTGTTGGTTTCTGGTTTCTTTGCACTTCAAGTTACTTAAATGACACTATATTACCAAAAGTATTGGGACACCTGCCTTTACACACACATGAACTTTAATGGCGTCCCAGTCTTAGTCCGGAGGGTTCAATATTGAGTTGGCTCCACCCTTTGCGGCTATAACAGCTTCAACTCTTCTGGGAAGGCCGTCCACAAGGTTTAGGAGGGTGTCTATGGGAATGTTTGACCATTCTTCCAGAAGCACATTTGTGAGGTCAGGCACTGATGTTAGACGAGAAAGCCTGGCTCTCAGTCTCCGCTCTAATTCATCCCAAAGGATTTCTAATCGGGTGGAGGTCAGGACTCTGTGCAGGCCAGTCAAGTTCCTCTACCCCAAACTCGCTCAGCTATGTCTTTATGGACCTTGCTTCATGCACTGGTAAAATCATTTGGTGGAGGGGGGATTATGGTGTGGGGGGGGGTTGTTTTTTTTTCAGGGGTTGGGCTTTGCCCCCTTAGTTCCAGTGAAGGGAACTCTTAAGGCGTCAGCATACCAAGACATTTTGGACAATTTTATGCTCCCAACTTTGTGGGAACAGTTTGGGGACTGCCCCTTCCTGTTCCAACACTGACTGCCCACCAGTGCACAAAGCAAGGTCCATAAAGACATGGATAAGGGAGTTTGGGGTGGAGGAACTTGACTGGCCTGCACCCAAGCACTCAATATTGAACCCTACAGACTAAAGCCTCGTGCACATGATTGGATTTTCGGCAGGGAATTGTGTGATGACAGACTAAAATCCGACCGTTAGTGCGCTCCTTCTGACAATTGTTGTCCAAGGACAGGATAGCAGTGACAGGACACATGGATCACCAACCACAGGGCACACGGACAGGATAGCACAGTGACAGGACACATGGAGCACCAACCACTGGGCACACGGACAGGATAGCACAGTGACAGGACACATGGAGCACCAACCACTGGGCACACGGACAGGATAACACAGTGACAGGACACATGGAGCACCAACCACTGGGCACACGGACAGGATAACACAGTGACAGGACACATGGATCACCAACCACTGGGTACAGGGACAGGATAGCACAGTGACAGGACACCTGAATCACCAACCACTGGGTACAGGGACAGGATAACACAGTGATAGGACACATGGAGCACCAACCACTGGGCACAGGGACAGGATAACACAGTGGCAGGACACATGGATCACCAACCACTGGGCACAGACACAGGATAGCACAGTGACAGGACACATGGATCACCAACCACTGGGCACACGGACAGGATAGCACAGTGACAGGACACATGGATCACCAACCACTGGGCACACGGACAGGATAGCACAGTGACAGGACACATGGAGCACCAACCACAGGGCACACGGACAGGATAGCACAGTGACAGGACACATGGAGCACCAACCACTGGGCACACGGACAGGATAGCACAGTGACAGGACACATGGAGCACCAACCACTGGGCACACGGATAGGATAGCACAGTGACAGGACACATGGATCACCAACCACTGGGCACACGGACAGGATAGCACAGTGACAGGACACATGGAGCACCAACCACTGGGCACACGGACAGGATAACACAGTGACAGGACACATGGATCACCAACCACTGGGTACAGGGACAGGATAGCACAGTGACAGGACACCTGAATCACCAACCACTGGGTACAGGGACAGGATAACACAGTGATAGGACACATGGAGCACCAACCACTGGGCACAGGGACAGGATAGCACAGTGACAGGACACATGGACCACCAACCACTGGGCACAGACACAGGATAGCACAGTGACAGGACACATGGATCACCAACCACTGGGCACAGGGACAGGATAGCACAGTGACAGGACACATGGAGCACCAACCACTGGGCACATGGACAGGATAGCAAAGGGACAGGACACATGGATCACCAACCACTGGGCACAGGGACAGGATAGCACAGTGACAGGACACATGGAGCACCAACCACTGGGCACAAGGACAGGATAGCACAGTGACAGGACACATGGAGCACCAACCACTGGGCACAGGGACAGGATAGCACAGTGACAGGACACATGGAGCACCAACCACTGGGCACAGGGACAGGATAGCACAGTGACAGGACACATGGATCACCAACCACTGGGCACAGGGACAGGATAGCACAGTGACAGGACACGTGGAGCACCAACCACTGGGCACAGGGACAGGATAGCACAGTGACAGGACACATGGATCACCAACCACTGGGCACAGGGACAGGATAGCACAGTGACAGGACACATGGAGCACCAACCACTGGGCACACGGACAGGATAGCACAGTGACAGGACACGTGGAGCACCAACCACTGGGCACAGGGACAGGATAGCACAGTGACAGGACACATGGAGCACCAACCACTGGGCACAGGGACAGGATAGCACAGTGACAGGACACGTGGAGCACCAACCACTGGGCACAGGGACAGGATAGCACAGTGACAGGACACATGGATCACCAACCACTGGGCACAGGGACAGGATAGCACAGTGACAGGACACATGGATCACCAACCACTGGGCACAGGGACAGGATAGCACAGGGCACCAGCAGTGTGGAACATGCAGTATCTGTGGGATTCTCAATGCAGAGTGTCTATCATGAAAACAACATCCAGATATACAGCCAGAAATTCCCCGGGGACTGTCGTTCGTTTGTTCCAATACTTTGAGTCAATAAGTTGGCACAAGTTTGCAGATGAGGAATTCTGACTTTTGAAATCTGCTTATTTGTTCTGGTTTAAAGACTTGAAAGTATTAAAGCTAAAGGGTCAGCAACGAAGCTCCACAGGGTATTTTATTTATATATATATATATATATATATATATACACACACTTTGTATATGAGAGATTTTTTTTGGGTGTGTTTGATTTTATCTTCACGCGTCTTTCCATTTGGAGGTCCAGAATGGAGTTTCTGCTTCTAATTTGCTGTGCGGCCGGAGCTGCCAAGTTCTGCACTGAGCAGCTGTTGGAAAGGTGCTCAGTATAATGGCCTTTTCCAAATATTCCTGACAGTATTTTCTGTAACCCTTTGTGAGCCAACCGGAGATGCAGGCCGCCCCTTCCTGGGCTCCTCTTTGGCTCCTCGGTGGAGTCATGTAAACCTGATTCTCTGACCACTGGGATTGGCAAAGAGTAGTACAGAAGATGAGATCAATGATAGGATGGCGGAGCCCCCCAGCTGTGCACCCCGACACCCCCCCCCCCAACATCTGTGACCTTGTGTGATCTGTGCCCGGCTCTCTCTCCTTCCTCAGTCATTTCTACTCATTTCCAATATGAGCTCCACTAAGCCGGACGGTAACATTGCTAAATAAAATATTGCAGATATAGCAAAGTATTCTTTTATATTGTGCTGACAGATTCATCTGGCGTTGCTGCAAAGGAGCTTGCACTCTAGTATACATACCCCTTAGGTGCAAATAATAAAGCAGTATTGAACCCAAAAACATAGGCGTGCCCAGCCTGTTGCATTAGGGTGTGCGCCCCAAATCTCAAACACACGCGCCTTCCTCTGCAGCCTGTGAATGAATGAGAGGTGCTCCGTGCTGAGCGGCTTCCTGTTCATTTACAAACTGAAACACAGTATATATATATATATATATATATATATATATATATAATGTATATGTAGTTTACTATGCTTCAGTTATGAATGAACACAGTAAGTGTGTTAACTGTGTTCATTTAGAAAAGGAAGGAGCAACTTAAAGAAGTTTATGGGCCTATGGAGCCCTTGGTTGAGCGAGATGGGATGTCTATCGCGGGTGGGGAGTGACGGGGTGGACAGAGTGTCTTCCCCATCGACACCTCACTCGCAAATTTTTCCTGCAGAGCCCCTTCCGCCAACTATACCGCAGAGCTAAATTGGGGCCCTCTCTCCCTCTGCCTCTGCTCTACCAACCAACAAATAATTTGATTGGGGAAACTTGGGAATCATGTGTTTCGATTGATGTGTGCCTTTTCTAAAATATGTATGTTTTTTAAAATTGTTGTTTGAACTCGCACAAAAAAAATAAAGAATTTAAAAAGGAAAGGAAGGAGCCGGTAAATGACATATTTACTGGCTCCTTCTCCCACTCTCCGTTCTGAAACAACCCCCACAGCAGCTGGGGGGAGAGGAGAGGAGGGAAGTCAGCAGCACTGCTGGTGGAAGGGGGGGGGGGGCAACACAGGGGGAATCCGTACATAGTGATTAGGGTGCACACCCCCTGCGCACGCATATGCCCAAAAACAAAAATGTAATATATTGCAGATTTCCAATCCTTGGTGGTGGCTGCATTCATTTTTTTTTTTTTTAGGCATTTTTCCTTTATTTTCATCCAGTCAGTAAGGGAGCAACAGAGATACCTTTTGGACATCAGCATAGTCAGCCTGGGTGGTGGGCAGTGTTGGATACACTCGCAGATTTAGTTGGACTTGGATAAGGAATTTAAAGTGGTTCTAAAGGCTCAAGGTTTTTAACCTTCGTGCATTCTATGATGCACCAGACCCCCCCCCCCCCCCCCCCAATACGTATCTGTGCCCCATCTAGATCCAGTGATGTGGCTCTCCTGGGTCTCTCCCTCCTCATTGGCTGAGACAGCAGCGGGACCCATTGGCTCCCACTACTGTCCATTTTAGCCAGTGAGCCAATGTGGACAGAGCAGGG
Organism: Lithobates sylvaticus; assembly: GCA_028564925.1. Classification (NCBI taxonomy): domain Eukaryota; kingdom Metazoa; phylum Chordata; class Amphibia; order Anura; family Ranidae; genus Lithobates; species Lithobates sylvaticus. Next base: position 195,618,307 of record CM053037.1, on the reverse strand, counting down.
CCGAGCCGCGGCTCTATGGGTGAATGGACACACGGAGCAACGGCTCGGGATTGAGCCTGCACAGCGGCAGCGGATTTTGCACTCTCCAGTTTTAGTAAATCCCCCCCCCCCCTTCTCTGTGTTTTTCTAGGACCACTTTACAGAGGTGCTGAGCGGACAATTTAAATTGATCATAATGATCAGTGGTGTGCTGTAATGCAGGGCTACCAAACAGAACGAGCCAAGCTAAGGCTGGACCAAGTATAGGAAGAAGACCCGATTGTTGGCCATGGGATACCGCACACCCCCGCTATTTGGAAAAAAAATGTTCTGCCACAATTCTAATGCCCCGTACACACGGTCGGATTTTCCGACGGAAAATGTCCTATCGGACCATGTTGTCAGAAATTCCGACATTGTGTGTGGGCTCCATCGGACTTTTTCCGTCGGAATTTCCGACGGACAAAGTTTTATCTCCTGCTCTCAAATTTTCCGACAACAAAGTCCTATCGGACTTTTTCCGATCGTGTGTAGCGAATTCCGACGGACAAAGTGCCACGCATGCTCAGATCACATTACAAGACCAAACCTATTGGCTAATAGCCTCTACGTAGTCCCGTCGCACGTAACGAACGTCACCACGTTCAGAATGATCGGATTTTCCGACAACTTTGTCCGACCGTGTGTGTATGCAACACCAGTGTCGGACAAAATCCGTCGGAAAAAATCCGACGGATTTTGTGGTCGGAATTTCCGACCGTGTGTATGGGGCATAAGGCTGCATTTCACGGGTACATAAGCTGCTCACAGTTGGCGCACAACTGGGAAAGTAGGTGAACTGTTACTATTTGGCCTTCCGATCAACACAAATCTACAACTGTCACTTTTGTTAGAAAAACAGACTCAAAAATGAATGCAAGCGCAAAATTCACGCCGACTGTGGATTTGATCTGCGGTTGAGGTTCGGTGTCACGTGGACGAAATTTACATTTGTAGATCTAGAAGGTCTGTGCTGCGCTATGGCTGTGAGGGCCGACACTCAGCAGGACTATGCAGAAGGGGGGTCTTTATCCTGCCAGTTCACCCCCCTGAGGACGGTTAACACATGAAGTCCATCGCTCAGCAGCCGGGACACATCTGTTTGGCTTCTTGTCGCCACACCAGGACCATTAGCATCACAATGGGCCCTCGCTTGTGTCCTATATGGCAGGTCAGGGAGGACGAGGGGGTGACCTGGCGGGTGAACTGGCCGGGTTCAGCGGCGTGTCAGCAGATGTGTTAACATCACACGATTAGTAGGGGGGTTGTAAGAGATGAAGCTGAGATTCGATATTCATACATAACATGGCATGCCCACGTCTCAAATCCCAAACTTATAACAATTTTACCTACCAAAACTTTCCACACTCTTATATTTAATCACCAATATCCCCTAATTTATGTTTACCGGATGCCCTGAGCAATCTGTACACAAGACAACGCTGTGCAAACAAAACAAAATGGCTACTGAAATCGACTTCATTGAATTATAAATTATAATAAAATATAATTTTTTAGATTGTAAGCTCTAATGAACAGGGCCCTCTAAATTCCTCTTGTACCAAATTGTAATGTAATTGTAATGTCTGCCTTTATTTTGTTAATCAGTGCACAAACTGTTGGCGCTATATAAATCCTGTATAATAATAATAATAATAATAATTGCGCACATTGCGAATAAAAATAGAAGAGTATGCAGGGAAATAAAAGTTTTCCTCATCTTTCATCCTACCTAATCCCAGAATATGAACATATTATATTAAATATATTTATATTAAATAAGATTTAAAGGAAAAAAAAAAAACAAATCTTGGTGATGTCACTGGTCTCTAGTGATTGGATAGGCTGTGTTCTCATGAATATGAAGAGTCTCTGTGATGTCACTGGTCTCTAGTGATTGGATAGGTTGTGTTCTCATGAATATGAAGGGTCTCGGTGATGTCACTGGTCTCTAGTGATTGGATAGGCTGTGTTCTCATGAATATGAAGAGTCTCTGTGATGTCACTGGTCTCTAGTGATTGGATAGGCTGTGTTCTCATGAATATGAAGAGTCTCTGTGATGTCACTGGTCTCTAGTGATTGGATAGGTTGTGTTCTCATGAATATGAAGGGTCTCGGTGATGTCACTGGTCTCTAGTGATTGGATAGGCTGTGTTCTCATGAATATGAAGGATCTAGTGATGTCACTGGTCTCTAGTGATTGGATAGGCTGTGTTCTCATGAATATGAAGGGTCTCGGTGATGTCACTGGTCTCTAGTGATTGGATAGGTTGTGTTCTCATGAATATGAAGGGTCTAGTGATGTCACTGGTCTCTAGTGATTGGATAGGTTGTGTTCTCATGAATATGAAGGGTCTCGGTGAAGTCACTGGTCTCTAGTGATTGGATAGGCTGTGTTCTCATGAATATGAAGAGTCTCTGTGATGTCACTGGTCTCTAGTGATTGGATAGGTTGTGTTCTCATGAATATGAAGGATCTAGTGATGTCACTGGTCTCTAGTGATTGGATAGGCTGTGTTCTCATGAATATGAAGGGTCTCGGTGATGTCACTGGTCTCTAGTGATTGGATAGGTTGTGTTCTCATGAATATGAAGGGTCTCGGTGATGTCACTGGTCTCTAGTGATTGGATAGGCTGTGTTCTCATGAATATGAAGGGTCTCGGTGAGGTCACTGGTCTCTAGTAATTGGATAGGCTGTGTTCTCATAAATATGAAGGGTCTGGTGATGTCACTGGTCTCTAGTGATTGGATAGGCTGTTTTCTCATGAATATGAAGAGTCTCAGTGATGTCACTGGTCTCTAGTGATTGGATAGGCTGTGTTCTCATGAATATGAAGAGTCTCAGTGATGTCACTGGTCTCTAGTGATTGGATAGGTTGTGTTCTCATGAATATGAAGGGTCTCGGTGATGTCACTGGTCTCTAGTGATTGGATAGGCTGTGTTCTCATGAATATGAAGGGTCTCGGTGATGTCACTGGTCTCTAGTGATTGGATAGGTTGTGTTCTCATGAATATGAAGAGTCTCGGTGATGTCACTGGTCTCTAGTGATTGGATAGGCTGTGTTCTCAGGAATATGAAGGGTCTCAGGGCTGTCACTGGTCTCTAGTGATTGGATAGGCTGTGTTCTCAGGAATATGAAGGCTCTCGGGGCTGTCATTGGTCTCTAGTGAATAAATATTCTGCGTTGTTTTGCAAATTCACTCCTAGCACCAAATGGCATTCCGGTCTCATTGTATGTGACTGGTACCCTGGCAAGTAGCACCACTCATAAATGCCAATGTTGGACAATGCATCCCTGTTAGTTGATGTAAAGTGTAGCATGGCTGTTGCTTGTGCTCAGTGGACCATCCTGCTTTCCATTAGCACAGTTACTATCCATACTCCACTGACTTTCCTGGCACGTGAGCTTGGCAGCTGAGCATGATAGGAGCACGCTGGCACGCGAATACGAATGTATCTGGACACAACACCTCCTTTTAATGCCGTGACCTCAGGGCCTTTACACCCCGGTGGAGGTGATTTCCGGAGCCACCTTCCACACTGTGCGGAAAAAAGAATTCCGGCCAAATCCCACGTTGATGTCTCAGATTAGTATAATGGGGGCTAATGGTCACTTGGAAGAAGAGGATCCAGCAGGAAATATTTAGTGTTTCCTGGATTCAGGATAATGGCGTGCATTTCCAATAGGCAGTAATGACAGGAAAACGAGTGGCCGGGCACATGTGTACGATCAGACGCGACAACCGCGATCTGCAGACATTACAAACACATGTGGCATTGTTAAAGAAAGACAATACAGCGATCGCAGTGTGATTGTTTTATTTTGTATCTTTATTGAAAGTAACAATGTGAAGCACATGATAGAATGTAAAGGATACAGCATTTCCCAGTGTATGTTCAAATATAGAGATTCAAAATATAAAGGGGAATCTGGGAGGAACTGGTTTATATTTATAGCTTTTTTTTATTTTATTTTTTATTTTTTATGTATCTAAATCCAAATGTAATCTATTGCAACTGATTAATACTTAGATGTGGTGACTGCAATAGTTTTCTCTTCATTTTGCTTTGGTGATCCTGCCCGTAACAGACTTCCTGTCCGAGGGTGACAACGCTCCGAATCTGTGGAAGAGCAGCGCTGTCATCCTAGGGCAGGACTACAGAACACACCCCCTCCTTCTCCTTATAATATAGAGGGGTGGTGTTCTGCAGTTCACAGAGATAGCTATAAACAGTGCAATGGATAAGTCTGCAGAGGCATTGGGGGAGATTTACCAAAACTGGAGCACTCGGAATCTGGTGCAGTTGTGCATGGCAGCCAATCGGCTTCTAACTGCAGCTTGTCCAGTTAAGCTTTAAGAGCTTAAGGACCGCCTCCTGCACATTTACGATGGCAGAACGGCACGGCTGGGCACATCAACGTACAGGTACGTTGCTCTTTAAGTGCCCAGCCGTGGGTTGCGCGCGCGCTGCCGGCGGCGCGCTGGCGACCCGGTCCTGAGCTCCGTGACCGCGGGACTTGCAGACCGCATCGCCGCTGGTGTCCCGCGATCGGGTCACAGAGCTGAAGAACGGGGAGAGGTCTGTGTAAACAAACCTCTCCCTGTGCTTCCTAGTGACACTGTCACTGATCGTCTGTTCCCTGTCATCGGAAAAGACGATCAGTGATTTCGAAAGCCAAGCCACGCCCCCCTACAGTAAAAAAAACACACACGTCACACTTAACCACTAGGGGGCGGGGAGGGGTTAACTTTTTCACTGCCAGTGTCATTTACACAGGAATCCATGCATTTAAATAGCACTGATTGCTGTATAAATGACAATGGTCCCAAAAATGTGTCAAAAATGTTCGATCTGTCCGCCATAATGTCGCAGTCACAATAAAAATCGCTGATCGCCGCCATTACTAGTAAAAAAAAAAAAAATATTAATAAAAATGCTTTAAAACTATCCCCTATTTTGTAAACGTTATAACTTTTGCGCAAACCAATCAATAATCACTAATTGGGATTTTTTTTTTTTTACAAAAAATATGTAGAAGAATACGTATCGGCCTAAACTGAGGAAAAAAATATTTTTTTTATAAATTTTTCGGGGATATTTATTATAGCAAAAAGTAAAAAATATTGCATTTTTTTTCAAAATTGTCGCTCTATTTTTGTTTATAGCGCAAAAAATAAAAAACGCAGGGGGGCGATCAAATACCACCAAAAGAAAGCTCTATTTGTGGGAAAAAAAGGACGCCAATTTTGTTTGGGAGCCACGTCGCACGACCGCGCAATTGTCAGTTAAAGCGACGCAGTGCCGAATCGCAAAAAGGGGCCTGGTCCTTTGGCTGCAAAGTGGTCCGGGGCTGAAGTGGTTAACAAAGAAGTATTGTTGAGCTGGTGAATCTGTGCCAGTTCTTAAAAGTCTTTTGTGCAGACAATATGGAAATAGGGGCAAACGTCAATAATCTAGTGGCGAGTATTTTCGTGAGGATCTTAAGATCCACATTTAACAGCGAGATTGGGCGATAACTAGAACATTGCGATGGATCTTTTCCCTCCTTGGGAATTACTGTTATGTGGGCCATTAATGTCTCTGCGGGCATCCTTTGCCCATCACGTATCGAATTGAAAGCAGCTAGAAATTTCGGTGCCGGTTTTTCAGAAAAGGTCTTGTAATAGAGCAGGGTATACCCGTCAGGGCCTGGAGCCTTAACTGGTTTTAATGATTTGAGGGCTTCTAAGAATTCCTCTGTTGTAATTGGGCCATCTAGGTCCCCTGCTCCCTCTTCGGGCAGCTTAGGCATTCCTGACGCCAATATATATTCCCTTGCCACCTCCCCTCCGTTGGATATAATCGAAGTAGGTACTTGACTCTCTATCTGATATAGACTAGTATAGAAGTCTCTGAATGCCTGTGAGAAGGTAACTAGTACATCTCCATGAGTTCTAATGCGATCAATATGGTTTCCGTGCCCTCGTCTCTCTGAGCGCATTGGCCAGCTTCCTGCTCGGCTTATTTCCGTATTTATAAAATGCTCGCCTGCAACGAGTTAGCTTAGCTTTTGCTTTATCCATTAATAGTAAGTTTAATTCATCGCGTAAACACGAGAGTTTCTCCTTAGTCTGTTGTGCATGGGATTTCTTGTGTGCCGATTCAAGTATACGGATTTCTCCGAGCAGAGAGTCCAGCTTGGCACCCAGAGAGCGTTTCCTATATGCTCCGAAGGATAAGAGGACTCCTCTAATATAACATTTTTGCGCTTCCCATATACATAATGGAGTTATTTCATCGGATTCATTAATTGTAAAGGATTCGAATTCCTGGGCTATCTGTTTCTCATATTCTGGTTCTTTCAAGAGTGTCTCGGTGATGTCACTGGTCTCTAGTGATCGGATAGGCTGTGTTCTCATGAATATGAAAAGTCTTGTGATGTCACTGGTCTCTAGTGATTGGATAGGCTGTGTTCTCATGAATATGAAGGGTCTCAGTGATGTCACTGGTCTCTAGTGATTGGATAGGCTGTGTTCTCATGAATATGAAGTCTCGGTGATGTCACTGGTCTCTAGTGATTGGATAGGCTGCGTTCTCATGAATATGAAGGGTCTCGGTGATGTCACTGGTCTCTAGTGATCGGATAGGCTGTGTTCTCATGAATATGAAGGGTCTCGTGATGTCACTGGTCTCTAGTGATTGGATAGGCTGTTATCTCATGAATATGATGGGTCTCAGGGATGTCACTGGTCTCTAGTGATTGGATAGGCTGTGATCTCATGAATATGAAGGGTCTCTGTGATGTCACTGGTCTCTAGTGATTGGATAGGCTGTGTTCTCATGAATATGAAGAGTCTCGGTGATGTCACTGGTCTCTAGTGATTGGATAGGCTGTGTTCTCATGAATATGAAGGGTCTCTGTGATGTCACTGGTCTCTAGTGATTGGATAGGCTGTGTTCTCAGGAATATGAAGGGTCTCTGTGATGTCACTGGTCTCTAGTGATTGGATAGGCTGTGTTCTCATGAATATGAAAGGTCTCTTTTTATTTTTATTTGCGTTTGCGTCACTTGCACTTATGTGTTTTATTATTTATTTATTTTTTTCTCACTTGGATTGTAGGGTGAGGGTGCACGGACATACCCTGAATTCTAGGGGGAACGTGTGTGGCCTTTAGGTTCCTTCCTCCCCTGCCTTGGGGGAGGACTCTCTTTGGGAGAGCCCCTCATCTAGTACCTGTTGGCCAGCTTTGGCTGATCATTGGGAAAGGGTTCCGCCGGGCCTTTTGACTAGATGGACCTGGGAGTGCCTTTCCCCCTCGTCAAGAGTCTTGCACCCCAGGGAGTCAAGGAAGGGTCCTTTCTCTTCAGGAGGGGACCATATGACACTCCCTAAGGACACTTTTATTTATTTGCTCACACGCACTTCTTGGTTCGCTTTTGATTGTTTGTTTTGTTTTTGCGGCTCAGGACAAAAAAAATAAAAAATCAACTCCACGTTCTAAGTTTAGAAGAGACATGCGAGCGTGGTACTCGCATAACTTGAATTCCTCCCTTAGTGTATTAATCTTTAACTTTTTTATTTTAACTTATTTGAATAGACAAATTTAGTATTGTGTTGTTTTCCTGCTAATGGCACCGAACATTATGCAAATTCATTGTTGTTCTCGTTGTGCTCTACACACTTCTCTTTTTCCACAAAGACATATTTACACTGGTATTCTCAGGAAGAACAGGAGGAAGTAGATCTGTTTTTTAATGAAAGCTCAAAAGTACAACGGAGTCCTAAACACATTTCAGGGTTCCTTGTTCTAAAATGTTACTATTCAAACAGGAGCAGGGGCACGCCATTCTTACCTGGACGCTCTGAAGGTTACACATTTATTAGCCTAATTAGAAAAATATTTTGTGTATTCTACATGGAATCAGCTTTTTTATTTTTTATCACAGTGATGTCACTGGTCTCTAGTGATTGGATAGGCTGTGTTCTCATGAATATGAAGGGTCTCGGTGATGTCACTGGTCTCTAGTGATTGGATAGGTTGTGTTCTTATGAATATGAAGGGTCTCGGTGATGTCACTGGTCTCTAGTGATTGGATAGGCTGTGTTCTCATGAATATGAAGGGTCTCTGTGATGTCTCTGGTCTCTAGTGATTGGATAGGCTGTGTTCTCATGAATATGAAGGGTCTCTGTGATGTCTCTGGTCTCTAGTGATGGATAGGCTGTGTTCTTATGAATATGAAGGGTCTCGATGATGTCACTGGTCTCTAGTGATTGGATAGGCTGTGTTCTCATGAATATGAAGAGTATCAGTGATGTCACTGGTCTCTAGTGATTGGATAGTCTGTGTTCTCATGAATATGAAGGGTCTCGGTGATGTCTCTGGTCTCTAGTGATTGGATAGGCTGTGTTCTCATGAATATGAAGGGTCTCGGTGATGTCACTGGTCTCTAGTGATTGGATAGGCTGTGTTCTCATGAATATGAAGTGTCTTGGTGATGTCACTGGTCTCTAGTGATTGGATAGGCTGTGTTCTCATGACTATGAAGGGTCTTTTGATGTCACTGGTCTCTAGTGATCGGATAGGCTGTGTTCTCATGGATATGAAGGGTCTCAGTGATGTCACTGGTCTCTAGTGATGGGATAGGCTGTGTTCTTATGAATATGAAGGGTCTGTGATGTCACTGTTCTCTAGTGATTGGATAGGCTGTGTTCTCGTGAATATGAAGGGTCTCGGTGATGTCTCTGGTCTCTAGTGATGGGATAGGCTGTGTTCTTATGAATATGAAGGGTCTGTGATGTCACTGTTCTCTAGTGATTGGATAGGCTGTGTTCTCATGAATATGAAGGGTCTCGGTGATGTCACTGGTCTCTAGTGATTGGATAGGCTGTGTTCTCATGAATATGAAGAGTATCAGTGATGTCACTGGTCTCTAGTGATTGGATAGGCTGTGTTCTCATGAATATGAAGGGTCTCGGTGATGTCTCTGGTCTCTAGTGATTGGATAGGCTGTGTTCTCATGAATATGAAGGGTCTCGGTGATGTCACTGGTCTCTAGTGATTGGATAGGCTGTGTTCTCATGAATATGAAGTGTCTTGGTGATGTCACTGGTCTCTAGTGATTGGATAGGCTGTGTTCTCATGACTATGAAGGGTCTTTTGATGTCACTGGTCTCTAGTGATCGGATAGGCTGTGTTCTCATGGATATGAAGGGTCTCGTGATGTCACTGGTCTCTAGTGATGGGATAGGCTGTGTTCTTATGAATATGAAGGGTCTGTGATGTCACTGTTCTCTAGTGATTGGATAGGCTGTGTTCTCGTGAATATGAAGGGTCTCGGTGATGTCACTGGTCTCTAGTGATTGGATAGGCTGTGTCTCATTGATCCTCCAGTACCATGCCCAGGGACCTGGGTCTCCCCAGTCTATGACGCCTTTCTAACTTTGCATATGCATCCCTTTTACTTGATGACTATGGGAGGAGTTCTCGTGGCTTTGAGCTGTGGTGTTCCAAAGTCTAGTACTTAGGTTGCAAAGAACTGTTCTTGTTGGCCAACGTTCCTGTTACTCTTAGGGCCCCGTGTCAAATCTGTGTTTCTACTACTGGTGACGACTCACAAGGGGAAACCACTAATAGAAGTGCTCTTTGCTGGGCCTAAATGTTGTAGAAGTTCACTCATTTTGTTGGGAAGCAAAGGGCAACATTTCACTGGTGAGGTGAGCCACTCCAAAGGAAAAAGGTAAGTGATTTGTTAGTGGTGATGGTCTGACATGGTCTTCACTCTCTTGGACTTATACAATGCACACTGATTGCTATGGGACACGCATTATTTTTTTCCTCGCCCTCTGATCCCTCCTGTATTGATTTGTATTGTAATTGTACTGTCTGCCCTCATGTTGTAAAGCGCTGCGCAAAACTGTTGGCGCTATATAAATCCTGTATAATTATGTATGGGGAGTCGGTATGTATATCTCCATTGGACTTAGTCATCTACGTATCCTTTACACAGCGGCATGAATGGAACCTCCCATGTCAAATATAATTCTCTTCTACCTAGAATGTTTTTTTTGTTGTGTTTTGGAATTTGGCAATGGTTGGAAACCATCTTTTTGTGTCCTGTTGAGAGATTTCCCTTTTACTTCCTATTTCACTTCCAATGTCGCTGGAGCAGAAAGTGGTGGGAAATCTCCTGAAAGAGGCAGCAGGAGGCTTAAAAAATGGTCCTAACCTCATCCAAAACAGAGGCTAGAGATATACTTGACCCCCCAACGAACCAGTGATCAGAGAATTTGGATTATAAAATGACCTTCCTGTGAGGATCCGGCACATTAAGGATTGCTCTGATGATCTCCTCTGCTCTCTGTTTAAGTTCATAAAGGATTCGCACTGCAAGGAGCTCAGTGCATAAACCCAGAACAATAAAACGTGATTTGTTGTAGTAAAATGAGTGGATGTATTGATTGGTTGTGAAGGGTTCTTTAGTCTGAATGAGTGAGATGGTGAGCGGAAGAGATTGTAAGGGAGACTCTGAAATTGCTGTATTCTTACTCTGCAGTTCTGATGGAAAGTGGAAGCTATAAAGCATTTACAATCTCCTTTAAATGACCAAAACTGTGTCATATGAGGTCTTATCCAGACTCTCCATTATCATATCTATTCAGGCAGGGCCTCGTAGTACATAGTTGGTATCGTGTGCTTAGCAGATGAAAAGTCTCAACATTTCCTAAACAAAGGGCCATTTTATTGTCCTTCAGACTTTACGGGGGGGGGGGGGGGGGCTGGATCTATGGCCAGTGGTAGGAGAAATTTACCTGGCATCAGTGGGAGTAAAAATCCCCACATTTGGTATAAGGCGGAGGAATAGTGCCCCATCGTTGGTATCATTGGGAGAAATGGTGCCTCATTGTTGGTGTAATTAGGAGAACTGGTGCCCCGCTGTTGGTGTCAGTGGGAGAAATGGTGACCCGCTGTTGGTGTCATTGGGAGAAATGGTGCCCGACTGCTGGCGTCAGTGGGAGAAATGGTAACCCATTTTTGGTGTCAGTGGGAGAAATGGTGCCCCATTGCTGGTGTCATTGGGAGAAATGGTGCCCCGCTGTTGGTGTCATTAGGAGAAATGGTGCCCAACTGCTGGCGTCAGTGGGAGAAATGGTAACCCATTGTTGGTGTCAGTGGGAGAAATGGTGCCCCATTGCTGGTGTCATTGGGAGAAATGGTGCCCCGCTGTTGGCGTCATTAGGAGAAATGGTGCCCAACTGCTGGCGTCAGTGGGAGAAATGGTGCCCCATTGCTGGTGTCAGTGGGAGAAATGGTGCCCCATTGCTGGTGTCAGTGGGAGAAATGGTGCCCCATCCTTGGTGTCAGTGGGAGAAATGGTGCCCCATTGTTGGTGTCAGTGGGAGAAAAGGGGCCCCATTGTTGGTGTCAGTGGGAGAAATGGGGCCCCATTGTTGGTGTCAGTGGGAGAAATGGGGCCCCATTGTTGGTGTCAGTGGGAGAAATGGGGCCCCATTGTTGGTGTCAGTGGGAGAAATGGGGCCCCATTGTTGGTGTCAGTGGGAGAAATGGTAACCCATTTCTGATGTCAGTGGGAGAAATGGGGCCCCACGATACGGCCATAGTGCCCCAAGGGCCAGATAAAGGCAGGCAAAAGGCCACAGTTTGGAGACTGCTTTAGACCGACAGGCCTGTGCAGAGTAAGAAAACCCTGATTGGCCGATAGTGCTGACCCCTCCCACTCCGACCACTATGAAGAGGCATGTTGGTGTCTAAGGTCATATACAGATACAAAATACATGTATTGGTTTTCTTATAAATATGTAACTGTATGAGGCTGAAATATCTGTCTGAACCAAGGGCAAAAAAAGTTTTGGATAGAGTAGAGAGGGGTTGGAACCCCTGTCAGTTTCTATTGCCGTCTCTCCCTCTATTTGTCCTGTTTACCATTATCATTGAAAGTAAATCCCAAAATGTTGGGTTGTCCGCAGAAAAATAATAGCGGGGAAACGTTCCATTGGGGACACTAGTTCTGGTGACCTGGGGGGGGGGGGGTCCCCACCTGGGGGGGGGGGGGGGGGTCCCCAAGAGCATCCACTTAATTTGCAGGGATTTCCTTTCACATCCTTTGATGGCTATGGGACAGGAAGCGAAGGAAAATCTCCCCAATGGGACACAAATGGCAAAAAAAAAAAAAAAAAACTGACGGGTTATAACTTCCATTTACTTTATCCAAAATGAAAAAGCAAAAAGTTTTGCCTGTCCAGTGGAACCTCGGATTGCGAGTAACGCGGTTTACAAGCGTTTCACAATGTGAGCTGTTTTTTAAAAAAAAACCTGACTCGCTTTGCGAGCATCGTCTCGCAAGACGAGCGGGATTCAAGCCTCTGGGGTGTGCAGTACCGCATTTGGCCAGAGGTGCGGGGGGCGCCGGTGACACTCAGAGCCACTCCGTTCCGAGTGATCTCCGGCGCCCCCCCCCACCTCTGGCCACATGTGGTACTGCATGGACAAGCAGTGGCTGTGAAACGGATTATCTGAGTTTCCATTATTTCCTATGAGGGAATTTCGCTTTGATATACGAGTGTTTTGGATTACAAGCATTCTTCTGGAGCGAGTTGTACTCGTAAGCACTGTATTTTATATCCCCATTTGTCTTTACGTTTACAGATTTGTTGGACAGATCCGCTTCCAAAGCCCCTTCAGCATCACATTAGAATGGGAGATCCTTCGTACAGCCTGTCGACACATATTGGGGCGGAGATTCGGCTAAAGGTAATGCCTTGAATCCTGAACACCCAAATCAATTTTTTTTGGGGGGGGGGGGAAATCTTTTAGCATTTTGTGAAGATGGTGACTGTCTTTTTAAGTCTCTGAATTTTCTGTCACCCATGACAACCAATTAGACTTGCCAGAATTCTCAAGACAGCTGATTGGTGGCTGTGAGGTATTATAGATCTCATTAATAACAATAATTGATGATCAGAGGTGTAGATGTGATTTGAGGGAAGGGCAGATAGTTCTGTATAAACCACACAGTGACGATCAGTGATTCTGCACCGTCTGATCGAGGTGTCTCAATCTACTAAACTGTAACAATCGTTATTTGCCATAACATTCTTTATTTTGCAGCAGTAGCGATCGTTCTTATAAATAACACATTTATTATAACGGTGAATTGAGGAGGAGAGAGGACGGCATGGAAATAAGAAAAGGGGACGGCCTTAGTAGAGCGATAAAAAAAGTCAGGAGCTTTATTTACTCAAAGTTCCTGAAATGAGAACGGTCAGTTCTAGGCACATCGCTGTCGATCGTTCTAAGTGTTGTATTGCTTGATGTGCAGAAAGTTCTTATTTCAGACGCTTTGATAATTTAAAGTCTTCAGTACAGAATTTGCCTCCTCTAAACTGGGTGTAGAGAAAATATTTTAGAGCCAGTTTAAAAAAAAAAAAAAAAAAAATCTGCATTTTTATTCTCATTTCCTCAGATACTGCCAGTATGACACAGCGCTAGGCCTCGTTCACACGGGCCTACTTAAAGCGACATTAAAAATGTGTTTTTTTATTTTGTTAAAATGGCAATCATGTTATACTTACCTGCTCTGTGCAGTTGGTTTTGCACAGAGCAGCCCTGATCCTCCTCTTCTTGGGTCCCCCGCCGGCACTCCAGGCTCCTCCTCTTCAGTAAGTGGCCCCATGGGGGGGGGGGCAGATTCAGCCAACAGTGGGCTGAAGTCCACTGTTGGCTGACATCACAGTCCATGCTGTGCAGGGATCCCGACAATATGTTGGGATCCACCCACATGCCTAACCAGCAGCTAGTTCAGCCTCTCAGCAGGTCTTCGACAGACTGAGCCGGCCGCTCCCAGCCAGGGCAAATGAATGAGCATTGGCGGGGCAGAGCAGAAAGAGGTGGCTGACCAGCAATCTGCTCCAGTGAAGGCCAAGAACTGAGTGATCAGCGGTCTTTAATTGCTCAGTTCTCGGTGTAGAGGCAGTGGGGCACGTCAGACTTACTATAAAAAAAAATAAAAATACTCACCTTCCTCGATCCGAAACGGTAAGTTTTTTTTTTTTTGTTTTTTACTTACCTTTAGTTGTTTTCTTTGCTTCCTGGTCCTCGGATATGGGCGGGGATATTACGGCTATTACGTAATATCCCCTACCCCGCACTGTCTCCTGGGAGCTTGTGTCATAGCTCCCAGGAGTCAGTGCGGCGGCCTGGCCCGAGACTTGAAACTGTACGTGACGTCATCACGACAGTCACGTTCGGTCTCTGCTATCACAACGGGGCGGGACTTTCGACGCCCCTGCCGCGATGGCAACAGGAGCTGCTGAGGGCGCTCCTATGAACTTTGTACTGCGCATGCGCGAAATTAGAAAGAGAGGCGTCAATGAAATCCAGGAAGAGAATGCCCACATGCAAGATGGAGAACAACCCGGAAATTAATATAAAGTCTTTTTAGGACATAAAAAACGAACGGCACAAGCGATACAAACAGGACAGGTGAGTTACTAATTTAGAAATTAAGTTCTTAATCAATCACCATTGAAAAAAAAAAAAACCCTCAGGGGCAGTGTAGCTCCGCTTTAAGGCTGAGAGAGGCTGGTTTAGGCTTTGTGATTGGTGAATTACGGTAAATATGTAGATTTGTCTCGTACATTTTTTGGCAGGTAATTAAAATCATTAAAAACAAAAAACAGAGAAATAAATACAAACAGATAAAATGAGAAGATATTCTCTTCTTTTCCTGAGGATTCGGTAGAAGAAGCTGCTTCCAATCTCTGGATGGTGTTGGAGATCCCTGAACATTGGGGGGTCTTGTAGGAGAAGATCCGCCTCGTACAGGTCAGTCCACCTAAAAATTTTATACAGGGGGGTCCCCGATTTACGAACGCCCGACCTACGAACATCCCCTACTTACGAACCGGGCGCTGCGGGGACCCTCCGCCATTTTCCGCCGTCCTCCGGCTGTTCTGCGCATGACGGCGCCAGACGGAGCCTCAGAAAATGACGGCAAACTTCGGAAATGTCCGTAATTTGCCGCGCATGCACAGAACGGCATTAGACGGAACATCGGAAATGTCCGTAATTGTCGGTCTGCGCATGCGCGGCCGACTTACGAACAATTCCGACATAAGAACAGGCGGCCAGTCCCTAACGAGTTCGTAACTCGGGGACCCCCTGTATTTCAGTTTGTGGGACAAGTTCTGGTGTCTGTAAAAGAAAAAATCTCCATCCGCCTCCCTCAGGCTGCTCTGATGGCTCTACTACTTATCTCTACTCTTAAGCCTCGTACACACCATCGGATTGTTGGCCAACAAAGCGTCAGACTTTTGTCCGAAGGGCGTGCGCCGGGATCTTGTCTTGAATACAAACGGCACACAATTGTCGGCCAACAAACACGAACGTAGAGGAATTCCAGCTCTTGAGCGCCACCTTTTGGGCACCTTCTGCTAATGTCGTGTTTGGTGAGCGTTGATGCGTTGTTTGTACGTTCAACTTTTGTGTGATGGACTTGTGAACAGATGATAGGAAAACCTGACAACAGACAGCTGTCCGACGAAAATTTATACATCCAACATTTGTTGGCGGAAAGTTGGACAACAATTGTCTGATGGAGCGTACTAACGGTCAGATTTTAGGCCAACAGACAATTCCCTGCCGAAAATCCGATCGCGTGTACGAGGCTTTAGTCTCCACTTGTGCAACCTGTCATGTGACTTTGGACATCAAAGTCACATGACAAGTCCCGGCCCCATTCTTTGCGATGGCACCCGTTGGAATCGGCGCAACTTAAAGTCGCAGTGTCTTTGAAAAGGTGCCCAACACTACTACTTTGGTCTAGAGCAGGGGGGGGGGGTCTCAAACTGGTGGCCCTCCAGCTGTTGCAAAACTACAATTCCCATGAGGCATTGCAAGGCTGACAGTTACAAGCATGACTCCCATAGGTAGAGGCATGATGGGACTTGTAGTTTCGCAACAGCTGGAGGGCCGCCAGTTTGAGACCCCCCCCCCCCCTGCTCTAGAGAATGTAAAGTCTGAATTAAGGTAGCACTGGAAATAATGCAGCTTTGGGGAGGCCAACATTCTGTGGACCAGGGGGGGCGTCCATACTTTTTGCCAGGAGTTTGTATGATAGGAAATGCACATTTTTTGCAGGTAAAAACGCATTTTCTTTTCTTCATAGCAGCCTGTAAGCCCCCCCCCCCCATACACACTATACAACTTTTGTTGTCTGATTTCCTTTAGATTTACCAAAAACCGGCCTGATTGCATACAAATTCTAAGCAACTTTGATCTCATATTACCGTATATACTCGAGTATAAGCCAAGTTTTTCAGCACATTTTTTTTGTGCTGAAAATGCCCCCCCCCTCGGCTTATACTCGAGTCAAGCACTTTTCCAAACCGACTTTGGGGCCCCGTATCTCGGGGCCACTTGGTGCTAGGAACCCCAAATTCTGTGTGCAAACCCAGTGGAACCAACACTACAACATATCCAAAGCCGGGGTTCGGAAAATGTCATTCTCTGCTGCAGAAAAGTGCTTGACATTTTCCAAACCAACTTTGGGGCCACTTGGTGCTAGGAACCCCCATCTTCGGATATGTTGTAGTGTTGGTTCCACTGGGTTTGCAAACCAATTTGAGGTTCCTAGCACCAAGGGGCCCCGAGATACGGGGGCCCCAAAGTCGGTCAACTGTGTCCATCTGCAGCAATGTCATTTCGGGACCCTTTGGGTCCAGAGACCCCAAATTTTGGCTGCAGCTAGGGGGGCATTTAGGAACCCTTAACTACCGAGTTTGAAGTTTGGGGGACCTATGGCTGCAAATGGGCACAGTGAGGCTGCAAATGGGCATTGCTGACCCTCTTTTCCACTTACAGTAGCTGCGCATTTCTCACCCTAGGCTTATACTCGAGTCAATACGTTTTCCCAGGTGGTAAAATTAGGTGCCTCGGCTTTATTTGGGTCGGCTTATACTCGAGTATATACAGTATATGGTTTTGGTAAATATAAAGGAAAAAAAATCTACAGAAAATTGTATAGTGTGTATCCAGCTTAAAGTGATTGTAAGGGTTCATTTAAAAAAAAAAAAAAAAAAAACACAAACATATCTTTGTGGCTTGTTTTGCACAGAGTGGCCCCAAGCCTCGTCTTCTGGGGTCCCTCTGCGGCTCCTCCTCCCCGCATCTCCCCCCTAGGAGAAGTGCTCTCGCGAAGGGTTACCTTGCGGGCGCGCTCCCGAGTCCAGCATCCATAAAGGCTGAACGCGGGACTAGGCCCCCCCCCCCACAGCATTGGATTTGATTGACAGCAGTGGGAGCCAATGGCTGCACTGCTATCGATCAATCCAATCAAGAGCCGAGAACCCCCAGGCAGAGAGACGGCGCGTCCCCGTGGGTCAAGTTCCAGGGCTCAGGTAAGTAAAACGGAGGGGGGGGGGGGGGGGGATGGGGGGCTTACACTGCCAGGTGTTTTTTCACCTTAATGCATAGGATGCCTTAAGGTGAAAAAACACAAACCTTTACAACCCATTTAAAGCGGAGTTCCACCCTAAAGTGGAACTTCCGCTTATCGGATTCCTCCCCCCCTTCGGTGCCACAATTGACACCTTTCAGGGGGGAGGGGGTTGCAGATACCTGTATAATACAGGTATCTGCACCCACTTCCGTATAGCTGCCCCGCCCCTTATCCGGAGCTGCCCCGTTGTGTCTTGGGAAACACAGTTCCCAGGACACAGCGGGGACCAATAGAGACGCACAGCGAGACTCGCGCATGCGCAGTAGGGAACCGGGCAGTGAAGACGTTGCGTCTTCACTTCCTGATTCCCTGACAGAGGATGGCGGCGGGGCAGCGAGAGACGAGCCGTCGCTCGTCACATTCTGCCGACACCGCTGGAACCTGGAACAGGTAAGTGTCCATTTATTAAAAGTCAGCAGCTGCAGTATTTGTAGCTGCTGACTTTTAATATTTTTTTGTGCGGGTGCAGCTCCGCTTTAAGCAATCAGTACAGCTGTTTGCCCCCCCTTACCGCCTGTACAGGCAGACCATTATACAAGTCCAGGAAAATCAATGAACTACAAGTGTGCTCACCAGCGCCCCTCCGAGGTTCACTGAGAACTACAAGCTGTCTGCCACAGTGGCAGATGGTACTTGTAGTTCATCCACAGAACTCGGAAATGAATATTGCTGCTGTGTGGGCAGCACTGTTTTTGAATTGGGGAGAGGATCCCCTGCCTGCTGTCACAATGGGCATGTGTCACGTGCTTTAAGTAACATGTTACACCCCTGAATAGAGGCGTAACATGTTACTAAAGGGGAACGTATCCTTTAAAGATCACCCTTTTGCACATATGGTGAAGGTCCCACATGAAGATGCCGGCCTGCTGACTATGGAGCAACACAGTTGTTGGCCAAGAGTCCCCATCCTCTGTAGCAGCCAATCAGTTTGCCCCTCTAACTTCCTAACTCGGGGATCTCCAAACTACGGCCCTCCAGCTGTTGCGGAACTACATATCCCATGAGGCATTGCAAGACTCTGACATTCACAGACATGACTGGGCATGATGGGAATTGTAGTTCCTGAACTGGAGGGCCGTAATTTGGAGACCCCTGTCCTGACAGTTGGGACTGATGCTTCCTATAATAAATAGGGGCTTGTGGGGGGTGGGGCAGACATAATTCACTCGCTCAGATAATCGATCTGCTACATATCATTTCATCTCCTGCAGCCACATTGGTGGAGTGAATGAGTGTGGGGGCCCTCGGTCACCATAAATTCACTTTTGTTTATTGGAAAAGTACACAGAGAAGCAGCAGATTGACGTTGGCCATGTGTGCCTGAAATACACTTCTGTTTACTCGATCGCTCCTTGGAGAGTCTGTGCCGGAGAAGAGAGCGCTGCGGGTTCTGAGGACTTTCATGTGGCCGTTGCCCGGAGGAGGTCGGTGACAAGTCTGGTATGGTCATCCCAGCACCACCGCCACGGTTATTGTCCATATTACAGTATTCAATAATCGGGGAACCCCCAAAGTTCTCTCCTCTCCCCGTTATCTGGGGTCTCGCTCCTTTTCTTTCTTCCCTACCACGGACTTTTTGCAGGTTAACATGAGCAGCAGTAATGTGGGCAGGTGCCACAAGCTACAGAAGAAGAGTTTGCGGGAGCTGTTGCGGTCGGCGTCCCGGTAGAAGCGGTACCCCAGGTAGGAGATGTACAAGTTGATTGGCAGGGAGATGATGGGGAAGTTCCATGTGGTCACATCCAAGGCCGGGGCCAAGGTGGACAGTCCGATGAGGGCGAGGCAGTGCCGCAAGGCCACCCGCCGGCACATGTCTGGGTGGGTGACGGACATCATCCGGTAACCTCCTCGGGAATAATCTTCTCGCAGGTTCCAGCTCAGGGCATTGAAGTGAGGGAACTGCCAGGAGTAGAGGACGGCGCCTAAGAGCAGAGCACCTGAAAGGGAAAGACAGCAAAGTCAGCAAAAAGGGGCTTGTAGTTCAGAACCCCACATGAGGGCACCATAGGTAGGTGCCTAACCCCCTCCCCCGCTGGTGGGAGACTTTCCCTGAAAATCCTGGTCAATGTGATTGGCTGCCTTGTAGAGTTGCTACGATGAGTTGATGTAATTGACTACAAAAATACGTTGACGTGCATGAAAGGCGAGTTGCAGGTAAATACACCCCCACCGCGGCTTTCATCGCGGTGCTTCTCTCCCACACACAATCACTGCTGACTGTCCCCTATCCTCCTTCAGTCCCCTTCCATGCTGCTCCGTGTCCCCCTCTCTTCTCTGTGGGTGTCCCCCTCCATGCTGCTCCGTGTCCCCCTCTCTTCTCTGTGTCCCCTTCCATGCTGCTCCGTGTCCCCCTCTCTTCTCTGTGTCCCCTTCCATGCTGCTCCGTGTCCCCCTCTCTTCTCTGCGCCCCCTTCCATGCTGCTCCGTGTCCCCCTTTCTCCTCCGTTTATCTGTCCCCCTCTCTTCTCCGTGTTCCCCCTCCGTGCTGCCATCCCCCTCGGTATCTCAGGATGGAGAGCGGAGGTAGGAGTCGGTAAACCCGGCTCCTTAGTTTTCTGAATGTGATTGACTCTGTCCATTCACATTAATGAATGAAGAGAAGCCGCTGTCTTCTCTCCACTCATTATCAGTGCAGCGGAGGTTACAGAGAAAGGGAGTGGGGAATCCGTGTCCCTTTCCCTGTCTCTAATGGGAGATGTCAGAGGTCTGTTAAGACCCCCGATATCTCACCATAGCCCCCCAACAGGGCTGATAAAAAAAAAAAAATTGCAATAAATAATATAAAAAAAAAAAAAAAAATCGTAAAAAATAATAAATAAAAAAAACACACCCCCCTTTTAAAAAAAAGAAAGCATTGTAAAAAAATAAAAAATAATTATAAACATTCATGAACTTCTGAACAGAAAAGAAAAACAGAACATATAAAAAAAAGAGTATAACTACATACATAATATATATATGTATGTAGTTATATTCTTTTATCTTACCTTTTTTTTTTTTTTATGTACCTATCATTTTTTGTAAAGTTATCCAAAGAATTAATTAGCTAATCAAAAAAAAGAACACCAGATTAAGTAAAAAAAATTAAATAAAAATAATCGTTAGTCGAAGACTAATCGAAAAAATAATTGCTACTGTCTTGGTGATCACATGATCAGCAGCCTGTCCTACCAGCTCTCGATTGTTGACAGGGTGGTTACAGTACTAAGGATGCCAGGTGAGCATATATACGTGGCAGCATGGTGTTACAGCCCACTGCCACATACGCTATATTGTCAAAAGTATTGGGACACCTGCCTTTACACGAACACACACATAAATATCCATACGAACACACACACACGAACACAAACTTTAATGACATCCCAGTCTTAGTCCGGAGGGTTCAATATTGAGTTGGCCCTTTGCAGCTTCAACTCTTCTGGGAAGGCCGTCCACAAGGTTTAGGGGTGTGTCTATGGCAGTGATGGTGAACCTTGGCACCCCAGATGTTTTGGAACTACATTTCCCATGATGCTCATGCACTCTGTAGTGTATTTGAGCATCATGGTAAACTTAGTTCCAAAACATCTGGGGTGCCAAGGTTCACCCTCAGTGGTCTATGGGAATGTTTGACCATTCTTCTAGAAGTGCATTTGTGTGGTCAGGCACTGATGTTGGAAGAGAAGACCTGGCTCGCAGTCTCCGCTCTAATCCATCCCAAAGGTGTTCTATCGGGTTGAGGTCCAGTCAAGTTCCTCCACCCCAAAACTTGCTCATCCATGTTTTTATGGGCCCTGCTTTTTGCACTGGTGGGCAGTCATGTTTGAACATGGATGAAAGACATGGATGAGCGAGTTTTGGGGTGGAGGACCTTGACTGGCCTGCACAGAGTCCTGACCTCAACCCGATAGAGCGGAGACTGTGACCCAGGACCTCTCGTCCAACATCAGTGCCTGACCTCACAAATGCACTTCTGGAAGAATGGTCAAACATTCCCATAGCCACCCTCCTAAACCTTGTGGACGGCCTTCCCAGAAGAGTTGAAGCTGTTATAGCTGCAAAGGGGGGTGGGCCAACGCAATACTGAACCCTACGGACTAAGACTGGGATGTCCATGTGCGTGGAAAGGCAGGCGTCCCAATACTATATAGTGTGGTGTCATTGATTTGGATGGTTTTTGATTAGATATGTTTAACAGATTGTAGAAAATATATATACAGTATATACTCAAGTATAAGCCGATGCACATAATTTTACCATAAAAAAACTGGGAAAACTTATTGACTCGAGTATAAGCCTAGGGTGAGAAATGTGCGCAGCTACTGTAAGTGGAAAAGAGGGTCAACAATGCCCATTTGCAGCCTCACTGTGCACATTTGCAGCCATAGGTCCCCCGAACTTGGTAGTTAAGGGTTCCTAGATGCCCCCTATCTGCAGCCAAATTTTTGGGTCTCTTGACCCAAAGTGTCCCGAAATGACATTGCTGCAGATGGACACAGTTGACCGACTTTGGGGCTCTGTATCTCGGGGGCACTTGGAACCTCAAATTTGATGTGCAAACCCAGTGGAACTACAACATCTTATCCAAAGATGGGGTTCCTAGCACCAAGTGTCCCCAAGATACGGGGCCACAAAGTCAGTTCAGAAAATGTCAAGCACTTTTCTGCAGCAGAGAATGACATTTATTCGACCCGACTTTGGGGCCCCGTATCTTGGGAACCCCATCTTTGGATATGTTGTAGTGTTGGTTCGACTGGGTTTGCACACCAAATGGGGGGGTTCCTAGCACCAAGTGGCCCCCGAGATACGGGCCCCAAAGTCTGTTTCGGAAAATGTCATTCTCTAAGCCAAGGGGGGCATTTTCAGCGCAAAAAGTGATGAAAAACTCGGCTTATTCTCGAGTATATACGGTATATATATATTTTTTTTTTTCAAAATTCTCAGGCTTTTTTTGTTTATATTGCTGAAGGATTCAACGGTGAACAAATACCACCAAAAAAAAAGCTCTATTTGTGTGAAAAAAAAATATATATACATTTATTTGTGTACAGAGTTGCATGATCGCGCAATTTTATTTTATTTTGTGTTTTTATTAAATTTTTGGCGCAGTTTTTCTTTGTTACTACAGTATTTGCATCGTGTTTATCCCACATTACTGCAGCCTTTTTATTAGTTGGTGTTTCTTTTTTTTTTATTTGTTTGGTTTTTCTTTGTAATATAATGGCCGTGTAATTACCAGTTAAAGTAGCGCAGTGACAAATGGGAGAAAAAAATGCCCTGGTCATGAGAGGGGGGGGGGGGGGGGGGGTAAACCTTCCTGAGAGCAAGTGGTTAAATTTGCACGCAAAGCAGGGGGGTCTCAAACTGCCGGCCCTCCAGCTGTTGCGACCCAAAATGACCGCACTGTAGATTGTCACCGGGTGATGGTTTAAAACCTTTACAGCCAATCAATTTACTGTTCACTGTGAAGAGTCACATGGGATGATCCCCCGGTGCTTCCATTATGACACGTGTGCTGAAGTGCTCTGGCAGGCGATTTCCTGCGCAAAGATGGCGAAGGTTTGGAACTTCCCTAATAGCTGTCTTGGCGCGGGTGTTGGGAAAAATGTTGTTTTTGCCTGGATGAGAAACGCACAAGTGCTGCTTTGCACAAATGGCACCAGTAACCAAAAAAAAATTCGGCTCCGTTCGCAACAAGGCGATTTGAATCGTGGCGATTCCAGAATCACGGAACAGTGCGGGACAACGCTCGCGATGCCGTTATTTTCTCAATGGCGCCCCAAAAAACACGTTGACATGTCGCCGTGCAACAAAATCGTTGGGAGCATGCTGCCCAAAAAAAAAAGTTCCCGTACTTCTCTTGGGCGAAATACGCCCCGCGATTTTTTGTTTACGTGACAATCGCTGCAAAAATCGCACTGCGTTTTGGGGTGGCGTCGAGAAATGGTATCGCAAAACGCGCCCTGCGGCGATTCCGCGCACGTTTCAAAACGCCTAGGTGTGAATGGAGCCTCCAATTGCAGCATACCTGGTGCTGCGTACGGGAGGCCCATCCGTGTCTATGGGCACAGCGCCATGCGCAGGCACTCACCCTAATTCGGCATTGAGCCCGACACCTCTGTCAGGTTTTTACTGCTGCGGGTAGGATCTTCCCCTCTCCACAACCCCAAGCCAAGACTAAGAAATGGAGGGTAAGAGTGCCACGTCCTGAGAAATGCCATGCGGCCGTCGTTGGCGGGTGTGTAGGCAGAAAGAGGAGATCAGCAGAACTGACAAATGCAGAATTCATAGAAAACGATCGTTTCTGATACACGGCGCTCCGGCGAGCTCAATGTCACCCAGTCAGGTTTCCGTCTATTTTAACCACTTGCCGAGCGGCGCACGACGATATACGTCGGCAGAATGGCACGTACAGGCAGGAGGGCATGTATATATAAGTCCCTCCTTTAAGCCTGTCCGTGCCAATCGGGAGCGCGCCGGTCGGGACCCCCGCGATCGTCTCACGGGAAGGCTGAACGGGGAGATGCCGAGATAAACAGCATCTCCCCGTTCTGCCTAGCAACTAGTGATGCCGATTTCTGCTCCCTGTGATTGGAGCAGAGATCAGCATTCACTAGCTGACAGCCACGCCCCCCCCAGTAAGAAACACACCCCTAGGCATACTTAACCCCTACACTGCCCCCTTGTGGTTAACCCCTTCACTGCCAGTGTCATTTATACAGGAATCAATGCATTTAAATAGCATTGATTGCTGTATAAATGACAATGGTCCCAAAAATGTGTCAAAAATGTCCGATGTGTCCACCATAATGTCGCAGTCACAAAAAAAAAAAAAAAAATCGCTGATCGCCGCCATTACTAGTAAAAAAAAATTCTATAAAACTATCCCCTATCCTGTAAACGCTATAACTTCTGCACAAACCGATCAATAATCGCTTATTGCGATTTTTTTTTACCAAAAATATGTAGAAGAATACGTATCGGCCTAAACTGAGGAAAAAAAATAAAGTTTTTTTTATATATTTTTGGGGGATATTTATTATAGCAAAAAGCAAAAAATATATTGCATTTTTTTCAAAATTGTCGCTCTATTTTTGTTTATAGCGCAAAAAATAAAAACCGCAGGGGCGATCAAATACCACCAAAAGAAAGCTCTATTTGTGGGAAAAAAAAGGACGCCAATTTTGTTTGGGAGCCACGTCGCACGACCGCGCAATTGTCAGTTAAAGCGACGCGGTGCCGAATCGCAAAAAGGGGCCTGGTCCTTTGGCTGCCAATTGGTCCGGGGCTGAAAGTGGTTAATAATAGAGAGCTGGTAGGACAGGCTGTTGTTCCAGCGGGCAGACGCGGCACTTCTTCTTCTACACATTAGTCGTCCTCGTGTGTAATGAAATCCGGCCCGAGGGCACTCACTATATTTACACAGCGAGCAGAGAGGCCGATCGGCGCTGAGAAAATAAATGATTGGGGGAGACTCCATCCTTCATCGTGGCGAAGGAGGATGTTTGTTTCTTTGTTATCTAAATAAACCAAAACTAACCCCACAGGAAGAGCCCCGGCCACTGCGGGGGTCCCCCGGCGTCACGTCACTGTTTACACGTAGGGTGACAGCTGAGGCTTTCTGCCCCCGAGTGACAGCTCAGCCTTTTTATTGTGTCGCTGGGAGTCGTGGGGGCGAGATGGATGAGGACAGGGGGCACATGGCGCTCTGGGGGTCCACGGTGCTCTAATCCTACCAGCCTACTGGCCGATTGCAAGTCTAAGACGTCCCTGTAGAACGCCGAATGTTCCAGGGAGCCATGTGAATAGATATGTACAGGACTCTGCATATATCCTCACCCCTCCCCCCTTTGGTGGCACTGTGCAGAAATCGCATGGCCTGTGCACACCGGGGGACACATTAACCTTAATGGGAAGTCTGTAGGCTGTGTGTGGTG
The DNA here is from genome assembly GCA_028564925.1 of Lithobates sylvaticus. Taxonomy (NCBI): domain Eukaryota; kingdom Metazoa; phylum Chordata; class Amphibia; order Anura; family Ranidae; genus Lithobates; species Lithobates sylvaticus. The sequence goes on along the minus strand of CM053037.1, from coordinate 195,592,865 downwards.
CTGGGCAGTGCCACCTTAGCAGTACCATGGGCAGTACCATGGGCCCAAACCAGGGAGATGTGACCTGTGGCATGCATAGCGCACCACGGCAAACAGTGGGTGTGGCTAAATTATGCTACATATTGGGCGTGGCTTTTTATCTGATCAGAAAGTTTAGTTCTGATCTTTTAAAATGTTAATTTAATCTTTTACTATTTTTTTTTACCCCGGAAGCCTCACTTTTGAGACAGAGAAAGGGACTGAGGACAGAGCTTCCCCCATTCCTTTCTGCAGAGTCAGCTGCACTGCAGATCAATGAACAGGAGAGATAGAAAACTCTGAACGGGAGCCACGCTTCAATTATGAACACAGTGAGTGATCAGTACCAATTCCTCCCACTGACACCAAGGATGGGGGCGCCATTCCTCCCAACGACACCAAGGATGGGGGCGCCATTCCTCCCACCGACACTAAGGATGGGGGCGCCATTCCTCCCACCGACACCAAGGATGGGGGCGCCATTACTCCCACCGACACTAAGGATGGGGGCGCCATTCCTCCCACCGACACTAAGGATGGGGGCGCCATTCCTCCCACCGACACTAAGGATGGGGGCGCCATTCCTCCCACTGACACCAATGATGGGGCACTATTCTTCCCATTGACATCAACTATGGGGGCACTATTCCTCCCACCAACACTAAGGATGGGGGCGCCATTCCTCCCACCGACACTAAGGATGGGGCGCCATTCCTCCCACCGACACCAAGGATGGGGGCGCCATTCCTCCCACCGACACTAAGGATGGGGGCGCCATTCCTCCCACTTATTCCTCCCACCGACACTAAGGATGGGGCGCCATTCCTCCCACCGACACTAAGGATGGGGGCGCCATTCCTCCCACCGACACTAAGGATGGGGGCGCCATTCCTCCCACCGACACTAAGGATGGGGGCGCCATTCCTCCCACTGACACCAACGATGGGGTGCTATTTCCTTCCCATTGACATCAACTATGGGGGCGCCATTCCTCCCACCGACACTAGGGGGGGCTATTCCTCCCATTGACACCAATAAGGATGGGGGCGCCATTCCTCCCACCGACACTAAGACACCAATGATGGGGGCACTATTCCTCCCGCCATTCCTCCCACCGACACTAACGGATGGGGCGCCATTCCTCCCACCGACTATTCCCATCCTCCCACTGACACTAACGATGGGGCACCATTCCTCCCACCGACACTAAGGATGGGGGCCCATTCCTCCCACTGACACCATCGATGGGGCGCTATTCTTCCCACTGACACCAACAATGGGGGCGCCATTCATCCCACTGACGCCAACAATGGAGCGCCATTCCTCCCACTGACATCAACGATGGGACACAATTCTTCCCAATGACATCAACCATGGGGGCGCTGTTCCTCCCACTGACACCAACAATGGGGTGCAATTCTTCCCATTGACATCAACTATGGGGGCGCTGTTCCTCCCAACGATGGGGCAATATCCTTACCACTGACACCAACGATAGGCCATTTCTCCTCCTCCTACTGAACACATTTTTAAAATCCCACTGCCCACCAAGCCTGAGATATTGTGGATTCCCATCAATGCGGGGGGCATTTTCTCATCCCATTGGCCACAGTCCGGCCTCCCTAAAGTCTGGAAGGCAGGAAGCTGGCCCGAAGTCTGGAGAGACCCCCTGCAATATACAATACACCTTCCTCAGGAAGAACTAAGCACAGCCCTCTCCCTCATAGCATCATGACAGGTGCTCTTTAAATGAAGGGATAACATTTTAGAATTTTTCCGAAGCTGTAACATCTTTAAATTGCACCATTCATTGAGAGACAATTCCTTGGATTGGATGTAAAGCTGTATTAGAGCAGAAGAGAACGGTCCTTGCCTTTGATTGAGCTATTGACTTCGGTCACCAGAACTCGCTCTGACACAATGGGGACTGATTAGGTGGGAATGCGATTATGTGGGGGGCGGGGGGATAAATAGGGACTATCAACCTTCCTCTCACATCCTGGATTTCGTACATCAAGCAGCAAACTTCAGTCTGACCAAAAAAACGGACACTGTTCTGTGAAGAGCGGAGAAGTCACATGACCGCGTCCCATCCTCCCACTTTCAGAGTCTTAATGCTGAACTGTCCGTGGATGAATGTGGAAAGGTGAACACCCAATAGGAGACAATGGTGCCAGACCCTGAAGGGTTAAACTGAGCCGGCGGCCATCGTATGAAGAGGCAGCTGAGCGAGGGGTATAATTAGGCCCCAGAATAGTGAATAGCGCTGATGATAATTATCGGGAGAGCCGCCCCTAAACCTCTTACCAATTTCTGTGTATTGTAACAATGCCGCCCTCTACAAGTCAGCGCCAATCTGTGTACCCCTTGTAGACGGACCCCCCGCTGTGCTCTAATAGGGGTCACCACTGACTGGTGTACAAACAGTAATCATGCATGAGGGTCGGAACCTCCAATGGCTCCACATTTAGTATCCCCCTCGTCCGTTCGATCCGGACACCAGAATGATCGGAGAATAAATAGATTTTATTACAAGGATAATAATAGACTTACCAGCGTCCAGACTGCCGGTTGCAGCGGTCCAGCCCATTATGGGCGGTATGGCGCCCACCACGGAGCCCACCCATGTGTTGGCGATGCTCAGCCTCTTCATGGGGGTGTAGCAGCAGGTGTAGAGGAAGATGTTGAAGGCACCCAAGGCCCCGGTCAGGGGATTGACGGCCAGAGTCAGGATGGAGATCCCGGGGATGGCGCAGGCTGCAGCGAAGGACACCGCCAGAAGAGGACTGCGGAGGGGGGGACAGAGAATTTCACATAAGAGAACCTGTCATTCCACAGGGAATAAAATCAGCTTATATACCATGATTTAGACCAGGGGTCTCCAAACTACGGCCTGCTCCAAGATTTTATCTGCCACTCTGATATAAGAAGGGGCTCTGATATGGACCTTTATGTTAGTGGGGGCAGGGATGTGGTCCCAAATGTAAGGGAGGACTGTGATGGGACCCTAATGTAAGGGGGGGCTATGATGAGAACCCTAATGTAATGGGGGACTGTGATGAGGACCCTGATGTAGGGGGGGGGGACTGTGATGGGGCCACTAATGTAAGGGGGGGGGGACTGTGATGGGGACACTAATGTAAGGGGGGGGGGCTGTGATGGGGACCCTGATGTAATGGGGGGCTGTGATGGGGACCCTGATGTAAGGGGGGCTGTGATGGGGACCCTGATGTAGGGGGGGGGACTGTGATGGGGACCCTGATGTAGGGGGGGACTGTGATGGGGACCCTGATGTAGGGGGGCTGTGATGGGGACCCTGATGTAGGGGGGCTGTGATGGGGACCCTGATGTAGGGGGGCTGTGATGGGGACCCTGATGTAGGGGGGGCTGTGATGGGGACCCTGATGTAGGGGGGCTGTGATGGGGACCCCGATGTAGGGGGAGACTGTGATGGGGACCCTGATGTAGGGGGAGACTGTGATGGGGGCACCGATGTAGGGGGAGACTGTGATGGGGGCACCGATGTAGGGGGGGGGGGGGACTGTGATGGGGACACCGATGTAGGGGGAGACTGTGATGGGGGCACCGATGTAGGGGGAGACTGTGATGGGGGCACCTGATATAAGGGGGGGCTGTGATGGGGGGACTGTGATGGGGGCACCGATGTAGGGGGAGACTGTGATGGGGGCACCGATGTAGGGGGAGACTGTGATGGGGCACCGATGTAGGGGGAGACTGTGATGGGGGCACCGATGTATGGGGAGACTGTGATGGGGACACCGATGTAGGGGGAGACTGTGATGGGGGCACCGATGTAAGGGGGGGCTGTGATGGGGGGACTGTGATGGGGGCACCGATGTAGGGGGAGACTGTGATGGGGGCACCGATGTAGGGGGAGACTGTGATGGGGGCACCGATGTAGGGGGAGACTGTGATGGGGGCACCGATGTAGGGGGAGACTGTGATGGGGGCACCGATGTAAGGGGGGGCTGTGATGGGGGGGCTGTGATGGGGGCACCGATGTAAGGGGGGCTGTGATGGGGGCCCTGATGTAGGGGGGAGGGGCTGTGATGGGGACCCTGATGTAGGGGGGGGGACTGTGATGGGGACACTAATGTAAGGGGAAGCTGTACCCTGATGTGGGGGGGGGGGGGGGCTGTGATGGGGACCCTGATGTAAGGGGGTGACTGTGTTGGGACCCTAATGTAAGGGGGGTCTGTGATGGGGACTAGTATAGTGTCTGTCCGAGTCTGTATCCTGGTCATGGTAAGAACTATACTAGTGTCCCCAGTATTCCCAATAATATAATGTCCCCAATAATATAGTGTCCCCAGTAATATAGTGTCCCCCCAGTATTCCCAATAACACAGTGTGCCCAGTAATATAATGTCCCATATAATATAGTGTCCCCAATAGCGCAGTGTTAGCCGGATCAGCCCTGATCCCAGTCACTGGTGACATGTAGCAGAATACATTTTGGCCTAAATTTATGAAGAAATTGAATATGTTTTATAACAAAGTAGAAAATATTGTTATTTTTACAAACTTTTTTTTTTATAATATTTTTACTTTTCTTATAATAAAAAATAAAAACCCAGATGTGATCAATTACCACTGAAAGAAAGCTTTATTTGTGTGAAAACATTTATTTTTTTTATAAATTGAATTTTATGTACAACTTTGCATGACCGCGCAATCGCCGGTTAAAGTAGCGCAGTGTTCAGAATTCGGCGGCTACAATGTCCGGAGCGGATTTTTGATTTCTTATTTCTAGGCTGAAGAACCGCTTTAAGAACAAATGAATTAATAAGGTTTGCCAAATCACCATGACAGCAGGAAGACCGGAATCACCGCATGACACAGGGGACGGGCTCACCGAAATCTCTAAATGTGCGATTATCAGTGCGATTATCAGTGCGAGTGGAACGTGTGACCATCAGGACGCAACAGAAATCTCGAAATGTGCGATTATCAGTGCGATTATCAGTGCGAGTGGAACATGTGACCATCAGGGCGCAACAGAAATCTCTACTGGAAGTAACAGTCCTGCAGCGTGATGGAAATTTTTTTTTTAAACCGTCTTAGAGAAATTATTAATAACAAAAGTCTCTGTCAACATTTGTTGGTGTAATGCTGAGACGCTACAGAGCCAATCAGAGAGAAGACTAAGCCGGGCACATCAGTCTCTACGCCAGAAGAGCTTACACTCTAATGTCCCCTCCCCCACAGTCACACACTATTATTATTAATATACATTTCTATAGCTCTGACATATACCGCAGTGCTGTAGAAAGAACATTGAGCCAATCACATCAGTCTCTGTACTAGAAGAGCTTACACTCTAATGTCCTCCCACAGTCGCACACTATCACTATACATGTATATAGCTCTGACATATACCGCAGTGCTGTACAGAGATCACTGAGCCAGTCTCTGCACCAGAGGAGCTTACACTCTAATGTCCCCTCCCCCCCCCCCACAGTCACATCAGTCTCTGCACCAGAGGAGCTTACACTCTAATGTCCCCTCCCCCACAGTCGCATCAGTCTCTGCACCAGAGGAGCTTACACTCTAATGTCCCTCCCCCACAGTCACATCAGTCTCTGCACCAGAGGAGCTTACACTCCAATGTCCCCTCCCTCCCCACAGTCACATCAGTCTCTGCACCAGAGGAGCTTACACTCTAATGTCCCCTCCCCCACAGTCACATCAGTCTCTGCACCAGAGGAGCTTACACTCTAATGTCCCCTCCCCCCACAGTCACATCAGTCTCTGCACCAGAGGTGCTTACACTCTAATGTCCCCTCCCCCCATAGTCACATCAGTCTCTGCACCAGAGGAGCTTACACTCTAATGTCCCCTCCCCCCACAGTCACATCAGTCTCTGCACCAGAGGAGCTTACACTCTAATGTCCCCTCCCCCCACAGTCACATCAGTCTCTGCACCAGAGGAGCTTACACTCTAATGTCCCCCCCCCCCCACAGTCACATCAGTCTCTGCACCAGAGGAGCTTACACTCTAATGTCCCCTCCCCCCCCCCACAGTCACATCAGTCTCTGTACCAGAGGAGCTTACACTCTTACTGTAACCTACACAGTAGAGCAACAAGCTGTTGAACAATCACTTTGGAAGATGAATATACATCTCTACAGATTGTAGCCCTGGTATTCCATGTAACTATGGGGGAGGGGGAGGGGGAGGGGAGGGGGTCTGGACTGGACCCTGTTTGTTTTTCCTCCTCTCCGGCGAGGGACCTTTCATAGTAAGCCGGGTCTGCATGTGACCCGCTCTGTATATTTCTATCCAGCACTGTTTACTGTGTATATGGAAGTCGCCCCACATGTGACTGCGCTCCACACACTCCAACACCGGATTGGATTCCCTACAATCCATTATAATCTTTTCTACAAATAAACTATAATCAGCGCAGGAAGAATATGTTTCCATTGTGCTACTATTGTTTAACTCTTTCCTCCCTCTGCTACCACATGTAGCCACTTAATACCGACCAAAGAAAATCATTTTTTCAAGCTGAGCATTAAAAAGAATCATACAGGTCCTCCTTTATACTGATGACCGATGTCACTGGTCTCTAGTGATTGGATAGGCTGTGTTCTCATGAATATGAAGGGTCTCGGTGATGTCACTGGTCTCTAGTGATTGGATAGACTGTGTTCTCATGAATATGAAGGGTCTCGGTGTCACTGGTCTCTAGTGATTGGATAGGCTGTGTTCTCATGAATATGAAGAGTCTCAGTGATGTCACTGGTCTCTAGTGATTGGATAGGCTGTGTTCTCATGAATATGAAGGGTCTCGTGATGTCACTGGTCTCTAGTGATTGGATAGGCTGTGTTCTCATGAATATGAAGGGTCTCGGTGATGTCACTGGTCTCTAGTGATTGGATAGGCTGTGTTCTCATGAATATGAAGGGTCTTGGTGATGTCACTGGTCTCTAGTGATTGGATAGGCTGTGTTCTCATGAATATGAAGGGTCTCGGTGATGTCACTGGTCTCTAGTGATTGGATAGGCTGTGTTCTCATGAATATGAAGGGTCTCTGTGATGTCACTGGTCTCTAGTGATGGATAGGCTGTGTTCTCATGAATATGAAGGGTCTCGGTGATGTCACTGGTCTCTAGTGATTGGATAGGCTGTGTTCTCATGAATATGAAGGGTCTTGGTGATGTCACTGGTCTCTAGTGATTGGATAGGCTGTGTTCTCATGAATATGAAGGGTCTTGGTGATGTCACTGGTCTCTAGTGATTGGATAGGCCGTGTTCTCATGAATATGAAGAGTCTAGGTGATGTCACTGGTCTCTAGTGATTGGATAGGCTGTGTTCTCATGAATATGAAGGGTCTCGGTGATGTCATTGGTTTCTAGTGATTGGATAGGCTGTGTTCTCATGAATATGAAGGGTCTCGGTGATGTCACTGGTCTCTAGTGATTGGATAGGCTGTGTTCTCATCAATATGAAGGGTCTCGGTGATGTCACTGGTCTCTAGTGATTGGATAGGCTGTGTTCTCATGAATATGAAGGGTCTCGTGATGTCACTGGTCTCTAGTGATTGGACAGGCTGTGTTCTCATGAATATGAAGGTTCTTGGTGATGTCACTGGTCTCTAGTGATTGGATAGGCTGTGTTCTCATGAATATGAAGGGTCTCGGTGATGTCACTGGTCTCTAGTGATTGGATAGGCTGTGTTCTCATGAATATGAAGGGTCACTGTGATGTCACTGGTCTCTAGTGATTGGATAGGCTGTGTTCTCATGAATATGAAGGGTCTCTGTGATGTCACTGGTCTCTAGTGATTGGATAGGCTGTGTTCTCATGAATATGAAGGGTCTCTGTGATGTCACTGGTCTGTACTATTAATCCTCTACATTCCAGCAATTAGTCCCCATTTCCTGCCCAGGCACATCGGGTCTGTCAGTCGCACACACCACTCCGTGGCAGTGGGTCGGGTGTGTTGCGTGTTGCAGATGAAGACAAATTGGCGTTCGCAGTCTGTATGTGTCAGTAATTTTTGCTGGTGTTATACTCAGGCGATCCTCATAGTTCATTACCTCGTAGTCATTACCAGTGAGGTGGGGATGAGGGAGATGAAGGCTTTCAACAAAAACATTAAATCATTAATCTCGGCCCCAGGCGGAGATTCTCTGCTTTATTAATATGATAATACATTCTCGTGTTTAACCCTTTCACAAATCACAAGACAGTCAAAGAGCTGCTCACAAGCCACGCACAGCCCTCACTAGGAAACGATCGGTCCTGCACCTGGCTGAGAAGATCCATGTGGAGATACAGATGATGTCTGGGGTGGAATTCATCCTCTGCCCGGCTCTGCTCATGTCACCTGAAACATAAGGAGCGCGCCCGAGGCAGCGACGTACCTTTAATGTAACACCTGCTTCCCTCAGATGAACTGTTCCAATCATTCGTCTTCAGAAACGATTGACCTTTGAGTACAGGGGACACAGCACCCCCGCACTAAACAACCGACCACCCAAAACAGGACCAGTACCCCCAGGGTGCAGCTTCACAACGTTTTACCAAAGAACCCTTCAAATCATTTTCAGGGAACTTTTGAAAAAAATAAAATAAAATTCCTTGGTGGTCAGTGGGAATGATGCCCCTAGAATGCCACCCCTAGATCATTGGGTTCATAGATCTGGCTCTGCCAAGTAGCATTGACTCCAGAACTATACAGGTACCATCTAGGTGCAGGGGGTCTCAAACTGGCGGTCTTCCAGCTGTTGCGAAACTACAAGTCCCATGAGGCATTGCAAGACTGACAGTTAAAAGCATGACTCCCACAGGCAGAGGCATGATGGGACTTGTAGTTTCGCAACAGCCGGAGGGCCGCCAACCTGACGTTGGGACGCTATGTGCCCTACATCACATCAGAGCCCCCCCCCCCCTAAATTCCATAGCACCCTTCCTCCTCATATGTCATTGCCGCCCCACCCCCTCAATGTATCAGAGTGCCTCCACCACAAGAACGCTCTAAATTACAGTACCCCCCCTATCAGTCACATAGTTCCCTCTTCACATCAGGGCCCTACCTTGTGGTGCCCTCAGCACAGTAGATGGTAGGGGGGTGAAGCAACTCTGAAGGAGCAATTCTTCAATTCTCTTCTCAATGCTGGAGGTGGCTCTGCATGCCGCTCACTCTTAATCAGCATCAGGGCCACTGAAAAGGCAGTACAACCAGACCTCCTGTACTGGGCCCGGGCCCCATCAGTTCAAAAAGAGGGGCCAAAGCACCTGCTAAAGCAGGAGGGCTGGCTGTACTGTCCTATTGCGGACACTGTCCCTCTTCTGTCTCCCACTGCAGCGCGGCCGGCTTCTCCTTCTCTCCCTCCTACTAGCAGCATTACAAGGGGACTGGTGCCCCTTCTACCTGCTGTCCGGGCCCCCTTGTGTGACCCTTTCCCCTGCAGCCCTGCCAGCTTCCCTCCTCAGCTGCTGCGGGCACAGGGGGGGGGGGATGTCATTTACTGGCCCCTTCCTTTCTTGAATGAACAGAGTGGGCGATTGGTACAGATCACTCCTGTGTCCGTTCATCACTGATGCATAGTGTTTCCTTTGCTCCAGTTTGTGAATGAGCAGAAAGCCTCAGAGGGCTTCCTATTCATTCATCTGGGCAGCTGAGGCTGCAGAGAAAGGCACTGATAAGTCTATGTCTTCTGTCACTTTCAGCCGGGAGGGGGGGGGGGGGGCCCTGTCAGGTAGGCTGTATGGGGCCCCCCGTGATTTCTAACAGCAGCCATGATCAGTATTATGAGTTGCTGTGGTGCAGGTCAGATGCCAACACCATAGCAACGAATGACACTGTACATAATGCCCTGGAGCATCATTGGTTGTTATGGTGCTGGTGGCCAAACCGCCTGCACCACGACGCTGACCCAGGGCAAACTAGGTTTTCATGTTTGGTTGGGAAACGCTACTTTAGTACCCCCGATATATCTTTCTTGCTATCCTTCCTTTACTTTAGAATTCAGTCCTTTTAGAGCAGGGGGTCCAATCATGCCTCTGCCTATGGGAGTCATGCTTGTAACGGTCAGCCTTGCAATGCCTCATGGGACTTGTAGTTTCGCAACAGCTGGAGGGCCACCAGTTTGAGACCCCCTGGTCTAGAGCATGGGTGCTCAACCTGTGGCCCTCCAGTTGTCACAGGACTACAAATGCCATCATGCCTCTGCCTATGGGAGTCATGCTTGTAACTGTCAGCTTTGCAATGCCTCATGGGACTTGTAATTCAGCAACAGCTGGAGGGCCGCAGGTTGAGCACCCATGCTCTAGAACAGGGGGGTCTCAAACTGGTGGCTCTCCAGCTGTTACAGAACTACAATTCCCATGAGGCATTGCAAGGCTGACAGTTACAAGCATGACTGCCATAGGCAGAGGCATGATGGGACTTGTAGTTCCGCAACAGCTGGAGGGCCGCCAGTTTGACCCCCCCCCCCCCCCCCCCCCGCTCTAGAGGGAAACACAACTTTTGTACTGTATTTACCGGCGTATAACACGCACCTTTTCCCCCTTGAAATCGGGGGAAAGTCGTGGGTGCGTGTTATACGCCGATACCCCCCAAAAAAAGTGACAAAAATAGCGAGCGGCGCCGAAAAAGACGGAATCGCCACCGAAAAAGAGCGAGCCGACTGTTCGGCTCCGCTCGTAGTCCCGCCTCCCTGCACTCCCTCCCGAAACAGCAGGGAGGCGGGACCGAACAGTTGGCTCTGTCTTTTCCGGCAGCGCTTCGGTCTTTTCTGTCTCGGCGGCGGGAAATTTAAACGCGGGCAAGGCTGCAAATGACGCTGGGCAGGGCAAGGCTGCAAATGACGCTGGGCAAGGCTGCAAATGACGCTGGGCAAGGCTGCAAATGACGCTGGGCAAGGCTGCAAATGACGCTGGGCAAGGCTGCAAATGACGCAGGGCAAGGCTGCAAATGAAGGCTGCAAATGACGCCGGGCAAGGCTGCAAATGACGCCGGGCAAGGCTGCAAATGACGCCGGGCAAGGCTGCAAATGACGCCGGGCAAGGCTGCAATGACGCCGGGCAGGCTGCCAATGACGCTTAAATGTAAGTTTTTTCCCCTAAAACTTCCCTCCTAAAAATTTTTTTTCCCTAAAATGCCCTCCTAAACTTGGGGTGCGTGTTATACGCCGATAAATACGGTAACTAAAAGGCAACTGTGTACACTAGAAAAGATATAGAATTTATTAGTTGATTGTATTGTTTAAAATGGGTGCAATCAATAAATCTATTTTTCAGTCTATTTGGCACCTTGTCTCTTCTCTTCACAGCAAATCTTTTGTAGAGTTTCTGAATCGGGGATCCTGCCAGTAACAGCACTTCCTGTTTCCGACTGACCACGCTAAGCCACTGCCTAGTAAATTAGCAGCAGTGCTGTCGGCCCGCCGCGTTTCCTCCTTCAGTTGACCGATTATAGCCGACAACAATGGTACTAATACTGTAATGCCCCGTACACACGGTCGGACATTCCGACCACAAAATACGTCGGATTTTTTCTGACGGATATTGGCCGAAACTTGTCTTGCACACACACGGTCGCACAGAGTTGTCGGAAACTCCGATCATTCAGAACGCTGTGACGTAAAACCCGTACGACGGGACTACGTAGAGGCCAGTAGCCAATAGCTTTCGTCCCCAAATTTATTTTGAGCATGCGTGTGTGTCGGAATTCTATACACGCGATCGGAAAAAGTCCGATCGGATTTTGTTGTGGGAAAATTTTAGGTCATGCTCGCAAACTTTTCGGACGGAAAAAGTCCGCTAGAGCCCACACACGATCTGATTTCCCGACAACATAATCCGATCGGACCTTTTCCATCGGAATGTCCGACCGTGTGTACGGGGCATAGGGCCTTGGGCTTAGTGTTGTCAGCCTGAAACAGGAAGTGCTGGTTCTGGAAAGATTTGCTGAAGAAAACATAGGATGAGAACTGATGAAACATAATGAAAAGTAGATTGTAGGTTTACATGGAGTGTAAAGACAAGAAGCAGTTCCACATTCCTCATCCACGGCTCCGATTTGTAATGTAAGACTGAAAGTGTGATCAAAGGAAGGAATATGTATATTTATGATCAGAGGCTCTGCTTCATGTCAGGTTGACGTTCGATATGTTTACGCCATAAAATCAATAAGAACAACCGCGGAAGAAAATTCTTAAAAATAAACGCCGGGATTCTGCCTACTTTATATTCCCAGATCCCTCTTCCCCGCCCTCCGGGAAAGCATTAGTAATCTCCGCCTTTTAACTTGTAGAATAAGGATCACCTGTAGGACAGAGCTGCACGATTTATCGCTAAGAATCGTTATCACGATTTTATCGCGATAGTACCCCTCGCGATCTTAACAAAGCATTTTCCTGATTCTTTCTATGCAGAGAATTCTCTGCTGAAGCCGACAGCTGTCAAAAAAAAAACCCACAACAGGTATTCTGCCAAGTATCACAACATTCCTCAGCAGCCGAGCTAACTATAAACATTGTAACGTTTTGTTCTTTAGATCAAAGGAATGAACTTCGGTCTGCAAATGAGGGAAGTTTAACCACTTAACCTCTGTCATATGACGGCGGGACGAGACATCTCTCGTTCTGTGCCGCCGTCATATGACGTGATTTTCTTCTCTGGCCACTAGGGGGCTACTGGGGACCCGATGCGCGTGCCCGGCGGCCGCGATGTCCGCCGGGCACCCGCGATTGCCCAGTAACTGAGCAGAACCGTGGATCTGTGTGTCTGAAACGTGCTGTCAGAGGAGAGGAGACCGATGGTGTGTCCCTTGTTCATAGGGACACTGATCGGTCACCTCCCCCAGTCAGTCCCCTCCCCCCACAGTTACAATCACTCCCATAGGGAATATATTAACACCTCGATCACCCCCTAGTGTTAACCCCTTTCCTGCCAGTCACATTTATACAGTAATCAATGCTTTTTCATAGCACTTTATAGCACAAAATTCCTCTTTTGGAATAAGCGATGATTGAACTTTGATGAGATTATTAACCCCTTTTGGTAAAATGCGCTGTTCTTGGGTGCTAGGGGGGAGGGGGGGGCACTACAATGCCCAACATGGTGGGTGTGTATGTAGGTAGGCTGTCCCTCATTTACATGTAAACACCAACATACCACACACCATTGTGGATGTGGGTGGGGCCGTGACGGGTGCTGTGCCAATTGTACCCACCCACAGTGTGACGTCATCACGCAGGCGCTTCTCCTGCAAACTATAACAAGGAGGAAATGTGACCGTTTCTTTATAGGGAGAAAACGGCATCTCCCAGTAACACAAAGACTGCATAATAAATAAAGGAGCTGCCTGGGTACAAAAATACATCTAAAACAGACTATAAAAACAGAAGGAAGTTACTTTGATAGTAGTGCATCCTACAGCGGACATTGTACGGGAAAAGAACCCACCGCCGGGTACAATCCCCACTTCAGACGTCCTGATAACGCACCCCGCGCCAACACCGTGACTAAACCCAGAGCTGGCGAGCCGATAATTCTATACATCATTAATAAATACATTAAGATGCTGATAAACATTGGCAGGCTGGTCTGGCAAGATATCAGCGTCAAGTCTTGCCAAGAAAATCTCTGGAATTCACAGCAGACGGCGGCCCCGGAGGGGGGGGGGGCACACATTCTGCTATATTTACACAAAATCCCTTATTTACTAAACTGGAAACCCTCCAATGAACTCCTTCAGAATCATCGCTACAATCTCAATGTTTTTATGTAAGTCGGAACAAATACGGGAGCAAAAAACGAACAGAGTTCCGTCATCTGAGAGGAGAACCTGAATTATCAACAGCGAGGATCCAACCAGAGAAGTAGTACTGTGCAGAGTCCATACATACAGAATAAGAGCAGATACTGAGAATTACACCCGACATACAGGACAAGAGAAGTAGTACTGTGCAGAGTCCATACATACAGAACAATCATTTGATGGAATATGAGGAGTTGTAGAGCAGAGACCATACATAAAGAATAAGAAGAGATACCGAGAATTACACCCGACATACAGGACAAGAGAAGTAGTACTGTGCAGAGTCCATACATACAGAATAAGAAGAGATACCGAGAATTACACCCGACATACAGGACAAGAGAAGTGGTACTGTGCAGAGTCCGTACATACAGAATAAGAACAGATAGGCTCCTGGTTGTCCCGCAAATCTCGCTCCCGGGTCGTCCCGCAAATCTCGCTCCCGGGTCGTCCCGCAAATCTCGCTCCCGGGTCGTCCCGCAAATCTCGCTCCCGGGTCGTCCCGCAAATCTCGCTCCCGGGTCGTCCCGCAAATCTCGCTCCCGGGCTGTCGCACGTCGCGCTCCGGGTTGTCGCACGTCGCGCTCCGGGTTGTCGCACTCCGGGTTGTCCCGCAAATCTCGCTCCCGGGATGTCCCGCAAATCTCGCTCCGGGCTGACGCTCATCTCGCTCCGGGCTGACGCTCATCTCGCTCCGGGCTGACGCTCATCTCGCTCCGGGCTGACGCACATCTCGCTCCGGGCTGTCCCACATCACGCTCCGGGCTGACGCTCATCACGCTCCGGGCTGACGCTCATCACGCTCCGGGCTGACGCACATCACGCTCCGGGCTGACGCACATCACGCTCCGGGCTGTCCCACATCACGCTCCGGGCTGACGCTCATCACGCTCCGGGCTGACGCTCATCACGCTCCGGGCTGACGCTCATCACGCTCCGGGTTGACGCACATCAAGCCCCCGGGTTGTCTCACATGATGCTCCGGGTTGTCACACGGGACCCCAATGGGTCCCCAATAAGAAGACATGGAGGGAAGGAAACCTTCACATCTCTATCGTCATTCCGGATCGCAGCGTTCCTCTCCATGAAGGTATGAACCGGCCGCTCCTGGAAATGAAATTCTGACGCCATATATCCGATGCGAAGGAATGTCTCTTATCACTGCCGCCAATTCTCCCCCGAAGTTCGCAGTGAAATTGATCGGAGGAAAGTTTTATTGCGGTTATGTATGGACGGGCGTCAAGCTGCGATAAGAAAGGCGGGGAGAGCGGACAGAAAAATGATAAACAATGGTTTTAAATTCAATTTCCATTTTAATTAGAAAAATCGCTCGCAACTCTTTTTCTGGTTCAATATGTCTGGCTAATTAAAAGAAAAATGGCAGCGCTGGCCGGCGGTCGTTTCCCGGTGATGTCGCTACAAATATTAATCACAAACTTTACAAGCAATGGAGAGATTTTATCAGTCGTTAATTCCAGCTCCGCGCAGTTCTTTATCACTCCGGAGGAGACAAGGCGATGATTTCTACGTTATCTCAGGAAGGCTCCTTCACAGCTTCATTAAACCCTGGATATCCGTCATACAGATAGCGGTGGACTCCGTTGTCGCCAAGCGTCCCTCTGCAGGGGCTCCATACATACAGCGGAGAGAGTCGGGGCATCAACAATAGGGACACCCACAGGATAGCGGGATACTAGAACAGAAAACCTGGGCAAGGTCAAGCACAACCTATCATCACACCGTGCTAGAGCATTCCTTTAGTGAAAACGGCATGCCAGAGCGATCAGTAGACGAGGAGATAGAGGTGGTTGAGGTTACACACCAAATCTCAGTCCAGTTGAAGTGAAAGTCAAGCTTGACCTGACTTTCTTTTCCCACCTCCTGGGCCTTCCTATTGGCCATTTAATGTTATGGCTGACCTGTCTCAACCAATAGCATAGCTCTGAGATGGTCCGGGCCAAACTCTACTAACAAAAGAAGCTAAAGTGTATCTAAAACCCAAAAACAAAACGATTGAAGGTTACCAGTCATTAGATGTGGTGGCTGCATTTATTTCCTCATTTCATTCGTCCCCTGCCGCCGCCGCCGCTTCTGAAATCGCTCATCGCTTATGAGCTGCTTATAATGGTCAGCGGCCAACGGCTGTCAAAAAACAATACCGGGGTAATGGGCGATATTCCCGGTAAACCACTTGCAAACCGCAACATATATATACGAATTGTGGTCGGCAAGTGGCCATAGCTGCCATAACCCCGGTATCTTTTTTTTCTGGTTAGGCGGACGGCTTTCAGATAAAAGTGACCCAACGGCAGATTCCCCCTCCCCCCGTGCGTTTATCGGTTGTTTTCCAGGCTTACTGGACCCGTCGGTAAACCCGGGGGGCGATCCAGTCTGGAAGATAGCTGGGCAGTAAGTCAAATAAAGGCAAGATGGCTCTCACTTGGCTCTATGCCCTTGGAGGACCGGAGCGACCTCTGAGGTCACTTCTGGTTCTCGGCCATCAATTTTTTCTTTTGTGCAAGTCAAAATTACATTGTTTTTTTTTTTTTTTTTGCTTTTAAAAAGGTAAATATGAAATCTGGTGTCTTCTTGACCCCCGGATCGCTCAATAAAGAGGACCTGTCATGCTTATTTCTATTACAAAGGATGTTTACATTCCTTGTAATAGCAATAAAGGTAATAAAAAAAATGTAAAAATAAAAAGTAAAATAAGAAAAATTTAAATTGTAAAGTGCCCCCCCCCCCATCCCTTTGTGCTCAGTGTAATTCTGATGTGAAGGGGGGACTTTGACATGAAGGGGAGACTCTAATATGATCAGGGTACTCTGATATGAGGGGGGGGGGGGTGCGCTGACATGTAGGGAACACCCCAATGTGATGAGGGTACTCTGATATGGAAGGGAGGGGGGGGGGCCCTCACATGTAGGGAAGACCCCATTGTGATGAGGGTACTCTGATATGGAAGGGAGGGGGGGGGGCGCTCACATGTAGGGAAGACCCCATTGTGATGAGGGTACTCTGATATGGAAGGGGGGTTCGCAGACATGTAGGGAAGACCCCAATGTAATGAGGGTACTCTGATATGAAGGGGTGGGGGGTGCGCTGATATGTAGGGAAGATCCCAATGTGATGAGGGTACTCTGATATGAGGGGGGGGGGGGGGGGTGCGCTGATATGTAGGGAAGATCCCAATGTGATGAGGGTACTCTGATATGAGGGGGGGGGGGGTGCGCGGACATGTAGGGAAGACCCCAATGTAATGAGGGTACTCTGATATGAAGGGGTGGGGGGTGCGCTGATATGTAGGGAAGACCCCAATGTAATGAGGGTACTCTGATATGAGGGGGGGGGGTGCGCGGACAAGTAGGGAAGATCCCAATGTGATGAGGGTACTCTGATATGGAAGGGGGGTGCGCGGACATGTAGGGAAGACCCCAATGTGATGAGGGTACTCTGATATGAGGGGGGGGGGGGTGCGCGGACATGTAGGGAAGATCCCAATGTGATGAGGGTACTCTGATATGAGGGGGGGGGGTGCGCGGACATGTAGGGAAGATCCCAATGTGATGAGGGTACTCTGATATGGAGGGGAGGGGGGGGGGGGTGCGCGGACATGTATGGAAGACCCCAATGTGATGAGGGTACTCCGATATGGAGGGGAGGGGAGGCGCTTACATGTAGGGAAGACCCCAATGTGATGAGGGTACTCTGATATGGAAGGGAGGGGGGGCGCTGACATGTAGGGAAGACCCCAATGTGATGAGGGTACTCCGATATGAAGGGGGGGGTGCGCGGACATGTAGGAAAGACCCCAATGTGATGAGGGTACTCCGATATGAAGGGGGGGGGGGTGCGCGGACATGTAGGAAAGACCCCAATGTGATCAGGGTACTCCGATATGGAAGGGAGGGGAAGACCTGATGTGAAGTGATGGAGGAGGGCCTCTAATCTGACAAGGGTACTCCGATATGAAGGGGGGGCGCTGACATTTAGGGAAAACCCAGATGTGATGTGGTGGGGGGACCTCTAATGTGATAAGGGTACTCTGATATGAAGATTGGGGGGGCGCTGACATGTAAGGAAGACCCCGATGTGAAGGGGGGGGGGACTTTGACATTAAGGGGATACTCTAATATGATGAGGGTACTCTGATATGGAAGGGGGGGGCACTTACATGTAGGTAAGACCCGATGTGAAGTGATGGGGGGAGAGCCTCTGTGACAAGGGTACTCTGATATGAAGGGGGGGGGGGGGTGCTGACATGTTGGGAAAACCCAGATGTGATAGGGGGGACCTCTGGTGTGATAAAAGTACTCTGATATGAAGAGTGGGGGGGGGGGGCGCTGACATGTAGGGAAGACCCCAATGTGATGGGGGGGACATCTAATGTAATGAGGGTACTCTGATATGAAGGGGGGGGGGTGCTGCAATGTAGGGAAGACCCGGTGTGAAGTGATGGGGGGGCTCTAATGTGATGAGGGTACTCTGATATGAAGGGGGGGTGCTGACATGTAGGGAAGACCCGGTGTGAAGGGATGGGGGGGGGGCCTCTAATGTAATGAGGGTACTCTGATATGAAGGGGGGGGGGGCGCTGACATGTAGGGAAGACCCGGTGTGATTGGGGGTGGGGGGGGGCTCTAATGTGAAGAGGGTACTCTGATATGAAGGGGGTGCTGCCATGTAGGGAAGACCCCAATATGATGTGATGGGGGGGGGGGGCTCTAAAGTGAAAGAGGGTGGTTGTGTGCATCGTTCCAGGCTCAGGTTTCCCATTGATAAGTAACATTTACAATTTAGACCAGGACGGGGACGGGGGGGGTCTCAAGATTTTGCATACTTCTAATGGGGGCCGAGACTGAAATACGATTGGGAAACTCCACTCTGTATTAAGCTGTAGGTAGTACACACCGTCCCCTCACACTGCAAGCCTATCAGATGGACGGGACTTCCCCTTCTACAATCTGATATGTTTGCTGAAACTTCACAGAGAAGAGAATATCTGGCGATTCGCATGGACTTGTACGCCGTATTTCGTCTTATAGGAAGGAGATAAAATGATTATTAATTATTGGAAGAGAGGAAGAGACCGCTGTAGATTCAGATCCAAACTCTCCCGAAACAAGAGCAGGGAATGGTTGATCAGAAGCTTTAAAAGTGATGCCGTCTTTGTAGATGAAAAGAAGGAATCCTGATTTATGACGGCTCGGCTGTCGGCCACCTTTTATATTTCTATTGAAAGCGACACTATAGAGAGAGAGAGGGGGGGGGGGGATGCAACCTTCCGGAATGGTGAGGTCACGGTGATGTCATGGAGCTGAACATAATCTTCCCGAAGTTTCCTCTCCTGGAGGCCACATGGAGAGTGACAGAAAACATCTCAGCCTGGGCTCACAGGAAGTGGATTCAATGAAGTTGGCCGAGGACCATCAGCGGGGGGGACAGCACTGGAGAAAAGGTGAGAATTGCGGCAGAAGCACAGTATTGACTAACATGCTCGGCCCATTATCTCTTATTTTTTTGTAAATGGAAGTTCTGCAGTAAAAAGCGTCTGGTGGTACTGGAGAGAGTCGCAGGAAATAAAAATGGACCACAATGTCATTCTTCCCGTTTTGAGAGACGAATCGCACAGGAATGTGATGCGGCTTCATTCCTATGCAATTCACATAAGCTGCTCAGTGCGGTGTGACTGGAGCCCATTCATTTTGAATGTGCCGAATCGCACTGGACCGCAACAAAAAGTAGCCCATGCCCTACTTAAATTTTTTTTTTTTATGGCATTTTTATTATTATTTTTTTTTTTTACTAGTAATGGCGGCGATCTGCGATTTTTATCGGACTGCGACATTATGGCGGACACATCGGACACTTTTGACACTATTTTGGGACCATTGTCATTTATACAGCGATCAGTGCTATAAAAATGCACTGATTCCGGTGTAAATGACGCTGGCATGGAAGGGGTTAAACACTAGGGGGGCGATCAAGGGGTTAAGTGTGTCCTAGGGAGGTGTTCTAACTGTGGTGTTTACCACTGAAATGACAGATATCACTGCTCCTGATGACAGGGAAAAGTAGATCCCTGTCATGTCACTAGGCAGAACAGGGAAATGTCTTGTTTACATAGGTATCTCCCCGTACTGCCGCTCTGTGACACGTTCGCGGGACACCGGCGGACATCGGGTCACGGAGCACGAGGCGGGTGCACGCCCACAATGCTGCTTTTTAAAGAGGACGTACATGTAGGCCCATTTGGGCAGCCGTGCCACTGTGCCGACGTATATCGTCATGCACTGGTCTGCAAGCGGTTAATGGGGTGTCTGCAGGCAACTGTGAAGCATGGTGGAGGTTCCTTGCAAGTTTGGGGCTCCATTTCTGCAAATGGAGTTGGAGATTTGATTAGGGTGAATGGTGACCTCAAGACTGAGAAATCCAGGTAGATACTTCTCCATCATGCCGTAACCCATCAGGGAGGCGTGTGATTGGCCCCAAAATGTATTCTGCAGCAGGACAACCACTCCAAACATACAGCCAATGTCATTAGGAACAATCTTCAGTGTAAAGAAGAACAAGAAGTCCTGGAAGTGATGGTTTGGCCCCCACAGAGCCCAGATCTCACCATCATGGAGTCTATGTGGGAATGACATGAAGAGACAGAAAGAATGGAGGCAGCCGACATCCACAGAAGATCTTCTGCTTACATGTTTGGAACAACCTACCTGCAGAGTTCCTTAACCTCTTCCCGTCCGCGCTATAGCCGAAAGAAGGCTATGGCGTGGACCTATCTTTGGCGGGAGGGCGTCCATAGACGTCTTCCCGCGCTCGATTGGCCGAGCGCTCTGTGATCAGCAAGTCTATGAGACTCGGCTGATCACAGATTGAAGTGAGGGGTCGATCCCGACCCCTTACCATGTGATCAGCTGTCAGCCAATGATAGCTTATCATGTGATAAGCCAGTAATCCGAGAAAAAAAAATAAGCCGATCACCGGCGGCTATGAGAGGGACATCAGTCCCGATCGTGGAGAGGCTTCTGTGCCCACCTGTGCCACCTACCAGTGCCGCCTACCAGTGTCCATCAGTGCCACCTACCAGTGTCCATCAGCGCCACCTACCAGTGTCCATCAGCGCCACCTACCAGTGCCCAGTGACATCAGTGCCCACTTATCAGTGCCTACAAGTGAATATCAATGAAGAAGAAAAATGGCCCGTTTGCAAAATTTTATAACAAACTATGAAACATATTTTGTTTTTTTTTTTTCAAAAATTTCTGTCTTTTTTTTTGTTGGGTTTTTTTTTTTTTGCAAAACAAAGTGGTGATTAAAAACCACCAAAAGAAAGCTCCATTTGTGTGGAAAAAAAATGATAAAGTGAGCAGAGAGCAGAGAGCCGTGACCGACAGTCAGCAGAGCTCTCTGCACATGGAGCTCTCAGAACCGAGTGATCAGTGTTGTGTGATCGCTCGGCTCTCAGTCTTAGGCTCCATGCACACTGAAGCTCATAAACGTCAGTTTTTGGGCATTTTTGTTGAACAGCCCATACACTTCCCTTCTATGTTATCCTTTGTGTCCATGGCACACATTGGACGTTTTTGGATGTTTATCAGCAGTGGAGTTTATGGGCTGTTTTCTGAACGCCATAAAATCGCATTCAGGAGTCGTTTTTTCTGACCACCAAAAAACGCTAAACGCTGATAAACGTCGATAAACGCTGAAAAACGTGGCTCACCAGTGTTTTTAATCAATTGAAGAAAAAAAATGCTAAAAAAATGCTAATAAACGCTATTGCAAAAACGTTACATTTTTTTTGAAAGACTCACTGTAAAGCTACTGGCGTTTTTATAACGTTACATTAACGTCCAGTGTGCATGGAGCCTGAGAGGCGCCGGGGGGACCGATGCTGCATCCACCTAGGTAAGTATGACTCTGAAATAAAAAGTAAACCCATGTTTCCCTTTTAAAGGATATTTAAAAAAAAAAACATGTCATACTTACCTCCACTGTGTAATGGTTTTGCACAGAGTGGCCCCTGACCCTCCTCTTCTGGGGTCCCCCCAGCAGCGCTCCTGGCTCCTCCTCTTCTCGAAGGGGCCCGTTGGAAAGTCGCTTTCCATGGGGGCACTCGTGCGGGCGCGCTCCCGTGTCCTGCTGCTGCGTCCATTGACACAGACAACAGGACTCGGCCCCGCCCCCGCCTCATTGGATTTGATTGACAGCAGCGGGAGCCAATGGCTGCGCTGCTATCAATCTATCCAATCGGGACCTGAGAAAACCGGCTGTGCTCATTCCAGTCGCTGGAAAGGCCGGGTTCAGGTAAGTAAAAGGGGGGTTCTGGGGGGGGGGGGCAGCTGCATCACTGGAGGTTTTTCACCTTAATCCATAAAATCAAAACCTCGAACCCCTTTAAGTAACGACATCCACAGTACAAAACACGCGTTTCCGGCTCGGTACACACAATCGCTCGGCAAAGCATTGATTTTGTCTCACGAGGTGGACTGCTGAGGCCACGGATATCATTTTAGTTTTCAGCAGGGGGGGGGGGGGCCTTGTATCACTTCAGTAATCCTCCACAATTCATTCAAACAGCCATAAAATTTACATAGTCCCAAGGACATTTATGAACTTCTCAATTATTTATGATCGGGAAAACAAAGCAGTGTTTAGTATGGCGTCTATGGCGGACAGAGGTGATTAGTTAAACATTTATACCGCGATCAGACGGGGCGCTTAATTGAGAAATTATCCTCCATTCACCCGGACCGCTCACACGATCACAAGTCTGTAATCTCCATCGCTGGGGGCATTCAGAATTCCCTCATAACACCCGGCGACCGGGAACCAGAAAATTGTATTTTTTAATAAAATGAATGTATTAATGACACACAATGGAGAAGAAAACCCCGAGACATTCCGGATATCTGTCCCTTCTATATACACAGAATATCATCCGTACAATTCCACAGGAAGGAGTATTAGGGTGTGTTTTTTTTTTTTTCAAAAAAAGCAAAATTCAGAAATGGCTGAAGGGTCTCTGTGATGTCACTGGTCTCTAGTGATTGGATAGGCTGTGTTCTCATGAATATGAAGGGTCTCTGTGATGTCACTGGTCTCTAGTGATTGGATAGGCTGTGTTCTCATGGATATGAAGGGTCTCGGTGATGTCACTGGTCTCTAGTGATTGGATAGGCTGTGTTCTCATGAATATGAAGGGTCTCGGTGATGTCACTGGTCTCTAGTGATTGGATAGGCTGTGTTCTCATGAATATGAAGGGTCTCTGTGATGTCACTGGTCTCTAGTGATTGGATAGGCTGTGTTCTCATGAATATGAAGGGTCTCGGTGATGTCACTGGTCTCTAGTGATCGGATAGGCTGTGTTCTCATGAATATGAAGGGTCTCCATGATGTCATTGGTCTCTAATGATTGGATAGGCTGTGTTCTCATGAATATGAAGGGTCTCGGTGATGTCACTGGTCTCTAGTGATTGGATAGGCTGTGTTCTCATGAATATGAAGGGTCTCGGTGATGTCACTGGTCTCTAGTGATTGGATAGGCTGTGTTCTCATGAATATGAAGGGTCTCGGTGATGTCACTGGTCTCTAGTGATTTGATAGGCTGTGTTCTCATGAATATGAAGGGTCTCGGTGATGTCACTGGTCTCTAGTGATTGGATAGGCTGTGTTCTCATGAATATGAAGGGTCTCAGTGATGTCACTGGTCTCTAGTGATCGGATAGGCTGTGTTCTCATGAATATGAAGGGTCTCAGTGATGTCACTGGTCTCTAGTGATTGGATAGGCTGTGTTCTCATGAATATGAAGGGTCTCGGTGATGTCACTGGCCTCTAGTGATTGGATAGGCTGTGTTCTCATGAATATGAAGGGTCTCAGTGATGTCACTGGTCTCTAGTGATTGGATAGGCTGTGTTCTCATGAATATGAAGGGTCTTGGTGATGTCACTGGTCTCTAGTGATTGGATAGGCTGTGTTCTCATGAATATGAAGTGCCTAGGCAATGCCACTGTAGTTTAGTAAATGAACAGGTTGATTAAAATAGAAGTCCAAGTTATTACCAACTAAGCTTAAACCTGCTACCATCCCCTTCCAAACTCTATTCTAACTACCCTGTAGAAGAAAGATGCTTATACTTACCTATTCTGAGGGCGCTCCGGTATGGTCATGTAGTTGGCTTCTGAGCAGCCCCTTCAGGGGAGAGGAAAGTCAGCCGAGAACAGATGCCCCATTGTAAGCCTATGGGCGGAAGCTTCACAGGCATTGCGGCCGTTCTGGTTGCCTCTTCTCTGAAGTTGGCCGCTGGGGAGATCTCGTGACCGGAGCGCTCTGTGAGTAGTAACTATAAGCACCTTCCTTTAACAGGGTGGTTAGAATAGGATTTGAAAGGGGGGTGGGAGCAGGTTTAGGTGCAATTTCCTAAAACCGGAAGTGTCCCTTAAACTCCGTTCTCCTGGACATTTTGGCCTTTAAAACCATTATCCAGGTTTGACACATTTCCTGCCTAACTGAGACATTGGCCAAAGGAGTGAAAATTGGTGGTGAGGGAGACTAGACATACCGACCGGTGGGGGGGTGGGCTGGTGGGGGGGGGGGGGTGGCTTAGGTCAGTATGTCTAGTCTCCCTCATCACCAATTTTCACATCTTTGGCCAATGGGCAAAGGTTTGAAAATTGGTGCCACTTCTCGCCACACAGGATTCATTTTCTTTCTATTGGACTGAATGGAATAAAATGAATCTAAATCCTTCCCGGTGATCCATCAGGGAGGTTTCCTCACTGGCATCAATTGGCATCATTGGCACTGATCAAGCAAACATTTTCAACTGAGAGTCAGCCCGTCCACAGATAGACCAAACTTCGGCCAGTCTCTGCTGGCCTGGCCAAATTTTGATCCATCTATATGGCCTGGAGACTCCCCACTTCATCACATCTAAGGGAAGTTGAAAAGCCTTGCCCTGGCCCACCAAACACAATCAAAGGAATAGCTCTGACAATGGAGACCAGCCTGAATGAAGAGGAATCAGTTGCCGTTTATTTTGGCTCTGGTGTCCCAGGTGCAGCGTGTCAGTTATTTGGGTGGTCATTATTTATGTGTAACGAAGGATTCTGGCTCTGCTTTTCATCCAGGCATCAGAAGGGCCATATATCTCCCCTGTGATCTGATGGATGCCCCTGGCACCCTGTTTACACACCGGGCAGCAGTGTGTCGCGGCGGGCTGGAGGTCACGGCTTTCCATCAGGGGGGTCACACAGCCAGTGGGATGGATGAGGTTGGGCTCTCTCTGTGTATTTTAGATGAGTGATAAGCATGAAATGTCTGCCTGGGGCACTCAATGTTCTGCTGGTATCAGGAAGGAGTATTAAGCTTGGTGCAAATCCTTGCAGATGTTGAGTTGATATATTCCTCCAATGCATCGCATGTGTGAATTATCTCCCTCTAAGGCAGATTGGAGAACCTCCAAGTCCCAACATCTCCTGCCAACCAGCTACTGCAAGTATCTGAATTATTCTCAGGGAGAGGTGCGACAGGATCATCGTCATGCACCAGGAACCTTCTTACTCTTCTGCATGAGGATCCCTAAAACGATGTCCTCTACTGTCCGCCTTCATCAGGATCCCCACCCGTGTCGAGCCGCTCTGCACTCACTTCCATCCCTAAGGCCACTTTCACACTGGGGGGGTTTTCAAGCGCTAAAAATATCACCTGTACACCACCTGAAAAAAAAACGGCCCCATTCACTCCAGTGTGAAAGCCGGCGGGCTTTCACACTGGAGCGGTGCGCTAGCAGGACGGTAAAAAAAGTCCTGCGAGCAGCATCTTTGGAGCGGTATAGGAACGGTGTATTCACCGCTCCTACCCATTGATTTCAATGGGACACCGCGATAGTACCGTGGCAATACCGCCGCAAAGCGCCGCTACGGCGGTGCTTTGCGGGGGATTTTAACCCTTTTTCGGCCGCCCGCGGTGGTAAAACCGCCCCGCGAGCGGCCGAATACCGCGGCTAAAACGAGGGTAAAGCAGCGCTAAATATAGCGCTGCTCTACCGTCGCCGCGGCTCCCGCCCCAGTGTGAAAGGGGCCTAACCAAATGGACACGTCCCCACAGGACCAGCACACACCCGCCCAGCAAAACAGAATTCTGCGGAGATGAGATTATCTACTTACTGCAGAAAAAGGCCAAGTGGTCCTTCCATCTGTCCCCCTTTTTTGTTTGTGCTTTGTTTTTTAACCCTTGTCCAAGTATAGATTTAGGTTTGTCCAAAGCATGTTTAATGTTACTGTTGACTGACTCTCTACCTCCGCTGCAAGTCTGTTCCAAGCACCAACTACCGTATATACTCGAGTATAAGCCAACCCGAATATAAGCCGAGGCACCTAATTTTACCACAAAAAACTGGGAAAACGTATTGACTCGAGTATAAGCCTAGGGTGAGAAATGCGCAGCTACTGTAATTGGAAAAGAGGTTCAACAATGCCCATTTGCAGCCTCACTGTGCCCATTTACAGCCTCACTGTGCCCATTTGCAGCCTCACTGTGCCCATTTGCAGCCATAGGTCCCTCAAACTTCAAACGTGGTAGTTAAAGGGGTGTTTCAGCTTAAAAAGATTTTGAAGTCAGCAGCTAAAAAAAAAAAAAAGTAGCTGCTGACTTTTAATAAGTACACTTACCCTCCCAGGGCGCCCGCGATGTCTGCCTGCCGAGGCCGACATGTCCCTCGGCGCTCCGGTCCCAGCGCCGCCATCCTCACTAAGGAAAACAGGCAGTACAGTACTACCCGTTTCCTACTGCGCAGGCGCGAGTTGCGCGGCGCTTTGTGAATGGGACGCGCTGTGTTAGGGAACACACAGTTCCCAGAACACAGCGCGCCCCATTACCCAGAAGACATCGGTGAGGAGGACAGAAGACCGAAGATCACTGAGTAGGAATGAGGCAGATTAGGAAGACTGCCTAGCAACAGGGATTTCCGTACAGGTAAAAAAAAATGTTTTTTTTTTCTTTTTTAAAGAATATTAATGCTCTTTTTTTTTTTTTTTAGGGTGGCCCTCCACTTTAAGGGTTCCTAAATGCCCCCCTAGCTGCAGTCAAAATTTGGGGTCCCGAAATGACATTGCTGCAGATGGACACAGTTGACCGACTTTGGGGTCCCGTATCTCGGGGCCCCTTAGTGCTAGGAACCTCGTCTTTGGATATGTTGTAGTGTTGGTTCCACTGGGTTTGCACACCGAATTTGGGGTTCCTAACACTAAGTGGCCCCGAGATACGGGGCCCCAAAGTTGGGTCGGAAAATGTCAAGCACTTTTCTGCAGCAGAGAATGAAATTTTCCGAACCGACTTTGGGGCCCCGTATCTCGGGGGCCACTTGGTGCTAAGAACCCCAAATCACTTTTATGCTGGCAGCTTCCCATTATGTATATATTTTTTTTGTATTTATTCTTTAGTAAGGTTGTGCGCACTGGTTACTCCCTTTTTTTTACTGTTCACAAAAATGATGCCCTTCTTTTCCCACAAATAGAGCTTTCTTTTGGTGGTATTTGCTCAGCTCTGCGGTTTAAATTTTATTGCGCTATGAACAAAAAAAAGAGCAAGAATTCTGAAAAAAAAAATATAAGATTTTCTTATTTCAGCTATAAAACACATCATCCAATAAAAAATTAAAAAAAAAAATGTCTTCATCAATTTAGACCCATATGTATTCTGCTACATGTTTTTAGAAAAAAAAAAAAAAAAAACAATAAGCGTATATTGATTGGTTTACGCAAATGTTATCGCGTCTAGTATGGGATAGATTTGTATTTTTTATTTTACTTGCTATCAGCGACTTATAGCGGGACTGCGACGTAAAACGTTTCCTTTGGCAGTCCCATCGCAATGGGTGAAGGCGGAGCTACAACTGGTAACCTATCAGTAGCGCTGAGACCTCACAGCTGGCAGAACTGATTTTCTCAGCAGCCTCAAGGAGAAGTCATGCTGATACCTTTAGTTCCACAAGTTGCTCCATCCTTTTCTCTCCGGGCAGGCTGGGAAGTGCCGTTCCTTCTGCTGTGTTTTATGAATAATACAGATCCCCCCCCCCCCCCGCCCCGGTTTTCTCTTAATTCAGTTGTTAAGTATAAAAAGCGCACATTCCAATGTGGGTGACCTGGGTGGGTACACATTGTGCTTCGGGTGATAAATCTAGAGATCACCGCCCCGACACGTCGCCCGGGAGCCCAGATGGAGGCGGCACAATGGGAAAGTCATGGTGAATTTTGGTCAAAAAGCTTTTCCATCTGCTTTCAAGATGAGGCGGGCACAGAGCAGGGGGGGGGGGGGGGGCGGGTGGGGGGGGGGGGGGGGTGGGGGGGGGGGGGGCGTACAAGACCCTCAATGTGTCCTCTACACAGGGGGTGAGAGGACCGGACCGGCCTGCGTGCCACCACTAGGGGACCTGGGGTTTTGGTGTGCCTTACATATACCTTTGGATTCCAATTAAACTGTAATTAAAGAGTAATGTTATTAGCAGTCATTTGGGGAATATATTTCAACTTTTTACCAGCTGCTTAGGTAGCATAGTTATCTCCATACCCCATTGATCACATATGTGCCAATATACAATTATGACCACGTTGTGGTTTACTACTAAGATATCCCAATTGGGAATATTGGCGCATTAGTGACAAAGGAGGTGCCTCAAACCGTGATCGTTGCATGTTTGTCCAATTTTTGTTTGTTTATATCTGTTGTGTGTTATATGTGTAATTCCTGGGGGTGGGTATTATTAGTCATTAGGATATATTCAATGTATGTGGCATGATAATTCATGTCGGATCCAACAGTATTTTTATAATCTGTAAATAATAAATTAGTTTTTCTGATATTTATCAATTATAAACTCTCACCTTATTTGTCTTTGATATCTGCAGTAGCTTCTTTTCACTCACCTTCATACGGGACTACCGCTTTCTCTTGGTACCCCCTATGAAAAACTGAGTGTTTTTTCTATACATGTGCATATTGGCTACGATATCAACCTCCATACTATATCAGGTATGACATAAAGGTTTTTCAGAGAACATATTATTTCTTTGCCCCTTATACTTAGGGACAGAAACATTAGCACGGTCAACAAAAACTACTTTTTTTCGAAACCCAGTGGAACCAACACTACAACATATCCAAATTTGTAACTGGAAAAGAGGGTCAACAATGCCCATTTGCTGCCTCACTGTGCCCATTTGCAACCTCACTGTGCCCATTTGCAGCCTCACTGTGCCCATTTGCAGCCATAGGTCCCCCAAACTTCAAACTCGATAGTTAAGGGTTCCTAGATGCCCCCTATCTGCAGCCAATTTGGGGTCTCTGGACCCAAAGGGTCCCAAAATGACATTGCTGCAGATGGACACAGTTGACTGACTTTGGGGCCCTGTATCTCGGGGGCCACTTGGTGCTAGGAACCCCACCCTATGTGCTGGATATGTTGTAGTGCTAGTTCCATTGGGTTGTTACACCAAATTTGGGGTTCCTAGCACCAAGCACACCAAAATCGGTTCGGAACAAGTCATTCTCTGCTGCAGAAAAGTGCTTGACATTTTACAAACCGATATTGGGGCCCCTGTATCTCGGGGCCACTTGGTGATAGGAACCCCAAATTTGGTGTAAACCCCCAATGGAACTAACACTACAGCATACTCAAGGGTGGGGTTCCTAGCACTAAGTGGCCCCCGAGATACCGGGCCCAGAACTGGTCAACTGTGTCCATCTGCAGCAATGTCATTTCGGGACCCTTTGGGTCCAGAGACCCCAAACTTTGGCTGCAGCTAGGGGGGCATCTAGGAACCCTTAACTATCGAGTTTGAAGTTCGGAGGACCTATGGCTACAAATGGGCACAGTGAGGCTGCAAATTGTGTAAAAACCGAGTGGAACGAGCACTACAGCATATCCAAAGAT
This sequence comes from Lithobates sylvaticus, assembly GCA_028564925.1. NCBI lineage: Eukaryota > Metazoa > Chordata > Amphibia > Anura > Ranidae > Lithobates > Lithobates sylvaticus. Next base: position 195,563,111 of record CM053037.1, on the reverse strand, counting down.
AGGGGTTCCTAGCACCAAGTGGCCCCCGAGATACGGGGCCCCAAAGTCGGGTCGGAAAATGTCATTCTCTGCTGCAGAAAAGTGCTTGACTCGAGTATAAGCCGAGGGGGGCATTATCAGCACAAAAAAAATGTGCTGAAAATCTCGGCTTATACTCGAGTATATACGGTATATACGTTTTCCTTTTATCAGGTCACAATATTTAGCACTACACTTTATCTTTGCACCTCACCTGATTATTACCCTCCGATGCCGGACCCCCCCCCCCTCCTTCCTCTCCGCCTGGAGCGGACCAGCGCACAGCTCTGACATTTAGAAGCGGCAGAACTCGCGTGTTACAAGGAATACGACAGAGAAATAGAAGATTTGTTTCTATATATTTTATATCGTCTCCCCTCCCCCCCCCCTCCCCCATTTACAATCTACTTCAATGTATTCCGAGTGGAAGGCGACTCGTCACAACTGTATATTTTCAGCAGGAAAAGCTGCTTCTCTTTAGTTTCTGCTTTTGCAGTCAGCAGAAATAACTTGCTGCTAAAATGGAGTTTGAAGCACCTTTGACCCGTTCCAGCGATCCGGTCACCGAATGGAAACACAAGTCTGCCATGAATACAGCGATATGACGGAGGAGGGGCGGGAAGCTGAACCCCCCCCCCAGACTGGTTGTCATGCAAGTGCATTGAAGCGGTAGTAAACCGCTGCAGAATAAAAAAGAAATTAAAAAAAACACCTGTAAGACAACGGCGTAATGTGCTAGTAGAGCTGCGCGATTTTTTTCGCTTAGAATAAAAATATCACGATTCTCGCGACGTAAAATCTTTCACATTATACAAAAAAAAATTGGGCTAACTTTACTTTACTTTGTTTTTTTTGTTGTTTTTTAAGTCATTAAAGTAATTTTTTCCAAAAAAATTGCATTTGAAAGACCCCTGGGCAAATACAGTGTGACATAAAATATTGCAACCACCCCCATTTTATTCTCTAGGGTCTCTACTAAAAAAATAATATATAATGTTTGGGGGTTCTAAGTAATTTTCTAGCAAAAAAAAAAAAATGATTTTAACTTGAAACCAACAAATGTCAGAAAAAGGTTTAGTGTTTAACTACTTCAGCCCCGGACCAATTGGCAGCCAAAGGACCAGGCCCCTTTTTGCGATTCGGCACTGCGTCGCTTTAACTGACAATTGCGCGGTCGTGCGACGTGGCTCCCAAACAAAATTGGCGTCCTTTTTTTCCCCACAAATAGAGCTTTCTTTCGGTGGTATTTGATCGCCCCTGCGGTTTTTATTTTTTGCGCTATAAACAAAAAAGTGCGACAATTTTGAAAAAAAAAAACGCATTCTTTTTTACTTTTTGCTATAATAAATATCCCCCAAAAATATATAAAAAAACATTTTTTTTTCCTCAGTTTAGGCCGATACGTATTATTCTACATATTTTTGGTAAAAAAAAAATCACAATTAGCAATTATTGATTGGTTTGTGCAAAAGTTATAGGGTTTACAAAATAGGGGATAGTTTTATAGCATTTTTATTAATATTTTTTTTTTACTAGTAATGGCGGCGAACAGCGATTTTTATTGTGACTGCGACATTATGGCGGACACATCGGACATTTTTGACACATTTTTGGGACCATTGTCATTTATATAGAAATCAGTGCTATTTAAATGCATTGATTCCTGTGTAAATGACAGTGACAGTGAAAGAGTTAACCACTAGGGGGAGGGGAGGGGTTATGGGCTGTGACGTGTGTGTGTTTTTTTTTACATTAGGGGGCGGGGATGACGTCTGACGTCATTAATCGGCTTTCCCGTTGACCGGGAACAACCGATCAATGACAGGCAGTGTAGGAAGCGCGGGGAGAGGTTTGTTTACACAGAACTCTCCCCGTTCTTCAGCTCTGTCACCCGATCGCGGGACACCAGCGGCGACCGGGTCGCGAGCCCACGGCCAGGCAATTAAAGGGCCACGTACCTGTACGTGGTTTTGCCTGGCCGTGCCATTATGCTCACGTATATATGCAGTGGGCGGTCGGGAAGCAGTTAAGTGGTTAAACTTTCCTCATTTACACACTGAAGTCTATTCCATTGACAAATTGTTACAATGTTTATACTTAAGTTTCACTGCTAAAGAATGTTGTGATTTTTGGCAGACTGCCCGTTTTTTTTTCCTTTCTTTTGACAGCTGTGGCTTCAGAAGAGCAGAGAGAATTCTTTGCATAGACAGAATCGTGAAAACACTTGTCAAGATCGCAACAGGGGAAAAAAAAAACGCGATAACGATTCTTGACGATTAATCGTGCAGCTCTATGTGCTAGTATGCATCGCATACTAGCACATTATGAAATACTTTAAAACAAAGCCCTCCAGTGCTGCGCTGTCACAGCTGAAAGGGCTGAAATCTTCCCCCGGCCTTTCTTCCGGGGGTTCACGGGCTCCGGCGCTGTGATTGGCTGGAGCCACGGTGACTTCACTCCCGCACACATGCGCGAGGGAGGCCTTGGTTCCTGTGTTCTATCAGAAAGCTGCTACCCGTCAGAATATACATTAGTGACTTTCACTCGCGGCCATCTTGGTACACCCCACACACTCGTCCACAGTAATGCTACAGGCTGAAGTCGCCAAGCGGACATCTTGTTACACCCACCGGAGTCTTTCACATTTCACTTCAGCATTTCACACTTCTTTTTACCAGTAAGCTGAGCTTATATACAGTAAAATACAGAATTTTTTAATCCATCTCACTGTTTTGATGTTGAATTATGAAATCAGCGGTGTTCTGTCTGAATCAGCAAAAGTGCGAGGTCAGCAGGCTTGTCGATGCTTTTAGAATTCAACATCAAAACAGTGTTGTGGACTTCAAAAATCCTGTATTTCACTATATAATCTCAGTTTACTGGTAAAAAAAAATGTGAAATGCAAGACTCCGGTGGGTGTAACAAGATGTCCGCTTGGCAACTTACTAACAGTAGGTTTACTGCAGATAAGTGCGGGGTGTACCAAGATGGCTGTGCCGGACCGTCACTTCCATTACATATTCTGATCGGTAGCGGCTTTCTGACAGGACACCAGCAAGAAGCGCTGAAGATCTGGCACAGTATGCGGGAAGCTTCAGAGCGCATGCGCCGCTGACGTGAGTGGCTGCATGCAGAGTGAATATCTCAGCACACATTTAGGAGATACCGTATATACTCGAGTATAAGCCGAGTTTTTCAGCACATTTTTTTGTGCTGAAAGTGCCCCCCCCCCCTCGGCTTATACTGGAGTCAAGCAGAGAATGACATTTTCCGACCCGACTTTGGGGCCCCCGTATCTCAGGGCCACTTGGTTCCTAGCACCAAGTGGCCCCGAGATACGGGGCCCCAAAGTCGGGTCGGAAAATGTAATTCTCTGCTGTGCAGAAAAGTGCTCAACATTTTCCGACCCGACTTTGGGGCCCCGTATCTCGGGGCCACTTGGTGCTAGGAACTCCAAATTTGGTGTACAAACCCAGTGGAACCAACACTACAACATATCCTAGCACCAAGTGGCCCTGAGATATGGGGCCCCAAAATCGGTCAACTGTGTCCATCTGCAGCAATGTCATTTCGGGACCCTTTGAGTCCAGAGACCCCAAATTTTGGCTGCAGCTATGGGGCATCTAGGAACCCTTAACTACCAAGTTTGAAGTTCGGGGGACCTATGGCTGCAAATGGGCACAGTGAGGCTGCAAATGGGCATTGTTGACCCTCTTTTCCACTTGCAGTAGCTGCGCATTTCTCACCCTAGGCTTATACTCGAGTCAATATGTTTTCCCAATTTTTTGTGGTACAATTAGGTGCCTCGGCTTATACTCGAGTATATATGGTATTCACTTTATCTACAAGTCAGCTATATTATAGGATTAACTGTAGGAATGAATAACAAAGCGGCTTTACTACCACTTTAACCACTACAATGGTACGTTAATAAACAGCATGATAGGCAGGTGGTTAAATCAAGCTGAGTGGGAAAAAAAAAAGGGGGTGGAAGGCGGGCGATATTATTATTATTATATTATTACAGGATTTATATAGCGCCAACAGTTTACGCAGCGCTTTACAATATAAATATGATAACGCATGAATCAAAGTGATATGATTTATTCATAGACAAAGTAGATAAATACAAAGAAATTACTACGAATTCATTAAAATGGGTTGAAAGATATTCATTAAAAATTGATAATTCATTATGCCCATCCAAGGGCAAATGCCCAAGGTAGGTTAAATCAAGCTCGCAGGTGATGCCGTAGCCGTGGCTCGGTACCGGCTCTGACACTGGTGAAGGGATTTTCCAATAAAAGCTCTCAAAGTGTAACCCCCCCCCCCCCCCTATCACCAGCGGGCCTTCCCGTTGTTCCAGGCAGACGAACTCAGGGAACAGCCGATATCTCTTGTGACTTCTGAACCCGGAAGCAGCGAGTATTATGTCACTTCCGGGGTCACAGCCGCCATTAGCTGAGGATGGAGCTATTCAAGCCCAATCTGTCTATGTCATGTGATATCTTATTTATAACACTACATGATACCCTTCTCTGAAGTATTTCTACTCATTATTCCTATAACTAATAAAGATCTAAAGATTAAAAAAAACAACAACAACCACCCCACAACCATTGGTGGGCAATGGCATTTTTAACCTCCCGAAAAATAATCCTACAATGGTTTGTGGCCACAAAGCACCCCCATCACCGACATGCACATCTTAAAAAGCGTTAAGTCTTGTTTATTGTATTAAAAAATGTTCCCCTGAGCAGGTTTAATGTTCGTGAATGCACTGCATACGTTATGACAGACATGGAGAGCCCTCCAATGCTGCGCTGTCACACCTCCTGCTGGTGCACAGCGGCTTCCAACTGTGCCCCATCTTCCTTCCGGGTTCCCCATCTTCAGCCACTTGAATGGCCGGGCCGCAGGTTGTGTCAGTCCCACGCATGCGCAGGGGAGTCATATTGCCGCGGCACAGAGAGCGGGCGGAATGGTGGTCTAAGCTCAGATCACACTATCCGCTGACAGGCGAGGGGGTACATGTATGACAGAAGAGACCTCTGGGGCAGTGCTAATTTAGTCGACTAAAACATTTTAGTCGACTAAAATATGACTAAAACAATGGAGATGACTAAAATACAACTAAAACTAAAATGGGACTAAAACTAAAATGCCATTTTAGCCAAAAGACTAAGACTAAAACTAAAATTAACACTGGTCTGTGTGTTCATACCTCAATACCACAAATAATAACATATTAGATTTTTTTCACTATATAATGAGTTTGGAAATTGTAGAGAAATGTTAACTAATGCAACAGTGGCGTTTCTAGGTGGGTGCGGGCCACACACGTGTGACACCCGCCAGAGGGGTGACACCCGTGGTTTAGCTGCACCGCTAACAACGCCCGCTGCCCTGTGCCTCGCGCCTGTGTCCCTCTGCGGAGCGGAACAAAGCCACCCCCCCTCCCTCTCTGTTTACATCCACAGAGGAGGAGGAGCCCGAGAGACACACACTGCTGTGTGTATCTGCTGTTCTGTGGTCTGTAAAGGGGGCATCTATACTGATGGGGGGGGGGTCCGTACAGGGAGGGGTCTGTACTGCTGGGGGGTGTCCGTACTGCTGGGGGGTGTCCGTACTGCTGGGGGGTGTCCCCCCCCCCCCGCCTTTACCTACTGCAAGTCTCCTTCCTGAATGTTTATAAACACAGCTGGGGTTTACACTTGTGATGGCTGTGACTGGTTTACTTTGATCACAAGGTACAGAGCCAGAGGTCTGTAAGGGGGGCATCTATACTGATGGGGGGGTCTACACTGAGGGGAGGGGGTGTCTGTACTGCTGGGGGGTCTGTACTGGGGGGGGGGTCTGTACTGGGGGGGGGTCTGTACTGCTGGGGGGGTCTGTACAGGGAGGGGTCTGTACAGGGAGGGGTCCGTACTGCTGGGGGGTGTCCGTACTGCTGGGGGGGGTCCGTACTGCTTGGGGGGGTCCGTACTGCTTGGGGGGGTCCGTACTGCTGGGGGGTGTCCGTACTGCTGGGGGGTGTCCGTACTGCTGGGGGGTGTCCGTACTGCTTGGGGGTGTCCGTACTGCTTGGGGGTGTCCGTACTGCTTGGGGGTGTCCGTACTGCTTGGGAGGGTCCATACTGCTTGGGGGGGGGGTCCGTACAGGGAGGGGTGTCCGTACTGCTGGGGGTGTCCGTACTGCTGGGGGGGTCCGTACTGCTGGGGGGGGTCCGTACTGCTGGGGGGAGTCCGTACTGCTGGGGGGGGGGGTCCGTACTGCTGGGGGGGGGGGGGTCCGTACTGCTGGGGGGGGGTCCGTACTGCTGGGGGGTGTCCGTACTGCTTGGGGGTGTCCGTACTGCTGGGGGGGGGGTCCGTACTGCTGGGGGGGGGGTCCGTACTGCTGGGGGGTGTCCGTACTGCTTGGGGGTGTCCGTACTGCTTGGGGGTGTCCGTACTGCTTGGGAGGGTCCGTACTGCTTGGGGGGGGGGGGGGTCCGTACAGGGAGGGGTGTCCGTACTGCTGGGGGTGTCCGTACTGCTGGGGGGGGTCCGTACTGCTGGGGGGGGGTCCGTACTGCTGGGGGGAGTCCGTACTGCTGGGGGGGGGGTCCGTACTGCTGGGGGGGGGGGTCCGTACTGCTGGGGGGGGGGTCCGTACTGCTGGGGGGTGTCCGTACTGCTGGGGGTGTCCGTACTGCTTGGGGGGGTCCGTACTGCTTGGGGGGGTCCGTACTGCTGGGGGGGGGGTCCGTACTGCTGGGGGGTGTCCGTACTGCTGGGGGGTGTCCGTACTGCTTGGGGGTGTCCGTACTGCTTGGGGGGGTCCGTACTGCTGGGGGGGTCCGTACTGCTTGGGGGGGTCCGTACTGCTTGGGGGGGTCCGTACTGCTGGGGGGTGTCCGTACTGCTGGGGGGTGTCCGTACTGCTGGGGGGTGTCCGTACTGCTTGGGGGTGTCCGTACTGCTTGGGGGTGTCCGTACTGCTTGGGGGTGTCCGTACTGCTTGGGAGGGTCCATACTGCTTGGGGGGGGGTCCGTACAGGGAGGGGTGTCCGTACTGCTGGGGGTGTCCGTACTGCTGGGGGGGGTCCGTACTGCTGGGGGGGGTCCGTACTGCTGGGGGGAGTCCGTACTGCTGGGGGGGGGGGGTCCGTACTGCTGGGGGGGGGGGGGGTCCGTACTGCTGGGGGGGGGGGGTCCGTACTGCTGGGGGGGGTCCGTACTGCTGGGGGGTGTCCGTACTGCTGGGGGGTGTCCGTACTGCTGGGGGGTGTCCGTACTGCTTGGGGGTGTCCGTACTGCTTGGGGGGGTCCGTACTGCTGGGGGGGGGGGTCCGTACTGCTGGGGGGTGTCCGTACTGCTTGGGGGTGTCCGTACTGCTTGGGGGTGTCCGTACTGCTTGGGAGGGTCCGTACTGCTTGGGGGGGGGGGGGGGTCCGTACAGGGAGGGGTGTCCGTACTGCTGGGGGTGTCCGTACTGCTGGGGGGGGTCCGTACTGCTGGGGGGGGGTCCGTACTGCTGGGGGGAGTCCGTACTGCTGGGGGGGGGTCCGTACTGCTGGGGGGGGGGTCCGTACTGCTGGGGGGGGGGGTCCGTACTGCTGGGGGGTGTCCGTACTGCTGGGGGGTGTCCGTACTGCTTGGGGGGGTCCGTACTGCTTGGGGGGGTCCGTACTGCTGGGGGGGGGGGTCCGTACTGCTGGGGGGTGTCCGTACTGCTTGGGGGTGTCCGTACTGCTTGGGGTGTCCGTACTGCTTGGGGGTGTCCGTACTGCTTGGGAGGGTCCGTACTGCTTGGGGGGGGGGGGGTCCGTACAGGGAGGGGTGTCCGTACTGCTGGGGGGGTCCGTACTGCTGGGGGGGTCCGTACTGCTTGGGGGGGTCCGTACTGCTGGGGGTGTCCGTACTTCTTGGGGGTGTCCGTACTGCTTGGGGGTGTCCGTACTGCTTGGGGGTGTCCGTACTGCTTGGGGGTGTCCGTACTGCTTGGGGGTGTCCGTACTGCTGGGGGTGTCCCCCCCGCCTTTACCTACTGCAATTCTCCTTCCTGAATGTTTATAAACACAGCTGGGGTTTACACTTGTGATGGCTGTGACTGGTTTACTTTGATCACAAGGTACAGAGCCACTCCGATTGGCTTTGTACATTTTTTTCCAGTAATCTAAGCAGTCCAATGACAGGTCAATCACAGCCATTCAAACAGGCGCACTGTCCGCTCCTGAGCGTTTTCTGCAGCACCAATTAAAAATGAAAAAAAAAATGGAGTCTACCTCTACTGCCATTCTTAACACACAGAAAAAGAAAAAAAAATGACCAAGTCAGCAGATTGCGCTTGGAGTTGTTTCCGTTGACATCGAGCCGTGAAATGCAAACATCTGGCAGGTGGTGCAGACGGGTGTTTTAAAGAACATTTCTGCAGCACAAGCCTAACATGCAACCCCTGACAGAACGCTCACAGGGCGCAGCAGAAATCGCGCCAAGTGACAGAAAGTGATGGCGAGATTTAATGAGGTTTTTTTTTTTCTTTTAATAACACGGCCCAGTTTTGAGTCCTTGTAATTAACGGGGGGGGGGGGGGGGGGGATGGAGACGCGGCTCTGCTCGAGCATTCAGCGTTCTCAGAAAATAATGCAGAATGTCGCCTGGAGGGGTGTCAGTAATTTTCACCCAACATCGTTCCCTCCTGGAACCGAGCGAGAGCGCCCAACCAACAATGACAAACACACCAGAGGGGGAGGACAAAACCAGTGCTATTCCTAGAAACGATCCGCGGGCACTAATGATCGCAACGCACGCTTTAATGGAGACGTACCGAACGGTGTCACTTCCCAAGACCCAAACGTCATGTTCGTGTCAAGTTTGCACAGAAAGGTGTCATAGAACACAAGGAAATTAAAGATGAACGGTTGTAGTGAGGGAGACGATGTAATCAGAGTCCCACAACTGCCATACGAGATGAACAAAACAGGAACCGTCTCTAACCAAAGCTTGTGGACCACCACACTTATGTTATATGGCCAAATGTACGTGGATCCTCTCCAAGTTATGGCATTCAGATGTTTCCGGTGAAGGATACTGTTAATAGTACATTCCCAACCTTGTGGCAGAAGACCCTTTTCTGTTCCACCATGATTGTGCCCCCCGTGTACAAAGCCAGCTCCATCAAGACATGGATTGACCAGTTTGGTGTGGAGGAACTCGAGTATCCTGCACAGAACCCTGACCTCAACCCTACTGAACACCCATGGGATGAAATACAACAATGGCGAGCCCGGTCTTCTCATACATCTGACCTCACAAATGCTCTTTTGCTGATTGGGTACAAATTCCCGCAGACTTCAAAATCCATTGGAAAGTTTCCCAGAAGAGCGGAGGCTGTTATAGCCGCAAAGAGCTATAGCTGCAACTCGATTGTGAGGGCCAGGAGTTTGGAATGGACTGTCCAACAAGCTTATATAGGTGCGATAGTCTCCTGGTTACAAAGTCCTTGGACCCCCCCCCCCCCTGCAGCTAACTTGTAAAGAGGTCAATGCTATGCTATAGGGTAAAGCTCACGGAGCGGAGTACCTGGCTGGACGAGAAGGTAACTATGTCTTTGTTGGTGCTCCCATAACTGGTAATACTCAGCTGCATATTTTGTATTTATGCCAATGCAGCATGGAGAAGACTGGAGACACCTCCATCTGCTCTTTTTAAGGGCATGGGTAGGGGATAGGTGAGGAATGGGTAGGGGATGGGTGAGGAATGGGTAGGGGATGGGTGAGGAATGGGTAGGAGAATGGGTAGGGGATGAGTGGGGAATGGGTAGGGGATGAGTGGGGAATGGGTAGGGGATGAGTGGGGAATGGGATGGGTGGGGGATGGGTTGGGAATGGGTGGGGAATGGGTGGGGAATGGTTGGGGAATGGTTGGGGAATGGGATGGGAATGGGTGGGGGGTGGGATGGGAATGGGTGGGGGGTGGGATGGGAATGGGTGGGGGGTGGGTTGGGAATGGGTGGGGGATGGGTTGGGTTGGGAATGGGTGGGGGATGGGTTGGGTTGGGAATGGGTGGGGGATGGGTTGGGGATGGGTTGGGAATGGGTGGGGGATGGGTTGGGAATGGGTGGGGGATGGGTTGGGAATGGGTGGGGGATGGTTGGGGAATGGGTGGGGGATGGGAATGGGTGGGGGATGGGAATGGGTGGGGGGTGGGTTGGGAATGGGTGGGGGATGGGTTGGGTTGGGAATGGGTGGGGGATGTGTTGGGTTGGGAATGGGTGGGGGATGTGTTGGGTTGGGAATGGGTGGGGGATGTGTTGGGTTGGGAATGGGTGGGGGATGTGTTGGGTTGGGAATGGGTGGGGGATGTGTTGGGTTGGGAATGGGTGGGGGATGTGTTGGGTTGGGAATGGGTGGGGGATGTGTTGGGTTGGGAATGGGTGGGGGATGTGTTGGGTTGGGAATGGGTGGGGGATGTGTTGGGTTGGGAATGGGTGGGGGATGTGTTGGGAATGGGTGAGGGATGGGTTGGGAATGGGTGGGGGATGGGTTGGGAATGGTGTGAGGAATGGGTGAGGGATGGGCGAGGATTAGTGAGGGATGGGTGAGAGGTGGGTTGGGAATGGGTTAGGAATGGGTAAGGGATGGTTTGGGGATGGGTTGGGAATGGGTATGGGATGGGTAAGGGATGGGTTTGGAATGATGAGGGATAAGTTGGAAATCGGTGAGGGATGGGTCGGAAATGGGTGAGGGATGGGTCGGAAATGGGTGAGGGATGGGTCGGAAATGGGTGAGGGATGGGTTGGAAATGGGTGAGGGACGGGTCGGAAATGGATGAGGGACGGGTCGGGAATAGGTGAGGGACGGGTCGGGAATAGGTGAGGAACGGGTTGGAAATGGGTGAGGGACGGGTTGGAAATGGATGAGGGACGGGTTGGAAATGGGTAACAACAGTTTTTAATCTAATCCAGCCCTTTTCAACCTTTTTACTCCAGAGGATCCCTTAAAATTATCTTCAGGTCTAAGGAACGTCTAAGAAAAAATCATTGGAGGTCAGTTGGATAAATGTCTCTTACACAGGAGATCAGTGGGAAGAATGCCGCTTACAATGGTGGTCAGAATTGAACCCTTGCAGACAGTTAAAAAGATCATTGTTTTTTGTTTAAAAGTTCTTCATGTTATATACTGTCCGGGTTCTGGTCTCCGGGCCCCACTAAGTGATGTAGGTCACGCTTTTGTGTCCTGTATTTTCTTTCATCCTATTATTTAGAACGCAATGTTTCTGTACCTACATTGTAACGCCTGCATTGTACTTGGAACTTTTTATTTTTTTATTTTGTTTATTTAATAACCCGTTTATGAAACTAAAAAGATTAGTGTCATGCCGCTGCCTCTTGCAAGTGACATGGACTCCAGAACTGCACCATCACATGGGAGGTTCATCAGCCACGGCTCAAGAAACTCCGAGCAACCTCTGGAGGAACCTCTGGAGGAACCTCTGGAGGAACCTCGGCTGATCTAATCATTGGTTTTCCTGAGAGGTGTCAGGCTGTAGGGGGCGGGGCTAAAGCAGACATGGAGGTGCCTGGAACCACAATGGACTATCTTTGAGAGATCAATTTCAGAGCCTATCAGAAGACTAGTAACTACAGGGACCCAGTACATCTGTCTCTGTATTCCTTCAGGATTTTACAGGAAGGGAGGGCGAGGAGAAGAGAGGAGGAAAGGAGGAGGAGAAGAAGAGAGGAAAGGAGGAGGAGAAGAGAGGGGAGGAGAGAGGAGGAGAGGAGGAGGAGGAGGAGAAGAGAGGAGGAGGAGGAGAAGAGAAGAGAGGAGGAGAAGAGAAGAGAGGAGGAGGAGAAAAAGAGAAGAGAGGGAGAGAGGGAGAGAAGAAAAGAAGAGAGGAGGAGGAGGAGGAGGAGGAGGAGGAGGGAGGAGGAGGAGGAGGAGGACAGAAGAGAGGAGGTGGAGAAGAGAAAAGAGGAGGAGCAGAAGGGAGAAGAGGAGCAGAAGGGAGAAGAGAAGAGGAGCAGAAGGGAGAAGAGAAGAGGAGGAGAAGGGAGAACAGAAGATGAGGAGAAGGGAGGAGAAGAAGAAGAGAAGAGAGGAGGAGAAGAAGAAAAAGAGAAGGGAGGAGGAGAAGAAGACGAAGAGAGGAGGAGGAGGAGAAGAAGAGAAGAGAGGAGAGGAGGAGAAGAGAAGAGAGGAGAGGAGGAGAAGAAGAGAAGAGAGGAGAGGAGGAGAAGAAGAGAGGAGGAGGAGGAGAAGAAGAGAACAGAGGAGGAGAAGAAGAGAAGAGAGGAGAAGGAAGGGGAGGAGAAGAGAGGAGGAGGAGGAGAAGAAGAGAGGAGGAGGAGGAGGAGGAGAGGAGGAGGCGAAGAAAAGGGGAGGAGGAGAAGGAGAAGAGAAGAGGAGGAGAAGAGGAGAGGAGGAGAGGAGGAGAAGAGGAGAGGAGGAGAAGAGGAGGAGAAAGAGAAGAGGAGGAGAGGAGAAGAAGGGAGGAGAGGAGAAGAAGGGAGGAGAGGAGACGCGAGGAGGAGGAGGAGGAGGAGAAGGAGGAGAAGGAGGAGAACGAGGAGGAGGCGGAGGAGGAGGAGGAGGAGGAGAGAGGAGGAGGAGGAGGAGGAGAAGAGAAGAAAAGAGAAAAGAAAAGAACAGAAAAAGAGAATACGAATAAAAACAATGTAACGTTTGCAGGAGTTGATGTGAAACATTCATCCATTCACAATGTCTCTCGGCCCCCTTGAAGGTCGGTCTGTGGTGTCGGCGCACACTAATGGGTTATGATATTGACAAGCAGACAATAGAAACATCTTTGTGTTAGTGGGCAGGTGGCATCTCTTACCTGATTTGCCCTCGTACCAGCGGCCGGCTCTTTGTTCTGTTCATGTTGGAGTCAAACGGCACCTCAAAAAACTGCAAGACAAACAAAAGGGACATGAGTGACGTACAATAGGACTTTTCCTTTTCATCTTTTACCTGTGAGTGTAATCTGTATGTAAATAATAAAACCCTTTTGTCATTTCACAACATCTACAACCAGTTTTGTGAAGCCGATGTCTTTAAACCAGAATTAACTTTCAAGCCTTGTAAAGTGTTGAGTGCCGATCATGCCGGCTGCCTTAAATGCCAGCCAAAGGGCAGCAAAGCGCCCAGTCTGTGCTCTGCCAAAATATAATGGCCTCTATTGCCCCTTGGGTCACTATTCCATCCACTGTCAACCAGGTTGAGGAACAATTCTTTCTACTGACACCCAGTAGTGGAGCGTTATTCGTCCCACTGACACCAATGATGGGGCATTATTCGTCCCACTGACACCAATGATGGGGCATTATTCGTCCCACTGACACCAATGATGGGGCATTATTTGTCCCACTGACACCAATGATGGGGCATTATTCGTCCCACTGACGCCAATGATGGGGCATTATTCCTCCCACTGACGCCAATGATGGGGCGTTATTCGTCCCACTGACACCAATGATGGGGCATTATTCGTCCCACTGACACCAATGATGGGGCATTATTCGTCACACTGACACCAATGATGGGGCATTATTCGTCACACTGACACCAATGATGGGGCATTATTCGTCCCACTGACACCAATGATGGGGCATTATTCGTCCCACTGACACCAATGATGGGGCATTATTCATCCCACTGACGCCAATGATGGGGCATTATTCGTCCCACTGACACCAATGATAGGGGACTACTTCTTCCACTAACACCAACCATGGGGCACTACTTCTTCCACTAACACCAACCATGGGGCACTACTACTTCCACTGACACCAAAGATGGGGCACTACTTCTTCCACTGACACCAAAGATGGGGCACTACTTCTTCCACTAACACCAACCATGGGACACTACTTCTTCCACTGACACCAACGGTGGGGCACTACTTCTTCCACTGACACCAACGGTGGGGCACTACTTCTTCCACTGACACCAATGATGGGGCACTACTTCTTCCACTAACACCAACGATGGGGCACTACTTCTTCCACTGACACCAAAGATGGGGCACTACTTCTTCCACTGACACCAACAATGAGGCACTACTTCTTCCACTGACACCAACGATGGGGCACTATCCCTCCTCCTACTAACCACATGCACTTGTAATTTTGTTTACTTTTACTGACCAGCAAGCCTGAGGAATTGTCTACTCCCACTGACTCTGGGGCATTTTATACTTCCACTGGCAACAATCCACCCCCCACCAAAGTCTAAATGATAGTAAATGGCCCTTGGCTTAGAGACTCCTGCATTAAGGCAAAAACACCTTCTGTGCTGAAGGATCCCTCCAGCCCCCCCCCCCCTATACTTACCTGAGCCCAATCTCGATCCAGTGTTGTGCACGAGAGCAGCGGCTCTCTCCTTCCTTACTGGGCAGAATAAAAGCATTGGGAGCCATTGCTGTCAATCAAATCTATAGACACAGAGAGCAGGCGGCTCAGGACTGAACCTGCACGGGTGCCCTCACAGAAAGCCGCTTTCTATGGGGGGCACTCGACGGAAGGGGTGGAGCCAGGAGTGCCAGCGGAGGACCCGAGAGGACAAGGATTGGGGGCTGCTCTGTGCAATACCATAATGATGACATGTTTATTATTTTAATAAAAGAAAAAAAATGAAGCTTTAACCATAAATTTCCACTTTTTAAACCACCTGGACATTTTCTCAGCCTCAAAATTCCTGACTTTGCAGAACCCTGTGGACAGCGAGGGGTTAACGTGGCCCTTTGCGGCGCCCGGCGTGACATTGCGAGTTCAGGAGGCCAAATGTGACTGGAAATATTTGCACAGTAAATGTCGCAGGTGTGATGGGAGAACAAATGACAGAAGAAAAATGAAAAAGTTTCATCCATTCTGTTCCAAGAACAACAAAAATTAGGGAGAAGAGCCGCCCGCCTGTCATCATGGCAGTACTTGGCGGTCACCATGGCGCTCTGCCTCCTAATGAGGCGGCATAATCCTACACGCCGCATGCAGCTGAACCTGTGACGAGGATCGAGGGAGATGAAAAGAAAGAAACGAAGCAGCAACACAAACACGAGGTGAGACAAGAGCCAGGATGAAAAGGGGTGCTGACAGCAGAGGCCGCACCGTGTGCCGAAAACAAAGACCAACGTCACACCTGAGAAGAGCCAGCATTACCCCCCGCACTGTGCCAACAAAGGGCACCTGTCACCCCCCACACACACACCAATACAAAGACATGCAAGTCATATCATCACAGAAGTCATGAGAGCGCCCATGTACCGGCAGGAGCATACTCCCTCCTAATGCCCCGTACACACGGTCGGAAATTCTGACGAAAAATGTCCGATCGGACCATGCTGTCGGAAAATCTGGCCATGTGTGGGCTCCATCAGACTTTTTAAATCGGAATTTCCGCCGGAAAGAATTTGAGATCCTGCTCTCAAATTTTCCGACAACAAAGTCCGATCGTGTGTAGAGAATTCCGACGGACAAAGTGCCACGCATGCTCAGATCAAATTACGGGACCAAAGCTATTGGCTACTGGCCTCTACGTAGTTCCGCAACGAACGTCACCACATTCAGAACGATCGGATTTTCCGACAACTTTGTCCGACCGTGTGTATGCAAACACCAGTGTCGGACAAAATCCATTGGAAAAAATCCCACGGATTTTGTGGTCGGAATTTCCGACCGTGTGTACGGGGGGCATAAGAGCCATTCTAAACCCGCCAATAATGCATCCGCATTCACTACATACTAACCGCTTCCTTTAATAAATAAATAAAAAAGGAGCGCTATGCAAAGTACAGGAAGTCAGAACAACCAATCAGAATTCTTTTTTTTGGTGACCAGCCTGGATAATACTGCACTTGCAACAGAAAAAGCACAGCATTGATTGGGGTCCTGAAAGGAAGTCGCGATATCGGTGTTTAGGCTGATAGTGTCTTCCAATAACACTTGGATACAGCAGGTAAAGAGATGAACAGCCGGCACCCCAAAGTCATCCAGTTGCAAAGATATTTTTTTGCTACAGGGGGAATACACGATAAACACCCGTACGCGTTTCGTCCAAAACATGTAAGCTTATTTACCCTGTATTCAGCTTGTAGCAAATTAATATCTTTGCACCTGGATGACTTTGGGTTGCCGGCTGTTCAACTCTTTAACTACTAGATAACCTCTTAAACATACCACACCATATAAAGTCACACATTTATACCCTGGTACCCTGGTATATTATAATTCACGGTTGAGTTTTGGCCTTAAAATACTTGCGCGTGCAGCTCCACTTATTTTGTTAGGATGACTTTAAAGCAGAGCTCTGGGCACAAAAACATTCATTTAAATATATTCCCTAACAGCCACAAGAAGTATAAATCCACCTTGTGAGCACCAAATGCCTTTACAAACCCAGATATCACCTTATACCAGTAATAGTGACATCATCACTGGGCTGTACATAGAGCAGCAGGAAGTACCCAGCAGGCGGAGACAAGACCAGTCACCCAGCACAAAAAAAGAGCATAGCTGTGGGAGGAGCCCAGCAGTATCCACCCACTACAGACTGCCTGCAGAAAACTACAGTAGGGGGATGGAGACAAGACCAGTCATCCTGCACAAGGAGAGAGAGAGTAGAGCTGTAGGAGGGGCTCAGCAGTCTCCACCCCTTACAGGTTACATGCAGAGAACTAAGGGAGGAGGCGGAGACCAGACCAGTCACCCTGCACAAGGAGAGAGAGAGAGAGTAGAGCTGTGGGAGGGGCCAGTAGTCTCCATCCATTATTATCTGCCTGCTGAAAACTACAGGAGGGGGAGGAGACAAGACCAGTCATCCTGCACAAGGAGAGAGAGCAGATCTGTGGGAGGGGCCAAGCAGACTCCACCTATTACAGGCTGTCTTCAGAGAACTCCAAGAGGGGGCGGAGACAAGACCAGTCACCCTGCAGAAGGAGAGAGAGAGTAGAGCTGTGGGAGGGGCCAAGCAGACTCCACCTATTACAGGCTGCCTTCAGAGAACTCCAGGAGGGGGCAGAGACAAGACTAGTCACCCTGCACAAGGAGAGAGAGAGTAGAGCTGTGGGAGGGGCCAGTAGTCTCCATCCATTATTATCTGCCTGCTGAAAACTACAGGAGGGGGAGGAGACAAGACCAGTCATCCTGCACAAGGAGAGAGAGCAGATCTGTGGGAGGGGCCAAGCAGACTCCACCTATTACAGGCTGTCTTCAGAGAACTCCAAGAGGGGGCGGAGACAAGACCAGTCACCCTGCAGAAGGAGAGAGAGTAGAGCTGTGGGAGGGGCACAGTAGTCTCCATCCATTATTATCTGCCTGCTGAAAACTACAGGAGGGGGAGGAGACAAGACCAGTCATCCTGCACAAGGAGAGAGAGCAGATCTGTGAGAGGGGCCAAGCAGACTCCACCTATTACAGGCTGTCTTCAGAGAACTCCAAGAGGGGGCGGAGACAAGACCAGTCACCCTACACAAGGAGAGAGAGCAGATCTGTGGGAGGGGCCCAGCAGTCTCCACCCCTTACAGGCTGCATGCAGAGAACTGACTCCACCTGACTCCAAGCAGACTCCACCTATTACAGGCTGTCTTCAGAGAACTCCAAGAGGGGACGGAGACAAGACCAGTCACCCTGCACAAGGAGAGAGAGTAAAGCTGTGGGAGGGGCCAAGTGGTCTCCATCCATTATTATCTGCCTGCTGAAAACTACAGGAGGGGGCGGAGACAAGACCAGTCTCCCTGTACAAAGAGAGAGAGAGCAGAGCTGTGGGAGGGGCCCAACAGTCTCCGCCCCTTACAGGCTGCTTGCAGAAAACTACAGGAGGGGGGCGGAGACAAGACCAGTCACCCTGCACAAGGAGAGAGAGCAGAGCTGTGGGAGGGGCCAAGCAGACTCCACCTACTACAGGCTGCCTTCAGAGAACTCCAGGAGGGGGCAGAGACAAGACTAGTCACCCTGCACAAGGAGAGAGAGTAGAGCTGTGGGAGGGGCCAAGTGGTCTCTATCCATTATCATCTGCCTTTTGAAAACTACAGGAGGGGGCGGAGACAAGACCAGTCTCCCTGTACAAGGAGAGAGAGCAGCAGTGAGTGGTCTTTATTACACTGGAGATGTACAGATCTAGAAGAATCACACACAGCTCACCAAGATTCATGGAGGAATACACGCAATGAATGTGTGAAGATTATATGTTTTCCCAGAGTTTTGCTTTAACGTCCTGCGACCATCCAGCTTATGAGGTTCAACCATCTTGACTCCTCCATATTACTGAGGACCTGCCGCCTCCCCTCTTATCTCTGTCTTTTAATGGCTACAAACCATCTCCAGTAATCGGAGAGATTTAAAAAGCTGTGAAATGGCAAACGAAAGACCCCGGAGACTGAACCCAGCGGACTGTAGGTAAGGACAGACCTCTCCATCTTGTCTTCACTCTTCCGTGACGATGGACACTAATCTGTCAACGACTCCAGTTGCTCACAATTCCATACAGCTCGCATGTCTGCACATCTGAATGAAGTTGGTGTTTGCAGAGAGAACTGGTTATCTGACATTTCATGTGGGGGGTGAGGAGAATGACGTGTTAGTGGTTGGTGCAACAAATTCCATTTCATTATACCTTGTATTCAGGGAGGTGAAAGTGGATGTCCATCGACACCAATCCATAGGAGACACATAGAAGGTATCTAGATGAAGGATGACTGCTCAAGTAGGTGAGACCTCGATCGATAGGAGAATGTTACTATGGGGCCAGGTGCACCTGCTGTGTGTTCTTAGGGAAGTCCTTTCTGTGAATGGACCAAAGGCAGGAGGTTCCCTAAAGAGTAAACCTTACCACACCCTGAACGGATTCTGCCCAGTCTTAAGGAAAGGTCCAGTGGGTGGCCCCACGCCAACTGACATCCTTCAATTGAAAAACCGAAGGAGCCGGGTGGCTGGCCTAACTGTGCCTACATCCGATGAAATGCAGGCACTGACCGAGATCAAAGCTTCATCCTGCTATTGTTTTTATTTATTTTTACACATATTTGTTTGTTGACATTTTTCTACCTTGCAATACAATGTATCTTTCTCTTCGTGCAGCCCCCCCCACCCCAAAGCACCTTGTCCCCATGTTGATGAGGACAAGGGCCTCTTCCCGACAACCCTGGCCATTGGTTGTTGGGGTCTGTGGGCGGGGGGGCTTATCGTAATCCGGGAGCCCCCTTTAATAAGGGGGCCCCCAGATACCGGCCCCCCACCCTATGTGAATGAGTATGGGGTACGATGTACCCCTAACCATTCACCTAAGGTGTAAAAGTGTAAATAAAAAAAACACACAATTTTTAAAAATATTTTATTGCACTGCTCCGGGGGTCTTTTCCGTCTTGGGGGGTCTTCTCACCGGACTCCTCCGCTCTCTTCTGCTCTTTTACCTAGCTCTTTCATGAGCGGAGGAGCCCAGCTTTCTTCTTCGTCGTCGCCGCCTTCGTCTGGGGGTCGCGTTCCGCCTTCGGGGGTCTTCCGGGGTCTCTTCTGTTCTTGCCGCTGTCGCCGCCTTCTGCGCCGTCTTCTTCTTCTTCTTCCGATATTGACTCGTCGCTCTCTCTGGCCGGAATGGCAGAGACACGCGGTGTTTTTTTTATTTACACTTTTACACCTTAGGTGAATGGGTAGGGGTACATCGTACCCATACTCATTCACATAGGACGGGGGGCCGGGATCTGGGGGCCCCCTTATTAAAGGGGGCTCCCGGATTCCGATAAACCCCCCCGCCCGCAGACCCCGACAACCAATGGCCAGGGTTGTCGGGAAGAGGCCCTTGTCCTCATCAACATGGGGACAAGGCGCTTTGGGGTGGGGGGGCCTCACGGCCCCCTTTCCCCAGGGCACCCCCCATGTTGAGGGCACGCGGCCTGGTACGGCTCAGAAGGGGGGGGCGCTTGCTTGGATAAGGGTCTGAGATGGATTTGGGGGGGGGACCCCCACGCCGTTTTTTCGGCGTAGGGATTCCCCTTTAAATCCATACCAGGTGACGGGGCTAGTGCGGCAGCATTCAATGCCTTCGCTAGTCCCGTCTACCTGCAGTCACGTTCTAAATGAATGGACTTTCCGATCGTGTGTCGGCAAGTCCTTTCATTTCAAAAAGTCCTGCAGACGTTTTCCCGCGGATTGTTCGCCGTTAAAGTCCGGGCGTGTGTGGGCAAGTCCACACGATCGGAAAGTCCGTCAGACCTCCGCTGGAAAGTCCAGCGGTTTGTCCGCTGGACTAGGTCCGGCAGACAATCCCGCCGAAAAGTCAGAGCGTGTGTACGTCGCATAAGACTGAGAACCGAGCAATCAAACACTGCAGATCGCTCGGTCCTCACAGCTTCCCGAGCAGAGCTTGTAACTGTCAGTCTCTGCTCTGCCCCCCTCGCTTACTGGAGCATTGGGCTGTGGAGGTAGGAGCGACCGGCTCAGGTTCTCAGCAGATCCCGACTCCATTGCCGCTATCTTGCCCCGAGCCTGGCCCAGCTCTGTGATGTCAGCCGACAGCGGGCTTCAACACGATGTCAGCTGAAAACGGGTCACAGGAGTGCAGAACGAACTACACTCCTGTGATCCATAGGTGAAGTACAGCCAAACGGGCTTTTGCCGTACTTCTCCTTTAAGTGATACCCAAGCAGCTAGACCAGGGGCCTCCAAACTTTTTCTTTTTTACACCCCCCATTTATCACCACCCTCTGAACTCGCCCTTGAAACCAGTTTTCAATCCATGTACTCACCCTATGGTCCATGCCAACGGACCTTATTTTGTACAGGAACGTTTATGGGGAACTGTGTCAAATGCTTTTGCAAAATGCAGATACACCACGTCTACGGGCCTTCCTTTATCTAGATACACCACGTCTGCGGGCCTTCCTTTATCTAGATACACCACGTCTACGGGCCTTCCTTTATCTAGATACACCACGTCTACGGGCCTTCCTTTATCTAGATACACCATGTCTACGGGCCTTCCTTTATCTAGATACACCATGTCTACGGGCCTTCCTTTATCTAGATACACCACGTCTACGGGCCTTCCTTTATGTAGATACACCATGTCTATGGGCCTTCCTTTATCTAGATACACCACGTCTACGGGCCTTCCTTTATCTAGATACACCACGTCTACGGGCCTTACTTTATGTAGATACACCACGTCTACGGGCCTTCCTTTATCTAGATACACCATGTCTACGGGCCTTCCTTTATCTAGATACGCCACGTCTACGGGCCTTCCTTTATCTAGATACACCACGTCTACGGGCCTTCCTTTATCTAGATACACCATGTCTACGGGCCTTCCTTTATCTAGATACACCACGTCTACGAGCCTTCCTTTATCTAGATACACCACGTCTACGGGCCTTCCTTTATCTAGATACACCATGTCTACGGGCCTTCCTTTATCTAGATACGCCACGTCTACGGGCCTTCCTTTATCCAGATACACCACGTCTACGGGCCTTCCTTTATCCAGATACACCACGTCTATGGGACTTTATAAAACTTAAATATAATATATATCCTTCCTATTTACTAATGCTAGCAGCATAAAGGATTAAAAATAGTTCATGTGTATTTATAGATTTTAGGCCCCAGGCACACGAGACGCTGTTAAACGCGCGTTCAGAGGCAGTTGGACACTTTTTTCAACTGCCCCTGAACGCATGCAATGTTATCCTATGTGTCCATGTACACAGTCTTGTTTTTTTTCCCCGTTTTTATGCAGTTGCGTTTAACCTCGTTTTCCAGAAGCAAAAAAAAATGGGTTCAGACACTTTGCTTTTCCACGTTTCAGACGCAAAACGCAGCTAAACGCGGCACCCGCTTTGGGGTTTATAAGCGTTTTTAAAGGAACCCAATTTTTTGGACCAGAAAACTCAGAAATATGATGGTAAACCATAAAAAATACAAAAAAAATTGCTTTAAAATGTTGTAATTACTTTAGATAGTTCATAGAGCATATATACTCACTGATGCAATGCCATAAAACTCTAGTTTTTTAGGTGGCTTAGACAATGAGGAATGCCTCCACTTCTTTGCCCCAACCCTTCATCCAATTTCTAATCCAATCAGTGACTCCACCTAGTCTGACCAAAGCATAGCAATGTCTTTTTTTCACCAAGAAAAACCTGCATACCAATGTCTAGTCAGCCCCAACCCCCCACTATGTTTGTGAAATATCCAACGGACATTTGTGTGCCATCAACGGATGGGTCCAATATCAACGAGCTCTGACTGGACCTCTCATGCAATTTGCGACGACGTTGCTGCCTCATCAAGAGCGACATCAGGAGCATTTCCTGACATATATTCAATATGGGATCCATTTCCAAAAAAAAACCCACAGAAAGAGAGGCAAATGCAAGTGTACAACGGCTCTCTCTGCTGCTGCTGCTCACTCTGATCAACATGGCAGAAATAGTTAATAATACATGCTTTCTGAACTTGGGGAGGGTCTATATGATGTTATCTTTACAAACGCTTATAGAGGCAAACGCGGTAAAACGCGGCATTAAACCATGGCAAAACGTGCGTTTTTAAACGCAGGTTTCTGCTTTTTAAAACAGGCTTTCAGCAGAGTTTGCACCGGCGTCTCGTGTCCATGGGGCCTTGGTTGCGGTTTAATAATGAACTTGCAATCCTCTATTAACCACTTCCCTACCGCCCACTGTCATATGACGCCCACAAGGTGGATCTCCCATCCTGGGTGGGCGTCATATGACGTCCTCCCATTCCCTGCCGTCTTGGGTTGCGCGCGCCGCGTCGCTCGGGACCCGGTGCGCGTGCCCGCGATGTCCGCCGGGCACCCGCGATTGCCCGTGAAAACAGCAGGACCATGCGGGACCGTGAAGCTGTGTGTGTAAACACACAGCTCCACGTCCTGTCAGTGGAGAGGAGACCGATCATGTGTTCCCAGTACGGAGGAACACCGATCGGTCTCCTCCCCTTGTGAGTCCCCTCCCCCCACAGTTAGAATCACTACCTTAGGGAACATATTAACCCCTGCAGCGCCCCCTAGTGTTAACCCCTTCCCTGCCAGTCACATTTACACAGTAATCACTGCAATTTTATAGCAACGATCGCTGTGTAAATGTGAATGGTCCCAAAAATGTGTCAAAAATGTCCGCCGCAATGTTGCAGTCACGAAAAAAAAAAATAAAAAAAATCGCAGATCGCCGCCATTACTAGTAAAAATCTAGCAATAAATCTATCCCCTATTTTGTAGATGCTATAACTTTTGTGCAAACCGATCTATATACGCTTATTGCGATTTTTTTTACCAAAAATATGTAGAAGAATACGTATCGGCCTAAACTGAGGAAAAAAATTGTTTTTTAAAAAAAAAAAAAATGGGATATTTATTATAGCAAAAAGTAAAAAATATTGTGTTTTTTTTCAAAATTGTCGCTCTTCTTTTGTTTATAGCGCAAAAAAATAAAAAACGCAGAGGTGATCAAATACCACCAAAAGAAAGCTCTATTTGTGGGAAAAAAAGGACGTCAATTTTGTTTGGGTGTAACGTCGCACAACCGTGCAATTGTTAGTTAAAGCGACGCAGTGCCGAATCGCAAAAAGTGCTCTGGTAAGGAAGGGGGTAAAATCGCCCGGGGCTGAAGTGGTTAATAATGAACTTGCAATCCTCTGCTCACAGTTTCTCCATAAAGTGTAATTTTGAGTGATCAGAAAACACTTTGTGATCTTGGTATTCAGCATTCTGACCACCGCAGGTCCAATAACAGATCCGTGGTCAGTCTGTGTGCCTCAGTTCTGTGCTGCTTAGACCCGTGCCCTTCCCCCGGTGAGAAGACGGTAATCATGGCCTCTTTCAGGTGTTGTTCTGCCAGTAATGTGACGTTTTAGAAATGATGTGATAACGTTGCTTCTGCTGACTCCGCTTCACATATACCAAATCGGCAGCAATGACTGTCCTGCCAAGTTCAAAGCTTCGCTGTTCTTTCTACCACAAAGTAAACGAAGAACAAAGCGATTCCAGCAGCCCGTATGAGAAACTCGCACAGCTAATAACCCATCATAAGGTAAAGAGGAGCAGCGGGGGACTTTCTGCCGGGACACAATGACATCACAGGGCGGTAATGGCTCCCTCTCTCCTGTGTGCGTCCGCCGAGCCCGCGTCTTAATTACCGGAGAGGTAAATGAAAGAACGTTCTGCTGAATTAGCAACGTGACATGAAAGAGAGGAACAGAAAACACCAATTAAAGGACGAGTGCCTTCCACCACATCAAGGGGTTAAAGGCTTCTGACTTGTAATTACGAGTGTTTCATGTCGGAGATAGCGGCACACAATGGCGCTGGGTGGCGTCTCTTGATTTGTTTGTGGCGCTTGCAGGTGCCCGTGTGATGTTTTATAGGGGACCTGCGTGCCATAGCTGTGACCGCCGTCCTTACAGAGTAATGCCAGTAATACGCGACTCACATTTCTGAGTCCATGGGGTACAGACCCACCTGGGCCTCTCCTCTACCATCGGTGTGTCCCCCCCCTGCTCTCGTTCCCAGGACCTGGCGTCACTCCGTCTCCAGCTCGCTTCACCTACTCGTCACCTGACCGATCACATGGGTGATGAGCCGTGCCAGGACGGGGCGGTGTCATCCGGTGACATTGTGCGCTCCACCCAATCCTAGCGCACATGTCGTGGCTGCGCCCGGCGCGCTCCCAGGTTCACGTGACTTGGCCGCCTCGGGACTATTGACATTTATACAGCGATCAGTGCTATAAAAATGCACTGATTACTGTGTAAATGTCACTGGCAGGGAAGGGGTTACCACTAGGGGGCGATCAAGGGGTTAAATGTGTTCCCTGGGAGGTGTTTCTAACTGTGTGGGGGGAGGGGACTGACTGGAGGAGAGAGATCGCTGTTCCTAATCACTAGAAACAGCAGATCTCTCTACTCCCCTGTAAGAATGGGGATCTGTCTTTTTACATTGACAGATCCCTGTTTTGGCTCTCTGTGGAGCGATCGCAGGTGGCCGGCGGACATCGCGGCCGCGCACATCGGCTCTGGCATTGCACCGCGGGAGCATGCCCCACCTATCGCTCTTAAAGCGGCCGACGTACATCTATGGCAATTCGCGCAGGAGAGCCAACCTGCCACAGTATAATGACGGCGGCTGGTCCTTAAGCGGTTAACCAAAGACATGTAGCAGAACACACTTTGGCCAAAATTTATGGAGAAATTCGATTTTATTGGATGTGTTTTATAACAGAGGGGAGGGGGGGGGGGGGGGGGTACGTTTCAAAAATGTTGGTCTTTTTTTAGTTTATATCGCAAAAAATAAAAAGTCCAGTGGTAATCAAATACCACCAAAAGCTCTATTTGTGTGAAAAAAAAAATGATATAAAATGTATTTAGGTACAGTAACCCAATAATTGGCAGTTAGCGCAGAGCTGAATAGCAAATTATTCCTATGGTAAAACTTTTCCGTGGTCAAGTGGTTAATACGTTTTTATTTTACCGTATATACTCGAGTATAAGCTGACCTGAATATAAGCCGAGGCACCTAATTTTACTACAAAAAAAAAAAAAAATGGGAAAACGTATTGACTCGAGTATAAGCCTAGGGTGAGAAATGTGCAGCTACTGTAAGTGGAAAAGAGGGTCAACAATGCCCATTGTGCCCCCGAACTTCAAACTCGGTAGTTAAGGGTTCCTAGATGCCCCCTAGCTGTAGCCAAAATTTGGGGTTTCTGGACCCAAAGGGTCCCGAAATTACATTGATGCAGATGGACACAGTTGACCGACCTTGGGGCCCCGTATCTCAGGGCCACTTAGTGCTATGAAACCCAGTGGAACTAGCACTACAACATATCCAAAGCTGGGGTTCCTAGCACCAAGTGGCCCCGAGATACGGGGCCCCAAAGTCGGTTCGGAAAATGTCAAGCACTTTTCTGCAGCAGAGAATGACATTTTCCGAACCGACTTTGGGGCCCGTATCTCGGGGCCACTTACTGCTAGGAACCCCAGCTTTGGATATGTCATAGTGCTAGTTCCACTGGGGTTCCTAGCACCAAGTTGCCCTGAGATACGGGGCCCCAAGGTCGGTTCAGAAAATGTCAAGCACTTTTCTGCAGCAGAGAAGGACATTTTCCGAACCGACTTTGGGGCCCCGTATCTCGGGGCCACTTGGTGCTAGGAACCCCTAGCATAAGCTTTGGATATGTTGTAGTGCTAGTTCCACTGGGTTGGCACACCAAATTTGGGGTTCATATCACTTAGTGGCCCCGAGATACGGGGCCCCAAAGTCAATTCGGAAAATGTCATTTTCTGCAGCAGAAAAATGCTTGACTCGAGTATAAGCCGAGGGGGGGCATTTTTAGCACAAAAAAGTGTGCTGAAAAACTCGGCTTATACTCGAGCTTTTTTTTTAATCAGCATATGATTCAGAAAAACTTCAGTAAAACAAAGCAAAAAAATTCAAAATACACTAGCGCCAGTAATAGAAAGCAACCAAAAATACGGCAGGGGGGCCTAGAGCAGAGAGCTGCTGACTGACAGTCACCAGCTCTCTGCTCAGGGAGCTCTGAGGACCGAGCGATCATCGGTGTTCTCAGTGTTGGAGCCGGTGGGGGACAGATGCTGAATTCCCAAAAATAAAATCCCATACGTCTCTTTTTAAAACTCCAAATGTTTTATTATATATGAAAGGTGTAATCGTTGACATAAAGTTCCATAAATGAGGGGGAAGCAATAAAGTTTTAGCTAGTGGAGTCTGAAGGCCTATGGGTGGTGGGGGGTGGCGGGGGCCGTCTACCGCTGTTGCCTGACCGATGATGCATTAAAAAGAAGAATCTAATGCACTGCGCAAACTGTTGGCGCTATATAAATCCTGTATAATAATATAACCACTTTCAGCAAAAGATTTCCGGAACCTTCTCCCAACATTTTCAGCAACCATAGAGCTGCTGTCCAACGATCCGACTTATTTATGTACGTTTAGAGGGAAAAACTATTTAGATAAAAATAAAGAGTTTGAAAACTTTTCTTCTTTAATGGGATTTTGTTAATTGGAAACCAGCGAATATTGGTTTTCTAAGGGCGACTGCGGACGGAGCCATTATGTGATAGCAATAATAAGCTTCCTGTAGAGAAGTGCTGCGGGCCCAATAAACCAAGATGAAGAGGTGACCCTTTCAGGTAGAAGAAAGCAGCAAGTAGAAACACACCGAGGGGGGGGGGGGGGCAGAGACACATTATAACAGAATGGGGTCTTAGACAAGGTAGCAGTCCCCCCCTCCCCCCCCCTGTTTAATTCAAGGAGCTGCCCAGTTTTTGCATTCGTTACAAAGCTCCAATGAGCGGGGCCCTACTGTATTAAAGTGTATTGGATTTGCACTGTCTATCCTCAAGTAGCTGCAGGGAGTCATATTGGATCTACGAGACCAAGGTTCTCACACCTGCGGGTCTAAATGTCGAGCTTGATTTGAACCGTTTTATTTCTGATCATTAAAACAATTTTTGTCTGACAAAAAAAGTGACCCGGTCGCCCCCAGGCGTTAGGCGCAGTGTGTTTCTAATAGGGCGCCTGGCGAGTGGGGCTGAACCAGATTTGGACGCTCATGGAAGCCAATTAGCACTTAGAAATGTAGAATACGCATGTAGTTTGGTTTTGGAGGTATTTCTGCAATATAACCTACAGGTTAACATCTGGTAGTAACATTCTATGGAATCGGTTTAGAAATATATGTAACATATCAAAATATGTTCTTGTATGATTCTTCAACTTGGCATATGATTTGTATACTATTTCACGTATACTTCCTTTATGTTGTACCTTGTGTATTTGTTCATTATGCTTTTTGTATGTTAATTCTACAAAAAATGTTTTCTTTCCAATAAAAACTATTGAATTAAAAAACAATTTTTGTCTATTTTTTTTTTTTTTTTTTAGATTAAAAAATTTTACTTTGTATTTTGATCTTTTTGATTCATGTTTTCTTTTTGTAAAAAGGTAGCTGTGGGTGTGTGTTGAGGTTTTTTTTTATATTATTCTTATATAATATAGATTTTTTTTTTTTAAAGGACACCTGCCTTTACACACACATGAACTTTAATGGAATCCCAGGTTTGGCCCCTTAGTTCCACTGAAGGGAACTCTTAAGGCGTCAGCATACCAAGACATTTTGGACAATTTCATGCTCCCAACTTTATGGAAACAGTTTGGGGACGGCCCCTTCCTGTTCCAACCTGACTGCCCACCAGTGCACAAAGCAAGGTCCATAAAGACATGGATGAGCGAGTTTTGGGTGGAGGAACTTGACTGGCCTGCACAGAGTCCTGACCTCAACCAGATAGAACACCTTTAGAGCGGAGACTGCGAGCCAGGCCTTCTCCTCCAACATCAGTGCCTGACCTCACAAATGCTCTTCTGGAAAAATGGTCAAACATTCCCATAGACACCCTCCTAAACCTTGTGGACGGCCTTCCCAGAAGAGTTATTATTACAGGATTTATATAGCGCCAACAGTTTACGCATCGCTTTACAATATAATAAGGGAGACAATACAGTTATAATACAATAAAATACAAGAGGATTAAGAGGGCCCTGCTCAGAAGAGCTTACAATCTAATAGGTTGAAGATGTTATAGCTGCAAATGGCGGGGCCAACTCAATATTGAACCCTCCGGACTAAGACTGGGATGCCATTAAATTTCATGTGCGTTCAAAAGGCAGGCGTCCCAATACTTTTGGTAATATAGTGTATGTTTTATTCGAGAAATCATAATGATTGTTATCATCTCGGGTGTCCCCATCTGACATTATGGATGCTTTTATTGTTCAGGGCCCCATTTTGTCACTTCCGGTTTTTGCCGTGAATTAGGAAACCAAAAATTCCAAAAAGAGTTTTCCTGTTTTTAGTTTTGATATTCCAATGAACTTTGTATTTTTTACATTATTATTTTTAGCCACGTGACACGTTTGGATACCTCCTCTGGCATTCAAACCTCTGCAATAAATTTCACTTTCCCTTGATCCGAAACTAGGAGTATTTAAGCCCCCACCCCAGTGGCAAACAACCCCCCCCCCGGCTATATGCCGGTTGGTCCGGCACTTCCCCCACCTAGGTGGCGGGCATCAGGCAGCGGCTCCTGTGGCCTTTCCTCCATCACGGCGGCCATGCGTCTCCTCCCCTCCTCCTAGGCATCCCAAAAGGGTCACCTGTCTGTTCAGCCAATCGGGTGACGGGTCTCAAGACCTGATTGGTCTTGAGACTTCTCAAGACTTCCTGATTGGTCGGGAGGAGGATCAGAGTTACAATAGCGAATATTAATTTGCTATTGTAACACACCTGGGTGGGCTCAGTTCCCTTCGCCCCAAGCCCACCCCATTTTGAAGCCTATTAGAGCCTCTGCCCCACCCCCCTACAGCAAGGGGCCGGACTCATGGATAGGGGGGTAGGGGAACACCCGTGCGCCCTTAATGGACAGGCCGCCCCTGCTCCTAACCCCAACTGGTGGTATATCCTGCTGGTTCTGTGGGCTCATCAACGTAAAACGCAAAAAAAGAGGGCGGAGTCCACTTGATGACCCTCCCTCTTGTCACTGCACCCAACAATTAAGAGAGGGATTGAAAGATCAAGTTCTTACAACCGTACCGAGAAGATCGTCAACTACTACTACAGGTAGAGAAAATAAATAACAGAATGAAGATTAATGGCAGGCGGCGGGCAGGCGCGGTCCTCAGCGCACAATGTCCATGTTATAGTGGAGTGCGCCTTTAAATTGGGTTTGTAGTGCAGACTGGATACTCCCAGGAGGATGAAATGTACAGGAAGGTCCCCCCCCCTCCCCCCCCCCCCCCCCCCCAAGGGCTGAGCCGGGATCACAAAGTGGTTTGGTTTTTGGGGTGAGAGGTTAGGCCGGAGCCTGTTCTAAGTGTTTGTTTATGAACTGTATAAACACGGCCCTCAAAGGGAGGAATGTGTCTCTCCTCAACCTCACAGGCCGTCAATCCAATGACCTTCCCCCCGATCGATACTTTGAACACACAGATAGGACAAAGATGGGAAACTCCGAGTTCAAAAGCACAACCAATGCCGGAGGGCTTCACTCCATGTCACGTTCCGAGTGGTTAGTGATAAGACTTGGCCTTCCCTCAGGTGGAGCACAACGTCTACAACCATTGCTTACATCTACTTGTCTCATCTACAGGGATATCGCAGATCGCCAAAAGTAGCAAAAGTTCACAGAAATCAATCATTTCAAAAACTACAATCTCTGTACAATGTTATACTACATGCATAAATACCCTATATTACCAAAAGTATTGGGACGCCCGCCTTCACACGCACATGAACTCTAATGGCATCCCAGTCTTATGCCGACGGAAAATGTCCTGTCGGACAATGTTGTCGGAAATTCTGACCGTGTGTGGGCTTCCATCGGACTTTTTCCGTCGGAAAATTTTCCGACGGACAAAGTTTTATCTCAAATTTTCCGACAACAAAGTCCGATCTGACTTGTTCCGATCGTGTGTAGCGAATTCCGACGGACAAAGTGCCACGCATGCTCAGATCACATTACAAGACCAAAGCTATTGGCTACTAGCCTCTACGTAGTCCCGTCGTACGCAACGAACGTCACCACGTTCACGATGATCGGATTTTTCGACAACTTTGTCCGACCGTGTGTATGCAACACCAGTGTCGGACAAAATCCGTTGGAAAAAGTCCATCGGATTTTGTGGTCGGAATTTCCGACCGTGTGTACGGGGCATTAGTCCGTAGGGTTCAATATTGAGTTGGCCCCGCCCTTTGCAGCTATACAGGGGGGACCCCAACTTATGAACGCCCGACCTACGAACATCTCCTACTTACGAACCGGGCGCTGCGGGGACCCTCTGGCATTTTGCGCGGAAATCGGCCATTCTGCGCATGCGCAGCCAGGAAAATAACGGAAACCAATCGGAAATGTCCGTAATTTGCCGCGCATGCGCAGAGCGTCATTTGACGGAACATCAGAAATGTCCGTAATTTGCCGCGCGTGCGCAGAACGGCATTCGACAGAACATCGGAAATGTCCGTAATTTGCCGCGCGTGCGCAGAGCGGCATTCGACGGAACATCGAAAATGTCCGTAATTTGCCGCGCAGGCGCAGAACGGCATTCGACGGAACATCGTAAATGTCCGTAATTTGCCGCGCATGCGCAGGACGGCATTCAACGGAACATCGGAAATGTTCGTAATTTGCCGCGCATGCGCAGAGCGGCATTCGACGGAACATCGGAAATGTCCGTAATTTGCCGCGCTGCGCAGAACGGCATTCGACGGAACATCGGAAATGTTCGTAATTTGCCGCGCATGCGCAGATCGGCATTCGACGGGACATCGGAAATGTCCGTAATTTGCCGCGCGTGCGCAGAACGGCATTCGACGGAACATCGGAAATGTCCGTAATTTGCCGCGCATGTGCAGAACGGCATTCGATGGAACATCGGAATTGTCTGTAAATGTCGTTCTGCGCATGCGCGGCCGACTTACGAACATTTCCAGGTTACAAACAGGAGGACAGTACCTAACGCGTTCGTAACCCGGGGACCCCTTGTAACAGCTTCAACTGCCCACGGCGCCCGCGTCATTGGATTTGATTGACAGCAGCGGGAGCCAATGGCTGCGCTGCTATTAATCTATCCAATCAAGAGCCGAGAACCCCCCCGGGCAGAGGAAGAGCGCCGTCTCTGGCGTGGGAAATTCCAGGGCTCAGGTAAGTAAGGTCACTGCCAGGTGTTTTTTTTTTTACCTTAACCACTTAGACGGCTTTCACACCAAGCCGCCTATAGCGTCGGCGGTAAAAACGCCGCTATTTTTAGCTGCGTTTTACCGTCGGATTTGGGGCGCATTTCGTCCGATAGTGAGGCGCTTTTACCCACGCTAGCAGCCGTTAAAGGGTTAAAACCGCCCGCAATTGCAGCGTTTTGCCGGCGGTATTACAGCGCTGCCCCATTGACTTCAATGGGGAGCGGCGGTGGAGGAGCGGTAAACACGCCACTTCTTCACCGCTCCAAAGAAGCTGCTGGCACGACTTTTCCTGACGTCCTGCCAGCGCACCGCTGCAGTGTGAAAGCCCTCTGTGCGGCGTTGTACCCAAACAAAATTGACGTCCTTTTTTTTCCCCCACAAATAGAACTTTCTTTTGGTGGTATTTGATCACCGCTGCGGTTTTTATTTTTTGCGCTATAAACAAAAAAAGAGCAACAATTTTGAAAAAAGGCAGGGTCACACTTGCACGCGCCGCGACCACGCGGTGGCCAATTCAAAAGGGACGTACAGGTACGCCCATTTGCGCAGCCGTGCCATTCTGCCAACGTATATGTACATGCGGCGGTCGGCAAGCGGTTAGTGCATTGGATGTAGTAAGGTGAAAAAGCACGAGGGTTTACAACCCCTTTAAGAGAGTGCTCCTAATCTCAGCTTGTTACCTGTATAGAAGACACACCTGGGAGCCAGAAATCTTACTGATTGATAGAGGATCAAATACTTATTTTACTCATTAACTGCTTCCCGACCGGCCACTGCAGAATGGCACGGGCAGGCAGAATCACGTACCTGTACGTGATCGTGCATGTGCCTGCCTGTGGGTCGCGCGCGTGTGGGTAGCGGCCCGCTCGCGACCCGGTCGGGAGCTCCGTGACCCCGGCCGCGGGACCAGCGGACCCGATCGCCGCTGGTATCCCGCGATCGGGTTACGGAGCTGAAGAACGGGAGAGGTCTGTGTAAACAAACCTCTCCCCGCGCTTCCTACACTGACTGTCAGTGATCGGCGGTTCCCTGTCATCGGGAAAGCCGATCAATGACGTCAGACGTACAGCCACGCCCCCCCCTACTGTAAAAAAAAAAACACAACACGTCACACTGACTCCTCCCCGCCCCCTAGTGGTTAACCCCCTAACTACAACTGTCATTTACATAGGAATCAGTGCTATTTAAATAGCAGTGATTTCTGTATAAATGACAAATGTCCAAAAAATGTGTCAAAAATGTCCGATGTGTCCGCCAAAATGTCGCAGTCACAATAAAAATCGCTGATCGCCGCCATTACTAATAACAAAAAAAATATTAATAAAAATGCTATAAAACTATCCCCTATTTTTGTAAACGCTATAACTTTTGCGCAAACTAATCATAATCGCTAATTGCGATTTTTTTTTACCAAAAATATGTAGAATACGTATCGGCCTAAACTGAGGAAAAAATATGTTTTTTTTTTATATTTTTTGGGGATATTTATTATAGCAGAAAGTAAAAAATATTGAATTTTTTTCAAAATTGTCGCTCTATTTTTGTTTATAGCGCAAAAAATAAAAACCGCAGGGGCGATCAAATACCACCAAAAGAAAGCTCTATTTGTGGGAAAAAAAGGACGCCAATTTTGTTTTGGAGCCACATCGCATGACGGCGCAATTGTTAGTTAAAGCGACGCAGTGCCGAATTGCAAAAAGGGGCCTGGTCCTTTGGCTGCCAATTGGTCCGGGGCTGAAGTGGTTAAACTGCAAATCAATTTATAACTTTTTTGAAGGGGTCATAGGCACTTGTAAAAAAAAAAAAAAAGTGCTTCCTATGCCCCTCCCCCCTCCTCCTTTCATGGAAGCTGTTCTGTAGGTTCTATGAATGGATGAGGTGGACCTTTCATTCATGTAACCGGTAACACACCGGAGACAAGAGATGTTCCGGAGAGAATGAGAAATCTTTGAATATTAGGACTGAACTCTGAGCACAAATCTTTTATATAAATATCTTCCTCAATAGCCACAAAGCATTTATATCCACCCTGTGTGCAACAAACCCAGATATTACCATGTAAAAGTATCATCATCACTGTGCTCTACAACAGCATGAGAACAAAGCAGAGCTGTGGAGGGGCCCAGCAGCCTCCACCCACTACAGAAAACTACAGGAGGGGGTGGAGACAAGACCAGTCACCCTGCAGAAGGAGAGCAGAGCTGTGGGAGGGGCCCAGGAGGCTCCACCCACTACAGAAAACTACAGGAGGGGGTAGAGACAAGACCAGTCACCCTGCAGAAGGAGAGCAGAGCTGTGGGAGGGGCCCAGGAGGCTCCACCCACTACAGAATACTACAGGAGGGGGTGGAGACAAGACCAGTCACCCTGCAGAAGGAGAGCAGAGCTGTGGGAGGGGCCCAGGAGGCTCCACCCACTACAGAATACTACAGGAGGGGGTGGAGACAAGACCAGTCACCCTGCAGAAGGAGAGCAGAGCTGTGGGAGGGGCCCAGGAGGCTCCACCCACTACAGAATACTACAGGAGGGGGTGGAGACAAGACCAGTCACCCTGCAGAAGGAGAGCAGAGCTGTGGGAGGGGCCCAGGAGGCTCCACCCACTACAGCAAACTACAGGAGGGGGGAGACAAGACCAGTCACCCTGCAGAAGGAGAGCAGAGCTGTGGGAGGGGCCCAGGAGGCTCCACCCACTACAGAAAACTACAGGAGGGGGTGGAGACAAGACCAGTCACCCCGCACAAGGAGAGCAGAGCTGTGGGAGGGGCCCAGGAGGCTCCACCCACTACAGAAAACTACAGGAGGGGGTGGAGACAAGACCAGTCACCCTGCAGAAGGAGAGCAGAGCTGTGGGAGGGGCCCAGGAGGCTCCACCCACTACAGAAAACTACAGGAGGGGGTAGAGACAAGACCAGTCACCCTGCAGAAGGAGAGCAGAGCTGTGGGAGGGGCCCAGCAGCCTCCACCCACTACAGAATACTACAGGAGGGGGTGGAGACAAGACCAGTCACCCTGCAGAAGAGAGAGCAGAGCTGTGGGAGGGGCCCAGGAGGCTCCACCCACTACAGAATACTACAGGAGGGGGTGGAGACAAGACCAGTCACCCTGCAGAAGGAGAGCAGAGCTGTGGGAGGGGCCCAGGAGGCTCCACCCACTACAGCAAACTACAGGAGGGGGGAGACAAGACCAGTCACCCTGCAGAAGGAGAGCAGAGCTGTGGGAGGGGCCCAGGAGGCTCCACCCACTACAGAAAACTACAGGAGGGGGTGGAGACAAGACCAGTCACCCCGCACAAGGAGAAAGAGAGCAGAGCTGTAGGAGGGGCCTAGCAGGCTCCACCCACTACAGAAACCTACAGGAGGGGGTGGAGACAAGACCAGTCACCCTGCAAAAAAAGAGCAGAGCTGTGGGAGGGGCCCAGGAGGCTCCACCCACTACATAAAACTACAGGAGGGGGTGGAGACAAGACCAGTCACCCTGCAGAAGGAGAGCAGAGCTGTGGGAGGGGCCCAGGAGGCTCCACCCACTACAGAAAACTACAGGAGGGGGTGGAGACAAGACCAGTCACCCTGCAGAAGGAGAGAGAGCAGAGCTGTGGGAGGGTCCTAGCAGCCTCCACCCACTACAGAAAACTACAGGAGGGGGTGGAGACAAGACCAGTCACCCTGCACAAGGAGAAAGAGAGCAGAGCTGTGGGAGGGGCCTAGCAGTCTCCACCCACTACATAAAACTACAGGAGGGGGTGGAGACAAGACCAGTCACCCTGCAGGAGAGCAGAGCTGTGGGAGGGGCCCAGGAGGCTCCACCCACTACAGAAAACTACAGGAGGGGTGTGGAGACAAGACCAGTCACCCTGCAGAAGGAGAGCAGAGCAGAGGGAGGGGCTAGCAGGCTCCACCCACTACAGGAGGGGGCGGAGACAAGACCAGTCACCCTGCAGAAGGAGAGCAGAGCTGTGGGAGGGACCGAGCAGGCCCAAGTGTCAAACACATGTAAGAGGAACATTTTTCATAAAATATTTTTCATTAAATAAAAATGCCTGACACCTGGAAGAGGAATATTTTATAAAATGTCTGAGATCCAAAGAGGAATTTTTGTTTTTTTATTAAACGTCTTTGGCCTGGGAGAGGAACCGTTTAGAATAGAAGGTTTTTGAAATATTTTTTATAAAATGCCCTGGAAGAAGAATATTTTTTTTATAAAATGCCCTGGAAGAGGAATATTTTTTATAAAATGCACTGGAAGAGGAATATTTTTTATAAAATGCCCTGGAAGAGGAATATTTTTTATAAAATGCACTGGAAGAGGAATATTTTTTATAAAATGCACTGGAAGAGGAACATTCTAGTAACAGGTCTGGAAGATTTTTTTTTTTTTTTAATAAAATGCCTTGGAAGAGGAATATTTTTATAACAGGTCTGAAGGAAGAATATTTTTTATAAGATGCCCTAGAAGAAGAATATTTTTTATAAGATGCCCTGGAAGAAGAATATTTTTTATAAAATGCCCTGGAAGAAGAATATTTTTATAAAATGCCCTGGAAGAAGAATATTTTTTATAAAATGCCCTGGAAAAAGAATATTTTTTATAAAATGCCCTGGAAGAAGAATATTCTTTATACAATGCCCTGGAAGAGGAATATTTTTTATAACAGGTCTAGAAGAAGAATATTATTTATAAAATGCCCTGGAAGAGGAATATTTTTTTATAAAATGCCCTGGAAAAAGAATATTTTTTATAAAATGCCCTAGCAGGGAAATATTTTTGTAACAGGTCTGGAAAAAGAATTTTTTTTTAATAAATAAAATGCCTTGGAAGAGGAATATTTTTATAACAGGTCTGGAAGAAGAATATTTTTTATAAAATGCCCTGGAAAATAATTTTTTATTTATAAAATGCCCCGGAAGAATATTTTTTATAAAATGCCCTGGAAGAAGAATATTTTTGTAACATTCCAACCACAGCTTTTTTAAATGTCCATAAATAAAGAAACAAACTGCTCAGCAACAAAAAAAAAATATAGAATGCTCAACTGAAAATACAAATAAATTATACTCAAGGGTGAAGAACCCGTTTCCAACACCGATTATAAAATGCCCACAAAAGTAGCAAAAACAAAGAAAAGTAGAGAATAGAGAAAAATAGAGAGAAGTTTACTTCTAAATATAGGCAAGTAAGTTAATGGGAGAAAATACAAATTAAAAACCCTTTAGTTAGACATAAAACCAGATGACATAATAATAATTTAGTAATAACTAAACAACACAAAATCAGAAATGCCAGCCCAATTAAATAGAACTGCATTAATGAGAAAATGTACGCATACAATTTTTAATAATAAAAAATAAAAAATTATGTTATGAACATTAATTTCTCAAAAAAGTAATGCCAGAATAAAAGAACCAAAAATAAAAAGGAACAATTATCCAAAAAATACGAGTTAAAAAAAAAAAAAAACATTTAATGCAAATAAAACTAGACATGTGCAATTCGTTTTCGTTATCGTACGAATGAATGAACGATTCGCTAAAAAATTTAACGAATAACGAATCGTTCGAATCGAACGAATCCGAAAACAACAAAAATCCGAAAAAAACTAATTAGAAACAATGCATCTACGAAAGAAGAAAATCCGAAAAACGAAAACAGGAACAACGAAAATCAAAATGAACGAAAAAATTCGTACATTCGTAATTTTTTTTTTTGTTGAATTGGTAATTTTCCGTGAACCTTACAATGGTGCTGCTTAAAGTGCCTCGAATGGATTGAACGAAAAAATTCGTACATTCGTAACTTTTTTCCGATTCGTAATTTTCCGTGTCTCTTACAATGGCGCTGCTTAACGTGCTTCGAAAGGATTGAACGAAAAAATTTGTAACTTTTTTTTTTCTGAATTTTCCGTGTCTCTTAAAATGTAATAATAGCATACACATTGCATAAAATTATGAATTATGCTCCGATTACGAATCTACGAATGTTCCGAATGCTACGAATGTACGAATAAATACGAATGCGTCCGAATTTCGAATAAACGAAAATTAAACGAATCAACAAAAAAATAACTCTAACGAAAATATGAATCGTTACGAATACGAACGCCGACGACTTACGAATTTACGAATCGTTACGAATCAACGGAAACGAAAAAAACCGAAACGAAAATAAAAAAATTTTTTTTTGTGCACATGTCTAAATAAAACTAGACACAGAAACACAATGTAGCAATGATATTAATTATCAAACAAAAATCTAAATAAAATATTACTTTAAATGTCATAATATTTTCTCTATTCTTTTTAAAGAAATAAAAAAAAAAGAAAAAAAAAAAAAGAATTAAAAAAAAAATGAAAAAG
This sequence comes from Lithobates sylvaticus, assembly GCA_028564925.1. NCBI lineage: Eukaryota > Metazoa > Chordata > Amphibia > Anura > Ranidae > Lithobates > Lithobates sylvaticus. The sequence continues at coordinate 195,524,999 of CM053037.1, read as the reverse complement.
GGTTCAAGTTCTAGAGAAGCTCAACATGTAAAATGATCTTTTTTTTTTTTTTTTTTTTCGGGGGGGAATTAAGGAAAACAAAAATGGCCCCTATTGTGACTGCGCCAAGAGTTGCTTTGCATTCTAATCCTGTAATTGGCCGGTTCTCGGAGAGTCCACAATGGTGACCACATGAAAAGAGCCCAGAAGGTAATTGACATCAATCGTTTCTTACAACTAAGAGCTCTCTGAAGGTCTGACACCAAAGTATGTGCAACACAAAGTCTGAAGAGAAGTAAAGGCCGGTGGGAAAAGAAACATTTTCTTAACTTGGGAAAGAAAGAAAAAAAAAAACAGGAATATTTCGGCGCGGACAGAACAGCGATGGGATTTCAAGGAACGCGAATATTAGATCTCTGCGTTTTTTGTTTTTTTTTAACAGAAGTTTTAATATACAACTTGCTACATCTGGACCGCAAAAGAGATATTTGAGAAGCCCGGCAGAGGAAAGTCTGGGGCGGAGCGTGGCGGACTCGGAGCGAAGCTGTAAAAGAAAAAGGAAAACACATTAATCCAGAGGGATCGCAGCTATGCGATTAAATAGGCAGTCATTGGCTTCTTAATGATAAAGGAACGGAGCGGCGACATCGGATATCCTCGCTAAGCGCCTATAATATGCAGCCATATGGACGGCCTGCCCACACACTTGGCACCTGTTGGTTTATAGATCACCCCGTACATCATTCCTGGCCCCCCCCTGGGCAGCGGCCCCCCGAGCCCCACCCCTCAGACCGCGGCCCCCCCGAGCCCCCCCCCGGACCACGGCCAAGAGTCTCTGTATACACAGAAGAGCGCACGTGCGCTCCACATTTCTGAATTATTACTCTTCTCTTGCTCTCCATGAACAGATAAGTTGGCGAATTCCTTTTCTTTATACAGGATTTATCCGGGAAATATTTTCGGACGGATTACAACACAAATACTCCGGCCATCGCATTCCCAGCCGGGCCTGTAGAGGCGGAGTCTACCGCCGCCAACTGCGCCAGATTTAAATGACACCAGATCGTGAAAAAAAAATAGAATGTGAGGTATATTAGCGCCACACCTGCCATACTATACATGCAGGTCCGAGTCCACAATCTGCACTATCACCCCCCCTTTAATCCAATTCTTATCTGGTGAAGATTTACCCCCCTGAGTTCCCCACTCTGGTCCCTTCCCGGGGCAATTTCCTGGGAAATGTTAAACCATCACGACTGAAGATCCCTCGCCAGCCAATCCCGATGTCCACATTTGCTGGCGGAGGCAACGCGTTTCAAGGGTAAAAGCGACTCCTCCTTCATTCATCATATATATTATAACACATAATTAATATTTATGATGCGTTTTAATACTCTATATTACCAAAAGTATTGGGACACCCGCCTTTACACGCACATGAACTTTAATGACATCCCAGTCTTAGTCCGTAGGGTTCAATATGGAGTTGGCCCACCCTCTGCAGCTATAACAGCTTCACCTCTTCTGGGAAGGCCGTCCACAAGGTTTAGGAGGGTGTCTATGGGAATGTTTGACCGTTCTTCCAGAAGAGCATTTGTGAGGTCAGGCAGTGAGGCTCCCGTTGCTGTAGATCAAAGTCAGTGAGACAATGGAGAGCGAGAGCTCGAGAGAGAGAGAGAGCTCGAGAGAGAGAGAGAGAGCTCGAGAGAGAGAGAGAGCTCGAGAGAGAGAGAGAGAGCTCGAGAGAGAGAGAGAGCTCGAGAGAGAGAGAGAGCTCGAGAGAGAGAGAGAGCTCGAGAGAGAGAGAGCTCGAGAGAGCTCGAGAGAGAGCTCGAGAGAGAGCTCGAGAGAGAGCTCGAGAGAGAGCTCGAGAGAGCTCGAGAGAGATCGAGAGAGAGTGAGAGAGAGCTCGAGAGAGAGTGAGAGAGAGAGCTCGAGAGAGAGCTCGAGAGAGAGCTCGAGAGAGAGCTCGAGAGAGAGAGAGAGAGAGAGAGAGAGAGAGAGAGAGAGAGCTCGAGAGAGAGAGCTCGAGAGAGAGCGAGAGAGAGCTCGAGAGAGAGCGAGAGAGAGCTCGAGAGAGAGTGAGAGAGAGAGCTCGAGAGAGAGTGAGAGAGAGCGCGAGAGAGAGAGAGCGAGAGAGCGCGAGAGAGAGAGAGAGAGGGCGAGAGAGAGAGCGCGAGAGAGAGAGCGCGAGAGAGAGAGCGCGCGAGAGAGAGAGCGCGAGAGAGAGAGAGCGCGAGAGAGAGAGCGCGAGAGAGAGAGCGAGAGAGCGAGAGAGAGCGCGCGAGAGAGAGAGCGCGAGAGAGAGAGCGCGAGAGAGAGAGCGCGAGAGAGAGAGCGAGAGAGAGAGAGCGAGAGAGAGAGCGCGCGAGAGAGCGCGCGCGAGAGAGCGCGCGCGAGAGAGCGCAAGAGAGAGAGCGCAAGAGAGAGAGAGAGAGAGAGAGCAAGAGAGAGAGAGCAAGAGAGCGAGAGAGAGAGCGAGTGAGAGAGCGAGAGAGAGAGCGAGAGCGTGAGCGAGAGAGTGAGAGAGAGAGCGAGAGCGAGAGAGCGCGCGAGAGAGGGGGCGGGGCGGAACCACGACTCCGTGTGTGAATGGACACATAGCTAGCTGCTTGCTGTGGGGGGACACTCAGCAAGAGGGAGGGGCCAGAAAAAGGAGCTTTGAAGCAAAAGAAGGGTCAGTGCCCATCTGCTTTTTTTACAAGTGCCATCAATGCAGCCTCACAAGTGCCATCAATGCAGCCGCCTCACCATTGCCTTCAATGCAGCCTGATCAATGCCCATCTGCAACCTCACAAGTGCCATCAATGCAGCCTCACCATTGCCATCAATGCAGCAGCCTCACCATTGCCATCAATGCAGCAGCCTCACCATTGCCATCAATGCAGCAGCCTCACCATTGCCTTCAATGCAGCCTGATCAATGCCTATCTGCAGCCTCACCATTGCCTTCAATGCAGCCTGATCGATGCCCATCTGCAGCCTCATCAGTCAACATCAATGCAGCCTCACAAGTGCCATCAATGCGGCAGACTCACCAGTGCCATCAATGTGGCAGACTCACCAGTGCCATCAATGTGGCAGACTCACCAGTGCCATCAATGCGGCAGCCTCACCCGTGCCATCAATGCGGCAGCCTCACCCGTGCCATCAATGCGGCAGCCTCACCCGTGCCATCAATGCGGCAGCCTCACCATTGCCATCAATGCGGCAGCCTCCCCCGTGCCATCAATGCGGCAGCCTCCCCCGTGCCATCAATGCGGCAGCCTCACCCGTGCCATCAATGCCGCAGCCTCACCCGTGCCATCAATGCCGCAGCCTCACCCGTGCCATCAATGCCGCAGCCTCACCCGTGCCATCAATGCCGCAGCCTCACCCGTGCCATCAATGCTGCAGCCTGATCGATGCCAATCTGCAGCCTAGAGGGGACAGGGAGGGGGGCGGGACGAGCGCCGACAGATTACATACAGTGAGAATCTCATATGATAGACAGAACAGTGGTCCAATGGTGGCCCAGGAGGTGGGACTTCCTATTACAGAGGCCGCCAAGTAAACAGGAGATTCTCACTGTATGTAATCTGACGGCGCTCGTCCCGCCCCCCTCCAATCTCCTCCCCTTTCGAGGCAGCTAAAATTGAAGTATCGGCGTATAACGCGCTATTTGCACCCGATTTTCGTGTTATACGCCAATAAATACGGTAACGGAAAATAAATGCGAGATGGCCGCACTCTATGCGCTGTTCTGCCTATCGCAGGAATATTTCATCCAATGTAAAGCGCTGCGTCAATTGACAGCGCTATACAAGTACCATAAATAATAATCCAGGAGACCATCCTGAATCCTGCTGGTACTTGTAGTTCCTCATCGCACCCCAGGGCTGCACACTGTGACTTAACCCCTTCATTACTTTATATCAGGACTAAAGAGGAGAAGATGAAACCCGGCACCAAAGATCTGGGATCCTTTCATCTGGTGATGTATTACAAGCCGGGATCATTTCACTTGTGATAGACGAGTTCTCACCTCTAAAGAGAAGCCGCTCCATTCCGTCAGCTCGCCTTTTTTTTTTTTTTTTTCAAGGCTATCACATTTCTGTGTCAGCGACACATCAGCTGTGCGCAGCGATCGCACCGATCGCTACTCTGACGGTGCATTTTCTGATTCATTATCACCTTTTCCTTCGGTGGAGATAAAACCTGTTTTTTTTTTTTCCCTGATAGTCGGCGTTGTTGCGTGTGTTCCGCGGAAGTAGTTCTCGCCTTCACCGTCATTGTGGTCGGGCTGCGGCTTTACCTTGATTGACCCAAGAAAAAAAAGAAAAAAAACGCACAGGAAGCCATCGGAGCTGATAAGCGTGGTAATCAAAACCCGCCAAGAGGACGGTCGGCTTCCAGGGCAGATAACGCAGGTAAACGGCATTCAGGATGTAAGCGGCACTTAAAGCGTAACTCCACTTTTATTGAGGAAAAAAATAAATAAAATTCCGTTCGGGGTGATCTCTGGACATTGTAGAGCCGCACCATTCTGGCTAAAATGAGAATCACAATTTTCTTTGCTTAGAATAAAAAGATCACGATTCTCGCGGTGTAACATTTTTCACATTATACAAAAAAAATTGGGCTAACTTTACTGTTTAGTTTATTTTTTTTAATTCATTAACCCCTTCAATACCAGGGGGGGGGGGGGGCACCTAGACACCTTCCTGCCCAGACCAATTTTCAGCTTTCAGCGCTGTCGCACTTTGAATGACAATTGAGCGGTCATATAACACTGTACCCAAAACAGAATTTTTATCATTTTGTTCCACAAATAGAGCTTTCTTTTGGTGGTATTTGATCACCTCTGCGATTTAAATTTTTTGTGCAACAAATAAAAAAAGACCGAAAATGTTGTAAAAAAAATAGTTTTTCTTTGTTTCTGTTAAATTTTTTTGTAAGTAAGTTTACTTCTTCAATGACGGCACTGATATGGCTGCACTGATGGGCACCGATAAGGCGGCACTGATGGGCACCAATGAGGTGGTATTGATGAGGTGGCACTGACGGCCACTGATGATGGGCACCGATAGATGGCACTGATATGCAGCACTGATGGGTACTCATGGGTGGCATGGATTGGCACTGATGGGTGGCACTGATGACACTGAAGGGTGGCATTGCTGGGCATCACAGATTTTTATTTGTACATGATTTGTACATGATGATGTCAGTGCCCATTTGTGGGCACTGACTGGCACAGAGGCATCATTTCCACATGTGAATGACCAGGGGGGGTACATACCTGGCCATCCACATGTTGCCCACTTCCCTGGTGGTCCTAGTGGAGTCCCTGGTGGTCCAGTGTGAGCAACTGAGGGGTGCTGCGCTGATAAACAATCAGCACAGACCCCCCCTGTCAGGAGAGCCGCCGACCGGCTCTCCTCTACTCGTGTCTGCCGATCACCGACTTTTCCTGTTGACATCGTGATCAGCAGTGATTGGACACGGCTGATCACGGAGACAACCAGATAAAAGTGATCTCGTGGCGAATCGATAGATGACCATAATATACGGAGGGGATATGGCAGCTACCTCCGGAATTCTACGCCAAAAAGTACTGATGTACAACGACGGCGGGCGGTCCCTGCTAGTAGTTAATGCACTACAATGGCCCAGAGAAATGTGAATGGGCCCTTAAAAAGAGGTCATCCCTGGCCACTCCCACATTTCTAACCCCCCCTAATTTTATGGAGCCGAGCGGGGGATCATCTTGACCTCACTCGGCTCCAAGTCTCAGAGGGAAGAGGACCCGACCGGCTCCGGTAAGCAGCGAAGACGCCTGAATCGTGGCACGAGGGGCGCCGCTGAGACCAGCCACCATAACCCCCGGTATTCTACACCAAAAGTACTGACGTATAAAGACGGCGGGCGGTCCGCAAGTAGTTAATGCACTACAATGGCCCAGAGAAATGTGAATGGGCCCTTAAAAAGAGGTCAACCCTGGCCGCTCCCATATTTCTAAACCCCCCCCCCCCCTAATGTTATGGAGCTGACCATCTTTACCTCACTCTGCTTCAAGTCTCAGAGGGGAGAGGACCCGACCGGCTCCAGTAAGCAGCGGAGGCGACTGAAGCGTGGCACGAGGGGCCCTCTCCCACCCCCCCAGATAAAGGGGATCTCATGGTGAATCCGCCGCTGAGACCAGCCACCATAACCCTCGGTATTCTACGCCAAAAGTACTGATGTATAAAGACGGCAGGCGGTGCCCGCAAGTAGTTAATGCACTACAATGGCCCAGAGAAATGTAAATGGGCCCTTAAAAAGAGGCCATCCCTGGCCTCGCTCACATTTCTAAATGGGGGCCTTCAGGAAAGCCCCCCCCCCCCAATCTTCACCTTAAACAAACACCCGAATATCACTAAAAATGACGGCATGCTTCCTCTGCCTGATAACGAACACGGAGGTACAAAAAAAAACGGTCACATTACCAAACCCACCCGAATATTTGTGTCTCCTGGGTCGTCTCACAGCTCCAAAAAAAGCCAAATGTTTGCTAAATCTCCCCCCCCCTCCCCCCCTTTTAGCTGAGCGGGTCTCTAATCAATCATCTACCTGAATACAGAAAATAAAGCTAATCGCAACAGATTTGATAACAAATACCGGCTATATCCGTCCATCACTGCCAAAGCCCCATTTCAAAAAAGGGAAGAAAAAAAAAAGTTATCAGCAGATTTCACAGCTAAGAAAGAACAACTCAGATTAGCAACAAAACGAGAGCAGCGCTTTCATTCAACGAGCGGTCGATAATTTGCTGTTAGTTTCTAGATAAGGCCGCACTTTGCACTGATACGGACCCCAATACCGAGCCAGAGATAAACGTTTGAATAAGCATGAGATGCAAGGGTATTGTAATAAAAGAAATAAAAAAAAAAAAAAAAAAAATCATATCTCCGCTCTGCGATCGCGGCCTTCAAATGGCAAACAGCGGGAGCAAAAAATGTGTTGGCGGCTTGGGGGCAAGACGATAAGGAGCGAGATGCTGCAGGGTAAGCTGCAGTCGTCTCGTGTGATAAAGTAACTGCTAGACCGCTAATATCCACAACTGCCAGAGAGAGACGTCACTTCTGCGGATCAACAAGGAGCGGGTTACATTCCGGAGGACGGGAGTTTAAACACGCCGACAAAGACTTTCATTTCATGTGGTGAAGATCTGAAATCAGACGCCGATCGTTCTATTACCGACATTTCCACATCAGACTAGAATATTACCGTCCGCCCGTCCGTGTCTCAGACGCTTCCTTCAGAGGGAGAGTCGCCCTTTACACCCCGAAATGAGCCCATACAGTGGATAGAAAAAGTCTACACACCCCGGGGGGGGTAAAATGTCAGGTTTCTGTGATGTAAAAAAAAAATGAGACAAAGATAAATAATTTCAGAACTTTTTCCACCTTTATTGTGACCTATAAAATGTACAACTCAATTGAACAACAAACTGAAATCTTTTATGTGGAGGGAAGTAAAAATAAAGAAAATAAAATAAATATGGTCACATAAGTCTGCACACCCTTACACTAATACTTTCTTGAAGCCCCTTTTGATTTTATTCCAGAACTCAGTGTTTTTGGGTATGAGTCTATCTGCATGACACATCTTGACTTGGCAATATTTTCCCCAAAACACTCCAAATCTGTCAGATTGTGAGGACATCTCCTGTGCACAGCCCTCTTCACATCACCCGTGCACAGCCCTCTTCACGTCACCCGTGCACAGCCCTCTTCACGTCTCCCGTGCACAGCCCTCTTCACGTCTCCCGTGCACAGCCCTCTTCACGTCTCCCGTGCACAGCCCTCTTCACGTCTCCCGTGCACAGCCCTCTTCACGTCTCCCGTGCACAGCCCTCTTCACGTCTCCCGTGCACAGCCCTCTTCACGTCTCCCGTGCACAGCCCTCTTCACGTCTCCCGTGCACAGCCCTCTTCACGTCTCCCGTGCACAGCCCTCTTCACGTCTCCCGTGCACAGCCCTCTTCACGTCTCCCGTGCACAGCCCTCTTCACGTCTCCCGTGCACAGCCCTCTTCACGTCTCCCGTGCACAGCCCTCTTCACGTCTCCCGTGCACAGCCCTCTTCACGTCACCCGTGCACAGCCCTCTTCACGTCACCCGTGCACAGCCCTCTTCACGTCACCCGTGCACAGCCCTCTTCACGTCACCCGTGCACAGCCCTCTTCACGTCACCCGTGCACAGCCCTCTTCACGTCACCCGTGCACAGCCCTCTTCACGTCACCCGTGCACAGCCCTCTTCACGTCACCCGTGCACAGCCCTCTTCACGTCACCCGTGCACAGCCCTCTTCACGTCACCCGTGCACAGCCCTCTTCACGTCACCCGTGCACAGCCCTCTTCACGTCACCCGTGCACAGCCCTCTTCACGTCACCCGTGCACAGCCCTCTTCACGTCACCCGTGCACAGCCCTCTTCACGTCACCCGTGCACAGCCCTCTTCACGTCACCCGTGCACAGCCCTCTTCACGTCACCCGTGCACAGCCCTCTTCACGTCACCCGTGCACAGCCCTCTTCACGTCACCCGTGCACAGCCCTCTTCACGTCACCCGTGCACAGCCCTCTTCACGTCACCCGTGCACAGCCCTCTTCACGTCACCCGTGCACAGCCCTCTTCACGTCACCCGTGCACAGCCCTCTTCACGTCACCCGTGCACAGCCCTCTTCACGTCACCCGTGCACAGCCCTCTTCACGTCACCCGTGCACAGCCCTCTTCACGTCACCCGTGCACAGCCCTCTTCACGTCACCCGTGCACAGCCCTCTTCACGTCACCCGTGCACAGCCCTCTTCACGTCACCCGTGCACAGCCCTCTTCACGTCACCCGTGCACAGCCCTCTTCACGTCACCCGTGCACAGCCCTCTTCACGTCTCCAGTGCACAGCCCTCTTCACGTCTCCAGTGCACAGCCCTCTTCACGTCTCCAGTGCACAGCCCTCTTCACGTCACCTGTGCACAGCCCTCTTCACATCTCCTGTGCACAGCCCTCTTCACATCACGCCACAGATTTCCAATGGGATTCAGGTCTCGGCTCTGGCTGGGCCACTCCAAAACTTTTTATCTCCTTCTGTCGAAGCCATTCCTTTGTTGATTTGGATGGATGCTTTGGGTCGTTGTCATGCTGAAAGATGAAGTTCCTCTTTATGTTCAGCTTTCTAGCGGAAGCCTGAAGGTTTTGTGCCAACATTGACTGGTATTTGGAACTGCTCATAATTCCCTCTATCTTGACTAAGGCCCCTGTTCCAGCTGAAGAAAAACAGCCCCAAAGCATGATGCTGCCACCACCCTGCTTCACGGTGGGTATGGTGTTCTTTTGGTGATGTGCAGTGTTGTTTTTGTGCCAAACATATCTTTTGGAATTATGGCCAAAAAGTTCAACCTTGGTATCATCAGACCAGAACACATTTTCCCACATGATTTTGGGAGACTTTTGCAAAATTTAGCCAGGCTTGGATGTTTTCTTGGTAAGAAGAGTCTTCCGTCTTGCCACTCTACCCCATAGCCCAGACATATGAAGAATACGGGAGATTGTTGTCACCACACAGCCAGTACTTGTCAGATATTCCCGCAGCTCCTTTAATGTTGCTGTAGGCCTCTTGGCAGCCTCCCTAACCAGTTTTCTTCTCGTCTTTTCATAAATTTTAGAGGGACGTCCCATTCTTGGTGATGTCACTGTTGTGCCGTATTTTCTCCACTTGATGATGACCGTCTTCACTGTGTTCCATGGAAGATCTAATGCCTTGGAGATTCATTTGTACCCTTCTCTTTTCAACAATGTGATCCCTCTGATGCTTCTGAAGCTCTCTGTGGACCATGGGTTTTGCTGTAGGATGCGACTAAGAAAACGTCAGGAAAGACCTACGTGAACAGCTGAATATTATTTGGGGTTAATCAGAGGCACTTTAAAGGATGGCGGGTGTATACTGACTCCTATTAAACATGAGTTTGTATGTGATTACTTAATTCTGAACACAGCTACATCCCCAGTTATAAGAGGGTGTGCACACTTATGCAACCACATTATTTTAGTTTTTTAGTTTTACTTCCCCTCCCTAAAAGATTTCTGTTTGTTTTTCAACTGAGTTGTACAGTTTAAGGCCCCTTTCACACGATCGGACCGTTCAGATCCGCCTGTCAGTTTTGACGGCGGATCTGAACGGGCGCTCCATGTTAGTCTATGGAGCGTCGGATGTCAGCGGAGACATGTCCGCTGACATCCGACCCGGTCCGATCCGCCAAAAGCAGACGTATGGCTCTACGTCCAGATCCGTCGCTGGCGGATCGGATCGGGTGAGATCTGATGAAAACGGACACACTGTCCGTTTTCATCCGATCTCTCCATAGAGACCAGCGGCGCTTGCAAGCCCCTCCCCGCTCAGTGAGCAGAGAGGGACCCGTCATCCGCCGGTTCAGCGGAGATCAACGGAGAGATCTCCGGCTGAGCCGGCGGACAGAGGCGGACTCCGTGGAAGCGGAGTCCGCCTCATGTGAAAGGGGCCTATAGGTCACATTAAAATGGTGAAAAAAGTTCTGAAATGTATTTTTGTCTCATTTCTTTTCATCACAGAAACCTGTAATTCTACCCCCCAGGGTGTGCAGACTTTTTATATCCACTGTATGTTCCATTTAAATATACAGTATATACTTGAGTATAAGCCGAGTTTTTCAACACTTTTTTTTTTTTTTGAGCTGAAAATGACCCGCGCTGCTTATACTCGAGTCAAGCACTTTTCTGCTGCAGAGAATGACATTTTCCGAACCGACTTTGGGGCCCCGTAATCTCGGGGCCACTTGGTGCTAGAACCCCCAAATAGCCAAGCACTAGGGGTTCCTAGCACCATGTGGCCCCAAGATACAGGGCCCCAAAGTCGGATTGCAAAATTTCAATTCTCTGCTGCAGAAAAGTTGACATTTTCCGAACCGACTTTGGGGCCCTGTATGTCGGGGCCACTTGGTGCTAGGAACCCCAAATTTGGATATGTTGTAGTGCTAGGCTATTTGGGGTTTCTAGCACCAAGTGGCCCAAGATAAGGGGCCCCAAAGTCGGTTAACTGTGTCCATCTGCAGCAATGTCATTTCGGGACCCTTTGGGTCCAGAGACCCCAAATTTTGGCTGAAGATAGGGGGCACCGAGTGCTACTGAGTTTGAAGTTTGGGGGACCTATGACTGCAAATGGGCACAGTGAGGTATGCAAATGGGCACAGTGAGGTATGCAAATGGGCACAGTGAGGCATGCAAATGGGCACAGTGAGGCATGCAAATGGGCACAGTGAGGCATGCATGCAAATGGGCACAGTGAGGCATGCAAATGGGCACAGTGAGGCATGCAAATGGGCACAGTGAGGCTGCAAATGGGCACAGTGAGGCTGCAAATGGGCACAGTGAGGCTGCAAATGGGCACAGTGAGGCTGCAAATGGGCATTATTGACCCTCTTTTCCATTTACAGTAGCTGCGCATTTCTCACCCTAGGCGTATACTCAGTTTTCCCAGTTTTTTGTGGTAAAATTAGGTGCCTCGGCTTATATTCGGGTCGGCTTATACTCGAGTATATACGGTATACGAGAAAGACCCCGATACTGGCAGGGTCATCTTTTAAAGATATAGAAAAAAAAAAAACACTCCATATTACATTTAGCAAACCATAAGGCCCCTTTCACACTGGGGCGTTTTTCAGGCGGTACAGCGCTAAAAATAGCGCCTGTTCACCGCCTGAAAAAATCCGGCCCCTTTAACTCCAGTGTGAAAGCCGGCGGGCTTTCACACTGGAGCGGTGCGCTAGCAGGACGGCAAAAAAAGTCCTGCTAGCAGCATCTTTGGAGCGGTATAGGAGCCGTGTATTCACCGCTCCTATACCGCTCCTTCCCATTGATTTGAATGGGAAACCGCGGTAAAACCGCGGCAATACCGCCGCAAAGCGCCGCTACGGCGGGGGTGTTTAACCCTTTTCCGGCCGCTCGCGGGGGGTAAAACCGCACCGCGAGCGGCTGAATACCGTGGTTAAAACGACGGTAAAGCAGCGCTAAATATAGCGCTGCTTTACCGTCACCGCGGCTCCCCGCCCCAGTGTGAAAGGGGCCTTAGGGACAAAATAAGAACAATTCATGTTTAGGACTGATGTACAGTCTGAACACAAACAGTCCAGACTTTGCTTTACATGCAAATTTGCTCCTGAAGTTGCTTTGGCTGCACATCTGGCCAGTAAGATCAGGTTTGGGTGGTTCCAGCAGCCATTTTAGTCAGTGCCAATGTTATAATTACTGTTGGTGCAAGTGGGTGCGATCACTTTCAGGTCCATGGGGCTGGATGTGGCCTAAGTTTTGACTCCATTGCAGCTCCATTATTCCGAGGCATGAGAAGCTTCTAAAGAACTAGGCTCTAAGCATTGGTCACCAAAACCTTTCCAGTAACAGAAAAGTACACAGACTTTCAACCAACGTGATCAGCAGCAAGTGATGTCATGACTGTGATGACATAATCATGCCATACCGGTAACGTTACCCATGCACCCAAGCCTGAGCGGCACAGTCTTTCCAAGACGGGTAGGTATCCTTGCTCGAGTCAGGCTTTTTGCAAATCCTTCAACCTTCGTATAATGATCAAACATTTGCTGCTGGTTTCCGTGCAGACAGGTACACTTTAAACAGATTTTTGGAGAGAGCCCAGACACCGAATGTTTTTTTTTCATTGTGATATGTGTGTCTGTCTCGTTTTCTGTACCTGGCAGGAACAGAAGATTGTTCCTACGAGTATCCAATGCTGACATGGTGACATCTCATAAAAACCAGGTTTGAAGGTCTCCCGTGGAGCCGCAGCAAATAAAACAATCCGGCCCCCGAGCCCGGTCTCTATCTCATATGATCTCAGAGGCCGAGGAGGTTCAGGTGGTTTTGTGTTGATCTCATTCTCCTCAGAGGGGGATCCATAACTTTCCTGAAGGCCCCCCCCCAAGTCTGGGGATAGTCCGTTCCTCAGCGATCCCGTACAAAACAGGAAGTCAAACATTCCAGAGTTGGCATCTTTCAACAATGGCCGTCTCCGGGAGGAGGACCGCGTGATCACATCTTGGACGTCTCACTTGTTGAAAATGTTATTCCCCCCCCGAGAGACCGGCTTGGAGCTGCCACCCACTGAGATATGTGTACGGGTGTAGAAGATCCGCGGGACAGAAACCATCTGTTCAACCCTGTTCTTCGGTACAGCGCGATTCCTGGCACAATCTGCCTATACACCTCCTTCACCTCCTCACCACATATTTTTCCGTGCAGTTGCAGGTAATTAAGAATTCTGCTCTAGGCTTTCCCCAGTGATTTCATGGTGGTTTGGCACTTTTTGGTTTCTACTCTACCCTACTGCACAATATCAATACCCCCTTTTCTCCACTGTGGGGTCTATTCCGGTCTAATCTTCATCTCTTACCCACCTTCTTTTCTTCTTTCCCTGATTCAGATAATCTAGCCCTCTCTTCTTCACCCCTCACGAATGAATGAATGACTTGTATAGCGCAACCTATGCGAACTGAATCGCCTCAGGGCCCTTTTTGCCACTGGTGTCCATCTGTGGTATAGTGCGGTCCTTGCCCTGTGGGGTCCGGACACGCTTACAAACACATACACATACAACATACACATATTTGGCCAATTTTATCGACAGGATCTAATTAACCTACCAGCATGTCTTTGGAGTGTGGGAGGAAACCGGAGTACCCCGAGGAAACCCACGCAAGCACAGGGAGAACGTGCAAACTCCAGGCAGAAGGTGTCGTGGTCGGGATTAGAACCAGCGACCCTATTACTGCTAGGTGAAAGTGCTAACCACTACACCACTGTGCTGCCCTAATGCCCTGCCCTGTGCTAACAATAGTTAATTTTTTGTCTTTCACCAGTCTTCTGGGTTCACCCCCATTACTTCAGTTTTTTTGGCAGAGTGAACCCTATCCACAAGGAATATTCACTCTATTTTTATGGCACGTTTGCCAGTCCTGGATGTCACCTCAGCTCCCAGGGGGGGGGGATGCCAATGTACACCTCCCAGTGCCTCTGATTCATACCACCAGTACCATCTACTATACATATTACCCGTCATCCATAGGTAAAAGTGGCTAGGACCATTGTTATGCTCCCCCTCTTTCCTATGTGTATAATCAATTACCATTGATTGTTACTATTAATATATTATCTATCACAGGCGTTTCCAATATACAGCTGCTCCTGATGAGTGGAGACAATCCACGAAACGTGTCGAGCTCTCTTCCAATGGATGCCATGCCCTATTAGCCATGATTGTATTATGGGTTTGATCTACCTCAATCATTAATTCATTTTATAGGTTATTACTGTATACACACTTTAGAATGTACGGTTGGTTTATTGATCTATCTTATCATGTGGAATAATACCATTGTACTGTGAATTTTATTGTGCTATGTGATTATTATATTGTTTAAATCTGTTTATTTACAATTTTAATTATTAAATAATCATTACTAATATACCAACTGTACTACCTCTCGGTGTGTTCCCAATAAATTAGCAATTTAATATAGTATATTGATTGTAGTAATTTACCCTAAGGCCCCTTTCACACTGGGGCGGGAAGCCGCGGTGACGGTAAAGCAGCGCTATATTTAGCGCTGCTTTACCGTCGTTTTAACCGCGGTATTCGGCCGCTCGCGATGCGGTTTTACCCCCCCGCGAGCGGCCGAAAAAAAGGGTTAAAGACCCCCGCAGAGCGCCGCCGTAGCAACTCACCTCCTCATAGAGGGTTAATAGATTGGTTTGGCAAGAACAATTCTTCATGAATCCATGCCGATTACTGCTAATGATACCGTTCTCATTACTAATATCTTGTATATAGTCCCTTTTCATCCCCTCCAAGAGTTTACATACTATTGATGTTAGGCTAACTGGTCTGTAATTCCAGGGACAAATTTTGGGCCCTTTTTAAATATTGGTGCTACATTGGCTTTTCTCCAATCTGCTGGTACCGTTCCAGTCAGTAAAAATTAGGAACATTGGTCTGGCAATTACTTGACTAAGTTCCCTAAGTACCCTCGGGTGCAAGCCATCCGGTCCCGGTGATTTATTAATGTTAAGTTTCTAATTCTGTCCTCTGTTAACCATGGGAGGTGCTTCCTGTGACGTGTCACGAGGATAAACACTGCATTTTCGGTTACTGAAGTCCCCAAATTCTCTCGTGAAGACTGAGGAGAAGAATAAATTCAATACCTTCCCCATCTCCCCAGCCTCTGTAACCAGTGCAGACAGACATTCCTATGATCATTAATAACAGGAGACACGTATAACAAGATAGAAATTACTCCTTCATTACTGACCAGCGATGCCCTTTAACACTGCGCTGTGGTGGGGAATTGATCCCAAAATCAATGGCTTTTTTTTTTATTTATTTCTATTCCGAATCACCGCCTCGCGCGCACATAAATCCTCATTTTAAAAACAATGACATTTCATAATGTCACTGACTTATAAAAACAAGTTCGGGCCACTTTCAGGACCGCGGCTTTTCGTTTTTAATAATGGAAGCCAATGTTTTTTTTGATGAATGCTTTGCGGCGGGGGCCTCATAAATCACGGGACGGACTCCAGCCCCGAGTCCCGCCAGAGCCAACGTTCAACTTTCTCCACGCAACAGAGGACGGACGGGAGAGGGAAAAAAAAAAAAAAAAAAACATCTGCTAGCGAGCAATAAATGGCAAAAAAGGTTTCCAGAGCCACAGAAAAAAGGTCAGGATTGCGGCAGGAGCTGATGTGTTGTGACAGAATATTTGTGAACCTGAAAAAACTGCAAAATATCTGAGGATTTAATAAAGGACAACGTGCATCACCGAGGTGCCAGACGCTGAAACGCCGGCCCGCTGCTATAAATAAATATATATATACTCTTAACGTCACACACTAACTACATTCTCATTGCATTTACGTGTTCTGTGAAATGAAGTGCAGGTTAATCTATTGCAATAAAACAGAAATAGACCTCTGGAACTCCCTGGGATGAGGACGGGGCGACGTTACCAAAATGTTTCGTCAGTTTTGTATATGAAAGGGATAATCCCTGACCTTTTTGGTACTTTTTTTTGTATTTATTGCGATTAATCGCTTTAAAGGGTTGTAAATGCATTCTATGAATTACCGTATATACTCGAGTATAGGCCGACCCGAATATAAGCCGAGGCACCTAATTTTACCACAAACAACTGGGAAAACGTATTGACTCGAGTATAAGCCTAGGGTGAGAAATGCGCAGCTACTGTAAGTGGAAAAGAGGGTCAACGATGCCCATTTGCAGCCTCACTGTGCCCATGCAGATGGACACAGTTGACCGATTTGGGGCCCTGTATCTCAGGGTCACTTAGTGCTAGGAACCCCATCTTTAGATATGTTGTAGTGCTAATTCCACTGGGTTGGAATACAACATTTGGGGTTCCTAGCACCAAGTGTCCCCGAGATATGTGGCCCCAAATTCGGGTCAGAAAATCTCAAGCACTTTTCTGCAGCAGAGAATGACATTTTCCGAACCGACTTTGGGGCCCCGTATCTCGGGGCCACTTAGTGCTAGGAACCCCATATTTGGATATGTTATAGTGCTAGGTCCACTGGGTTGGCACACCATTTTGGGACACCAATTTGGGACTCCTAGACCCAAGTGGCCCCGAGATACGGGGGCCCCAAAGTCGGGTCGGAAATTTTTTTTTTTGCTGCAGAAAAGTGCTTGACTCGAGTATAAGCCGAGGGGGGCACTTTCAGCACAAAAAAATGTGCTGAAAAACTCGGCTTATACTCGAGTATATACGGTAAGGTGAAAAACCTTCTTTACTGCAGCAGCGCGCCCCCCCCCCCCCCTTATACCTGAGCCCCGTAACTCCCGCAACGGGAACGAGCACACCAGCACTGGCCGGCATCTCGTGTCCTGATTGGATAGACTGATAGCAGCACAGCCATTGGCTCCCGCTGCTGTCAAATCCAATGAAGTCTATCTATGCCGGGGGGGGGGGGTGGCGGAGCCGAGTCCTGTTGTCTGTGGCAACAGACGCAGCAGCAGGACACTGGAGCGCGTCCGCACGGGTGTCCCGTAGGAGAGCGATTCTCCAACGGGGCACTCAAGAAGGGGAGGAGCCAGGAGCACTATGGAGGGATCCCAGAAGAAGAGGATCGGGGCCATTCTGTGCAAAACCAACCAAATCTGAATGCAATCTATACACTGGTGGGAGAACCTCTGGGGGGAATCTAGGATGGAAAAAGACCTGGGGGTCCTAGTAGATGATAGGCTCAGCAATAGCATGCAATGCAAAGCTGCTGCTAACAAAGCAAACAGAATATTGGCATTAAAAAGGGGATCAACTCCAGAGATAAAACGATAATACTCCCACTCTACAAGACTCTGGTCCGGCCGCACCTGGAGTATGCTGTCCAGTTCTGGGCACCAGTCCTCAGGAAGGATGTACTGGGAATGGAGCGAGTACAAAGAAGGGCAACACTCGAGAAGAGGAGGAGCCAGGAGCGATGCGGAGGGACTCCAGAAGAGGAGGACCGGGGCCACTCTGTGTAAAACCAACCAAATCTGAATGCAATCTATAGACTGGGGGGGGGGGACCTCTGGGGGGATCTAGGATGGAAAAGGACCTGGGGGTCCTAGTAGATAATAGGCTCAGCAATGGCATGCAATGCCAAGCGGCTGCTAACAAAAGCAAACAGAATATTGGCATTAAAAAGGGGATCAACTCCAGAGATAAAGTGATAATACTCCCACTCTACAAGACTCTGGTCCGGCCGCACCTGGAGTATGCCGTCCAGTTCTGGGCACCAGACCTCAGGAAGGATGTACTGGGAATGGAGCGAGTACAAAGAAGGGCAACACACAAGAAGAGGAGGAGCCAGGAGCGCCGCGGAGGGACCCCAGAAGAGGAGGACCGGGGCCACTCTGTGCAAAACCAAGTGCACAGAATGACGTTTGTTTTTATGTTTTTTAAAACCCCTTTAGGGACAAAAGTAGAGGCCAGCAATGGCATCTAACCTAATTCTCGCATGACAGGTGTACCTTAAGCCAATAATTAAATGCAGCACTTTAAACAGCTGAGATATCAATATCCGTGCACAAAATCCTCCTGAAAAGAAAGGCTACAATTTTGAAGCACTTTAAGCTTATTAATTAGTTTACCAAAAAAAAAAAAAACACATAAGCGCATTCCGCGTCTTTATAAACATCTTTACATAAGAATCTCTGCGTCTCCAGTGTGGGATAAACATGAAAATCATCTAAACAAACCGTGTCACCCAAAAACGTCGAACGAGCGGGCAGGACAATGAGCGAGGAGTGACAGCATGTCCGCCGGGAGATGACAGCTCAGCTCCCAATGAGACCGCTTACTTAATTGCAGCAAAAGCTTTGCATAAAATTAGCATGGGATCAAGGCGCTGAGAAATGTGACGCAGGCTCTTGAAGACCCCCCGCTGGCTCCGGGTCCTGTTAAGGAGGTGTAGCGAACAGGATTTTAAGGGAAAAAAAAAGTTCAGCACGCAGGCGCCGCCGAGCGAGCGTTAAATGGGCCGCGTCGTTTCCCTCCCCCGCCGCCCCTCACAATATGAATATTAGTACCTACAGAACAATGAATTAATTATGCATTCGGCGGAACGTTTTCAAAGGGCGCTCTTGATATGATTAGGGATGCTGTCGGCACCAGTTGACAAGTATTTTAACGGCTGATGTCTTCCGCCGCGTAGCGCGTCCCACGTCTGAAGGGTCAGCAAACACCGGGGGCTTTTCAGAGGAGGCCGAGCTTAATTACAGGAAGCAAAGTCGTGTCTTGTGTTAAGATGATCGCGCCGCGCAATTCTCTGCACCAGTGCGTGCGCCAACGCCGGAGGAGAGTCCCGCCGTATAATCAAGGATCAAAGTCAGCAGCTCCAAGTGATTTGGGGGGTCATTGAAAATGACATCAAACAAGCAGATCAATGAGCAAAAGAGAAGAATGAAAAATTTGCAGACAAAGCTGAAGACATTTTTAGGAAGTTATTGGAGTTATAGGGAGAAATGTTGGGTTAGGTTGTGGATCGGGAAAAACAGTTATCTAAAGATAACTGAAGGCCCTAATGCAGGGGGTCTCAAACTGGCGGCCCTCCAGCTGTTGCAAAAACTACAATTCCCATCATGCTTGTAACTGTCAGCCTTGCAATGCCTCATGGGACTGGAGGTTTTGCAACAGCTGGAGGGCCGCCAGTTTGAGGCCAGTTTGAGACCCCCTGCCCTAATGCCTGGTACAAACTACAAGTTGGGTTGAACGAAAAAAAAAAAAACTGACTCCGGTCCCAGCCGCTGTACTAACTATCCAAAGTCGGTGCAGCCGTCACCCCCGCTGAGCTGTAAAGACAGGGGGATGCCCCCCCCCCCCCCCAGCCAGAACACTGCGATCAGCGCTCTCTGTCATTGGCTGAGAGCGCTGATCAGGAGTCGGTCGGCTGCTGGTTTTCCATGTTCGTTCAACAGACACACGGGCTGAAGGTTCCATAACAACTGGCCGATGGCCCCCGACATTCTGCCCCGGGGCTTAAAAGTGGTACTCAACACCCCCCCCCCTTCCTGTTTTCCAGCCTGGTCCCGCCGTTCAAGTGCCACACAGCAATTCCCAGCCACCATCTTGGTCCTCTTTATCTGGCTGCCTCTTCCAAGTGCAGGCAACCAGCTCGGATAACACACCCAACCCGATAAGACCCATCCCCCCCCCGCCCACCCTCCAAACCCCACCCTGGCTGCTCTGTGTGCCCATCCTGCAGCCTCCTGGGAGATGTGATGTAAGTATCCCAGGAGGCTGCAGGACCGGGAACACATCATTCAGACCTGGGCAGGAATGGCAGCAGGTGGGCAGAGCTAGAAAGTAAAAAAAAATATATCAATACAAATTTCTCGCTATTCTGGGCATGTAAAGTTAAAGTGATACTAAAGGTAAATAAAAAAAAAAATATGATATATATATATATATATATATATATATATATATATATATATTATTATATATGTATCATGTTATACTTACCTGCTCTGGGCAATGGTTCCAGCTCTTCCTCTTCTGGGGTCCCCCGTTGGCGCTCCTGGCTCTTTCCCCCCTGCTGGGTGCCCACCATAGCAAGCCACTTGCTAAAGGGGCCTTGTGCATACTGCCCTGCTCTGTGTGGCCACAGGGCTTGGCCCTCGGGCCCCCACTCCTGAGTCTGATCCAATGAGGAGATATGTGTGGCTGTGGGGGATGCCTTGGATGGTGATGCACAATGACAGCTTTCTGGTGGGATAGCTCAGGTGGCTTCAGACTAGAATCTAAACATGCCTGAGATCATCCCTGGTAATGACCAAGAAGCAGCAGAGAGGTGGAGGAAGTACAGATCTTTAAAATAAATGAACCAGAAGCAGGGAGATCCTTGCATTGCAGGCCCTCGTGTACAGCTTCCTCTCCAGCAAGCAGTAGAGTTGCGACATTACCAAATCTCATTCCAAATCTGGCGGTTGCTTGTGGTCCTCCAGCAGCTGATGTTGTCCCTAAAGCCGAGTACACACTAAGTTTTTTTTCCATGCAACCCCGTGGGTTTGCACGAAAAAAAAACAGTCCAGCTCCAGTCAGAGCCGCTGTACTAACCATGCAAGGTTACACCAGTGATCTCTCCCCACTGAGCTTTTGTGTTCTGACAAGGGGGACACCCCCCCCCCCCACGAGAACAGTCCGATCAGCGCTCTCTGCTATTGGCTGAGAGTGCTGATCGGGAGTTGGTCGGCTGCTGGTTTTTCACCATGCATGGCCAGCTTCTGTTGGACAGACATACACACGGGCATAATGTCGACCATTTTTATTTTTATTTTTTGAACCGGCAAACGGCTCCCGACATTCTGCCCGTGTGTACGGGGCTTTACTGACTTACCTGCTTTGTGCAGCAGTGCCTTTTATAACCCCAAACTGAAGATATAAAGCTATAAGGGTACAAGGAAGGACGGCTTAGGAAAGTGCACAATTCTCCAGGAGGAATGTAAGACAAGAGATACCATACTATATATTCCCTATATCAGTGATGGCAAACCTTTTTTGAGCCCGAGCGCCCAAACTGCGACACAAAACCAACTTCGTTTTTGCAAAGTGCCAACACTGCAATTAGTAACAGCCGCAGATAATGGCTGCAGGGGCCTCTCACCAATCCCAGCGACACAGCAACAACGCTTCCTCCGTACAGATGTCCTCTCACTCTCGGTTGCGACAACCGCAACTGGCTCTCCAGGGGCAGTCTCCTCGCAGCCTCTACCCCCTGGCTTACAGCGAGCTGCTCCAGTCTCTCTCCCTTGCAGCAATGACTCCTCTCTCTCTCTCTCTCTCTCTCTCTCTCCGGGTGGTGATGCTGGGCTGGACATTAAAATGGACACATAGCCTTCTGGGAATACATGTCCCATGGTGCACCTGTCCTGGCTCCTCATTGGTCCCTGGCTGCTGCCAATGCGATCTCTGCAAGCACCGTTCTGTCCCTGGCCAGTGCTGCTCGACAGAAGAAGAGCGGCGAGCAGGGGTACTACACTGACAACCAGCGCTCGTTTCTCCCCTTGCCACAATGCCGCTGCGCTTCTCACTCCGGCAGCTGCGGCGCTCGGCGGGGAGGATCAGAGAGCGCAGACAGTAGTGACTTCCCAGTGTAGCTGGCGTGCCCACAGGGAGGGCTCTGGGTGCCAGTTGTGGCACGGGTGCCATAGGTTCGCCATCACTGCCCTATATCACTGGTCTCCAAAGTTGCGGGATGTGGCCCTTTGCTTGCCTTTACCCAGCCCGGCACTATTTTATCCACTGACACCAACAATGGGGCATAATTGCTGTCGCTGACACCAACAATGGGGCATAATTCCTGTCGCTGACACCAACAGCAGGGGAATATTCCTTCCATTGACACCAACAATGGGGCATAATTCCTGTCGCTGACACCAACAATGGGGCATAATTCCTGTCGCTGACACCAACAGCAGGGGAATATTCCTTCCATTGACTCCAACAATGGGGCATAATTCCTGTCGCTGACACCAACAGCAGGGGAATATTCCTTCCATTGACACCAACAATGGGGCATAATTCCTGTTGCTGACACCAACAGCAGGAGACTATTCCTCCTATTGACACCAATGATGGGGTATATTTCCTTCCATTGACACTAACAATGGGGCATAATTCCTGTCCCTCACACCAACAGCAGGGGGAATATTCCTCCAATTGACACCAATGATGGAGCACAATTCCTTCCATTGATACCAATGATGGGCCACTTTTCCTCCCACTAACACCAGCAAAAGGGCACAATTCTTCCCACTGACACCAACGATGGGTCAGAATTCCTTCTATTGACACCAACAGCAGGGGGGATATTCCTCCTATTGACACCAATAATGGGGTATATTTCCTTCCATTGACACCAACAATGGGGCATGATTCCTGTCGCTGACACCAACAGCAGGGGGAATATTCCTCCAATTGACACCAATGATGGGGCACAATTCCTTCCATTGATACCAACGATGGGCCACTTTTCATTCCCACTGACACCAGCAAAAGGGCACAATTCTTCCCACTGACACCAATTCTTCTATTCACACCAAAGATGGGGCACTGTTTACTCCCACTTAATGTCAGGACATTTTCTACTCCCTCTGGCCCTAGTCCGGCCCCTTAAAGTCTGAAGGACAGCAAAGTGGCCCTTTGTTTAGAAATGTTGGAGACCCCCCCTCTGCCCCTATATGATAGCAAATCTTGAATTTTTGAGTTCAGAATATGTTCCTTAGTGAGTGAGCAGGTCTGAACAATGGATAAAAAAATAACTAAAAATAAAAAAAGTATTGCCTCCCATGATGTAATTGATGCCCCATGCTGTGCTCCATGTTTTGTGCTGCCATTTAGAGTGACTATCTGAAGGAGGTGATCAGAGATGTTTTTGGCTCGGCCTACTGGATGCTTCCCTATAGAAAGAAATATAGATACCATGTGATAATTGTATTTAGTGATTTCAGCCCGTTCTTTATTCGAAAACATTCTACTTTATAAATCACACCAATGTTCTTCTTTCGAGCCAGTTTTGTGGGATAGGCCTCGTGGGGATCTTGGCTGTGGCTCTGTGCGCTGGCCTTCGCTGCTCTCCCCTGAGTGAACAGAGACTCCCCGCTGGGACGGGATCCTCTTAAAATGCGTAACCAGTACAGATTGGAAGGTGCAGAATAGTGCTGCGGGGGCCTTAAATAAGGCGAAGACACTAATATGCTTCCCACATCTCAGGCTGGAGAATAGAAACTTTATCAGACGAGGAACAATATATTATTTATCAGTTTCCAGGAACTGTCAGCTCTTCATGGAAAAAGGCTCTCTCCTAATCCGCTTTTTCAAAATAGATCTTAGCAGTGAAAAAAAAAAAATGGCCACCACTTTGGGAACCACGAGGGAGAGTGCGTGTCCATAATGGATGTGAATACACAAAGCTCGCCCCCCCCTTAGGCACAACTCTAGACCAGCAAAAGCAGAAGTCTCTGGCTGATGAATGGTCAGAGTAGCTGTCCATCCTCCAGAAAGGGTGCTGGATTGCAGAAGATTGGATGTCGGCCAAACTTACTGTAGTACACACGAGAGGGTGACAACCAGCGCCAATTTCGGCAACTAAAATATTTTCGTCTACTAAATTAAAATTATTAACCCGCTTCCCGACCGGCTCACGTACATATACTGTGGCAGGTTGGCAGATCTGCGCGAACCGCCCTACAGGTATGTCGGCTCCTTTAAGAATCTTAGCAGGCGCTAATGTGACCCCTGAAGACGCCAGACGCTCTGACGAAACGCGTAGGATGTGGTCTAAAGCCCCATACACACTATTCGATTTTCTGCTGATTTTTGTCTTCAGACTTACCAAAACCATGTAGTGCAAGGGCCTGCCTGATTGCATACAAATTGAAACTCTTAAAGGTTTGACCTCATATTATAAGGTTTTGGTAAATCTGAAGACAAAAACCAGCAGGAAATCTGATAGTGTGTATCGGGCTTTAGCGCGATACGTCACTTCCGCCCTAGTGGAACGCAGGTGGATCGCTCTACGGCGTCCACTTGTTTGACCCGCAAACAAGTGGACGCAACCGCGGGCACGAGAGCCAGAATGGGGATCTGTGTGTTGTAGTATGTTATATCTAATATATATATATATATATATATATATATATATATATATATATATATATATATATATATATATATATATATATATATATATTAGATATATGTAGTGTTTTTTATGTATTTCATATAGGCATTTGATTTAGGCATTTTAAGACAAGTTCATTCTAGGCAGGCCATATTGTTATCTGTTAACCTAATTCCACATATCAAAGGGGAAGTGGCCAGACAAGAATTACTCCACATATCAAAGGGGAACAGATAATGATTCTGGGCTATGTTGATGTTGATATGCAAGAATATAGATTGGGGATTCAAGTCTATTCTACACCTCAAAAGGGGGTTCAGGTGGCATCTCTTAATAAAATCTCTCTGGAGAATTGGGTTTGTTGCGCGAACAATACTTATTAATAACTACATACCATCTACGAACTATATATTATATCACTACATGTGTGTAAACACACAAATCCCGGTTCTGTCAGGGGAGGAGAGACAGATCGTCTACGGCTAAAGATTTTGAACAGCTATCGGTCTCCTCTTCCAGTGAGTCCCACCCCCCCCCCCCCCCACAGTTAGAAACACCTAGCAGGAAACACATTTAACCCCTTGATCGCCCCCCCCCGCCCCGTGTTAACGCCTTCCCTGCCAGTGATATGTATATAGTAATCAGTGCATTTTTATAGCACAGATCGCTGTATAAATGTCAATGGTTCCAAAAAAAAAGGTGGGGTTCACACAGCCGCTGCATCCCACTTGAAATGAATGAGACTACCGTCACAAAGTTGCACTAAACACCTGTGCGTCCCCATCCAGGCAAACACGGTCCTCGCATGGGTGTACGCTGTAGTACCCCCAATGTTAATGAGGCCTTACAAGGCAAAAAGGAACTACTGAAACAGTGTTAGTATTTGGGTTTACCTAAACTTCAAACTCCTATTTTATGTACAATTCTACTGTTCCATCGCGATTACTATCAGTTTATATTGATCGAACACTGAAGGGTTAATTTTCTACCATCTGGTTTCGATTTGGTGGACCAGTTCCCCCGGCTGCTGGTTATTGGTTTTGGTCTGGTTAAGGCTATTTAAGAAATATCTCTCTCTTTCATGACATGCACCTGTCCTACTTCTATACCCAGAAGGACCAGCAGGAACGGCCAGGAACCCATAAACCTGATCCCATCATGGATCCCGTTTCACGGCACACAAGCTCTGGAACCAAGAAAATTTGTTCATCGATTTTCACCGCTTCCTGGATATAAACTGGGGGAATTAATGAGACACTCATAAAACCGTCTATAAACATACATGTTTGAAAAAAAAAAAAAAAAAAAAAGAAGGATAAAACACAAAAGTCAAATACTAAAATGTGCCCCTCATACAAATGTGTATTGCTTGGTATAGTAAAAAAAATAAAAAAAAAGTCAGAAAACGTAAAACTTATTTTGATTTTAAAAATACACATTTATAAGAAAAATACTTTATGTAAGGATAACCCAGAATTGATAGCTCAGTCCCACCTAACGTGATATTTCACTTCTGGGTAGGCGTACCATCGGGATGGATCACCTGCTGGATTTATTAATTCCTGAGTTTTATGATATATTGTGCTTTTTTTATGCTGTTTCTGGGTAGTAGTGCTAATAACTCCCCCCCCCCCTCCCCATCAGGACATCACAGGGTGTTGCTAACACTTAACATGCCCCTAGCATGTGAACATACAGCAACTACCTGCAATACCTGTTTATGCCCGATGAGGGACGAAAGTGGCCACTTTACGTGTAATACAACCCAGTGCGGATATAAAAGAATAAACAAAGAACCTGCCTGTTTATTCCATTTGGCTGGTCCCTACAGACGGCCTGTATTTTGGCCTAGGTTGGAACTTTGCAGGGGGGGGGGCGGCAAAAAAGCTGCCCCCCGCCTCCACCTGGAGATTCTATTGACCACTGGTTGCTAGAGCCGCCTGGCGTCTAGCAACCAGGGACGTCACGGCAGCGACTCCCTGGTCCTGCCCATAATTCAAAGTACAGGAGGATTTAACTTCCTCCTCCTCCGCGCCTAGTGCTCATGGGGCGCAGGCCAGCGGAGCAAAATCCGCCAATCCGGTGCCGACAGCAGCCCCTGCGGCTGAGCAGCATCGGACGCAGAATCCCTGGTTCCTCCCACAGCCTGCACTACTACTCCAAAACTCCTCTCCGCTCCCAGCTTAGACATCAACAGGAAGACAGGCTGACTGAGGGCCCAGAGGATGGGCGGGAGGTAGGTGCATCAAACACACCTACCCACAGACAGGGGGCACAGGAGATACTGCAGGCAGGGCTACTGGGTCTTCCACCCCCCTCTCTCTCATATCCCTCCTCCTCCCTCTTTTTCTCCCACCCCCTCCTCTCTCCCCCCTTCTCCTCTCTCTGCCCCTCCCTTCGCCTCTCTCTCCCCCTCCCCTCCTCCCCCTTCTCCTCTCTCTGCCCCTCCGCCTCTCTCTCTCCCTCTCCTCCTCCCCTCCGCCTCTCTCTCCCGCCTCTCCTCTCTCCCTCCTCTCCCTACTCCCTCTCCCCCCTCCTCCTCCTCCTCTCTCTCTCCCCTCTCCCTCTCCCTCCTCCTCCTCTCCTCCTCCCTCTCTCCTCCCTCTCTCTCTCCCTCCCTCCTCCCTCTCTCTCTCCTCCCTCTCCCTCTCCCCTCCGCCTCTCTCTCCTCCCTCTCCTCCTCCTCTCTCTCCCCCCTCCTCCTCTCTCTCCCTCTCCTCCTCTCTCTCCCCCTCTCCTCTCCCCCCCCTCTCTCTCCCCCTCCTCCTCCTCTCTCTCCTCCCTCTCTCTCCCCTCTCTCCCCTCCTCCTCTCCTCTCCCCCTCCTCCTCTCCTCTCCTCCTCCTCTCTCTCTCCCCCTCTCCCCTCCTCCTCCTCTCTCTCCCCCTCTCCTCCCTCTCCCCCTCCTCCTCTCTCTCCCCCTCTCCTCTCCCCTCCTCTCTCTCTCCTCCTCCTCCTCTCCTCCTCTCTCTCTCCCTCCTCCTCTCTCTCTTCCTCCTCCTCCTCCTCCTTCTCTCTCTTCCTCTCTCCTCCTCCTTTTCTCTCCCTCACTCTCTCCTCCTCACTCTCTCCTCCTCCCCTCGCTCTCACTTTTTCAATTTTATTTGGGTACCGCGTCACATGACCACGCAATTGTCAGTTAAAGTAACGCAGTGCCGTAATGCAAAAAAATTCCTGGTCATGAAGGGGGGTAAATATGTTGGAGGTCAAGTGGTTAATAGTAACAAATTAATAAATACAAAAAAAAAAAAAAAGTTCCAACACTATTGACATCGGTCAATAAAACGATGGGCTGCTTGCAAAAAAAAAAAAAAAGTATTTCAATACAAGTGAAGAGGTTCTATACAAACAATTACCGTACCACTCCGCGCTCATATTTCAGCCTTTCATAGCGCTGACTCAGACATCACCCACTCACACAGGGACACTTGTTGAACCCGAACAAAGCCGACATGAGAGCGGGGACATCTGCGTCCGCTCCCAACACAAAGCTTTGAAGGGTTTGTCTCTGTGTGGAGACCCAACAATGAGGAGCTGCAAACAAAAAACTTTATGCTGAGCAAATAAAATGTAATGGATATATCAATATGGCGATCACGCACCACTAAATCCACTTCTGTGCTCATTAACCAATCATTACAGGAGATTTAAAACACCAACTGGATGACAGCTTGCTAAAGCATTAACAATTGCAATTTTCTTTTCATAGAAAATTATTATTTTTACCTTTTTTTGTTGCATGGGTTTGTTGCAGTAACAAACGGCGCTCTATGCTGTGCTCTGCCATTCATTTAACGTGATTCTAAAGGCAGAAGGGTTTGCATTCTCTGCATTAAGGTAAAGAACCTTCTGTGTGCATTCCCCCCCCCCCCTCACCCCTCACCTGAGCACGATCCAGAGATGTGCATGAGGGCAGCAGCTCTCTCCCTTCTCACTGGCTCAGAGACAGCAGCGGGAGCCATTGACCTCTGCTTTCAGAAAAAATATGATGTTTGGGGGGGGGGGGGGGGGGGGGGGGTCCTATGTAATTTTTATTTATTTTTTTTGCTAGAAAAAAAAAATGCTTTTTACATATAGGGGAGAAATGTTAATTGGTCCGCTAAGCAAGCAGGTCAAATGGCAAACCAAATGCACAAGCACAGTAGGTGCCGGTGGACCTTCACTGCCATGAAAAAATTCCGTGAAACTATACAAAAAAACAACAAATTTGTATTTTTGTATAGTTTCACGCATTTTTCATGATTCGTATATATCCCCCTGATGAAGCTAATAGGCGAAACATGTCAGGCTAATATACGAGAAGACAACCTTTGTCAGACCTGGCTGTTCGTCAAATCAACATTTCACAGTGAAGGTGGTCAGTTGACGAATAGTCAGTTCTGACAAAGGTTGTCTTCTCGTATATTAGCCGACATGTTTCGCCTGTTAGCGTCATCAGGGGGATATACGAATCGTGAAAAGTTCCCCCCTTGTCTTATACTTGAGTCAAGCACTTTTCTACACCAGAGAATGACATTTTCCGACCCGAATTTGGGGCCCCGTATCTCAAAATTCTGAGTGAAAACACAATGGAACTACCACTATAACATATCCAAATATGGGGTTCCCAAGATACGGGGCCCCAAATTCGGTTCAGAAAATGTAATTCTCTGCTGCAGAAAAGTGCATTTCCGAACCGATTTTGGGGCCCCGTATCTTGGGGGCACTTGGTGCTAGGGACCCTATATTTGGATATGTTATAGTGCTAGTACCACTGGGTTTGCACGCCATATTTGGGGTTCCTAGCACCAAGTGGCCCAAAATACGGGGCCCCAAATTCGATCTAGTTCTAGTTACACTGGGGTTCCTAGCACCAATTGGGTTCGAGATACGGGGCCCCAAAGTCAGTCAACTGTGTCCATCTGCAGCAATGTCATTTCGGGACCCTTTGGGTCCAGAGACCCCAAATTTTGGCTGAAGCTAGGGGGGCATCTAGGAACCTTTAACTACCGAGTTTGAAGTTCGGGGGACCTATGGCTGCAAATGGGCACAGTGGCTGCAAATGGGCACAGTGAGGCTGCAAATGGGCACAGTGAGGCATTGTTGACCCTCTTTTCCACTTGCAGTAGCTGCGCATTTCTCACCCTAGGCTTATACTCGAGTCAATAAATTTTCCCAGTTTTTTGTGGTAAAATTAGGGGCCTCGGCTTATATTCAGGTCGGCTTATACTCGAGTTGAGTATATACGGTATATGTCATACATAAAGACACAATAAAAAAAAAAAAAAAAATTAAGAAATTTTAAGAGCAACAACCGGAGTGTGGATCATTTAAAAAAAAAAAATAAAAAATAAAAAAAAAAAAGGTCTAAACTATTTTGGTAACAATGTATCCTCTTGTAAAGGAAGAAGCGTGAATTCTGTAGCGCTGACACTTTGTGCACCTTTGATTGTTGCTCCGGGCGATGGAAGTGAACTTGGTGAAGGTGTAGTGTGAGGATGGATGGGGGGAGAAGAGGCCTCCTCAGGCCGGTGGAGTGTAGGACCCGAGGCTCTGTGTAGGCGGGATCATTAGGGAAGCTGAGAGAGGGCTTTGATCAGAGTATCCTTTGCAGCGCACCGATCCGACCCGTCTTGTCTTACTGAACAAAGTATGGATCACACCTACCAACGCTAACAGCACATGCCAGAGAGGGATCTCCTTTCATCCTCCTCATGTACTATCCCGCCTACCATACCTGTTAGTAAAGTGTGAGAAAGAATGTCAGGAATTCTGCCCCAGCCCGGGGCTTTCCAGTTGCTGCGGAAGTAGGAATATATTACCAAAAAAAAAAAAACTTTTGACAAAAGTACAACTTGGCAGGAAATAGTTTTATGTTGAAATCACAAAACACATCCGCTTCTGTCAAACAATCTGTATTTCTGTCTAACCAGTTCTGAGAATTACACGGCTCAGGGGACATGGTTTTTTTTTTCTTCTGCTGCAGTTTCACTTTCACTTACAGGTTTCACTCCCCACTCCATAAACCAGGTACCCCTCTGAGATCCGGCAATAACATGACAATACATAAAAAGCAATGAAGTAAAAAGCTGTGCCTTTGAAAGAGATCACCGTCTCGCAATGACCACCCTAGAGAATAAAATGGCGGTTGTTGCAATATTTTACGTCGCACAGTATTTGCACAGCGGTCTTTCATGGGGAAAAAATACACTTTAAAGAATAAAAAAAAAACTAAAAAGTAAAGTTAGCCCATTTTTTTTGTATAATGTGAAAGATGATGTTACCTAACACATCACGCTTCAAAATTGGATGCTCTTGGAATGGCGACAAACAACAGTACTTTACTCCATAGGCAACGTTTTAAAAATGTTTACAGGTTACCTGTTTAGAGTTACAGAGGAGGTCTCCTGCTACAATTATTGCTCTCGCTCCATCGTTCATGGTGATACCTCACATGTGTGGTTTGAACACCGTTTACATATGTGTGCGCGACTTACGTATGCGTTCGCGAGCACAGAGGGATGGGGCGCTTTGAACCACAGGGAAATTGCATGGTCAAAATGACCACGTTCTTTACCTACGGGTCACGTTTTGAAAAAGGTGCATGCAGGGTCAGAGAAGGAGCCAAGAGCGGGTCAGAGAAGGAGCCAAGAGCGAGTCAGAAGAGGAGCCAAGAGCGAGTCAGAAGAGGAGCCAAGAGCGGGTCAGAAGAGGAGCCAACAGCGGATCAGAGGAGGAGCCAACAGCGGGTCAGAGGAGGAGCCAACAGCGGGTCAGAGGAGGTGCCAACAGCGGGTCAGAGGAGGAGCCAACAGCGGGTCAGAGGAGGAGCCAACAGCGGGTCAGAGGAGGAGCCAACTGCTGGTCAGAGGAGGAGCCAACAGCGGGTCAGAGAAGGAGCCAACAGCGGGTCAGAGAAGGAGCCAACAGCGGGTCAGGTCAGAGAAGGAGCCAACAGCGGGTCAGAGAAGGAGCCAACAGCGGGTCAGAGAAGGAGCCAACAGCGGGTCAGAGAAGGAGCCAACAGCGGGTCAGAGAAGGAGCCAACAGCGGGTCAGAGAAGGAGCCAACAGCGGGTCAGAGGAGGAGCCAACAGCGGGTCAGAGGAGGAGCCAACAGCGGGTCAGAGGAGGAGCCAACAGCGGGTCAGAGGAGAAGCCAACAGCGGGTCAGAGGAGGAGCCAACAGCGGGTCAGAAGGGGAGCCAACAGCGGTTCAGAGGAGGAGCCAACAGCGGGTCAGAAGAGGAGCCAACAGCGGGTCAGAGAAGGAGCCAACAGCGGGTCAGAGAAGGAGCCAACAGCGGGTCAGAGAAGGAGCCAACAGCGGGTCAGAGAAGAAGCCAACAGCGGGTCAGAGGAGGAGCCAACAGCGGGTCAGAGGAGGAGCCAACAGCGGGTCAGAGGAGGAGCCAACAGCGGGTCAGAGGAGGAGCCAACAGCGGGTCAGAGGAGGAGCCAACAGCGGGTCAGAGGAGGAGCCAACAGCCGGTCAGAAGAGGAGCCAACAGCCGGTCAGAAGAGGAGCCAACAGCGGGTCAGAAGAGGAGCCAACAGCGGGTCAGAAGAGGAGCCAACAGCACGTCAGAAGAGGAGCCAACAGCGGGTCAGAGGAGGAGCCAACAGCGGGTCAGAGAAGGAGCCAACAGCGGGTCAGAGAAGGAGCCAACAGCGGGTCAGAGAAGGAGCCAACAGCGGGTCAGAGAAGGAGCCAACAGCGGGTCAGAGAAGGAGCCAACAGCGGGTCAGAGAAGGAGCCAACAGCGGGTCAGAGAAGGAGCCAACAGCGGGTCAGAGAAGGAGCCAACAGCGGGTCAGAGAAGGAGCCAACAGCGGGTCAGAGAAGGAGCCAACAGCGGGTCAGAAGAAGGAGCCAACAGCGGGTCAGAGAAGGAGCCAACAGCGGGTCAGAGGAGGAGCCAACAGCGGGTCAGAGAAGGAGCCAACAGCGGGTCAGAGGAGGAGCCAACAGCGGGTCAGAAGAGGAGCCAACAGCGGGTCAGAAGGGGAGCCAACAGCGGTTCAGAGGAGGAGCCAACAGCGGGTCAGAGGAGGAGCCGCTCTGGGACAGAGATGACAGTTACTCTTTAAAAATTACGATTTAAATCAAATCCACCCTGAACACGCTTTACCAAGCCAATCTTCACCACAAGAGCAAACAATCGAATTACTCCGGCAAGTCATAGCCTCACCTGTGGGAAGACACAACCCTTCCCTGTGATCTGCCCGGAGATGTGAAGCAGACCCAGCCGGATAGAGATGAGGGGTTTATCAGACAGGTGAGGAAGGCAATGAAATCCTTTTAGGAGAAGTGCTTCCTGTCTATAAGATGAAGTGTTTGATGTCTGAGAAACGAAGAGCAAAGGAGAGGAAAAAAAAAAAGCCAAAAAAAAAAAAAAAAAAAAAAAAAAAAAAAAAAAAAAAAAAAAAAAAAAAAAAAAAAAAAAAAAAAAAAAAAAAAAAAAAAAAAAAGAGCAAAGGAGAGGAAAAAAGAAAAGCCACAGAATCCGACATAAATCTCCGAGAGGATCTTCCGTCTCCCCAACCATCGCTGCTCTGTACCATCCCCCGATCTACAACATGTCTGTTTAGGGTCCAACCTGTACAGAGCTCTACGGGAACAAAAGAATTTCTATTAGTGTCGGGGGGGGGGGCCAAAAATAAAATGGGGAACATGGAGACTTTAGGTAGAGAACGGACAGTCAAGGAGGTAAAATCTATGTCCAACATGGACATCTATTTAGGACCTCCATACACACACAGACCCATGAGGTGAATAGCCGCCCCCGGGACACACATTGTACAGCCACCGATACCGCTTCTACTGCCATGACCCCCAATGCTGGGGGGGGGGGGGGGGGGGGAATAACTCACTGTCATTGTCTACCTGTAGGGGCAGGGGTAAATTTTATGGCCACAACTAGGGTTGCACCAATACTACTATGAGTATCGATACTGAGTATCTCGGCAAATGCACCGATACCTGAAACCGATACTTTCATATACTTTCAGGCTCGGTTCTTTGAGCTGTCAGCGGGTCTCCTCTGTTGACAGCTGAAGTGTTAAATAAGTCCGGTAATTGGAGCTGCCAGAAACAAAAAAGCAGCCGGCAATGTTTATTAATGTTTATTATTAACATTGCTCAGCCACCTGAAACACTAAAATAAAAAGAAACATTGTTTCTTTTTGTATCTTTCTGTTTTTTCATCTGCAGATCAAAGGGATGAACAAATGTGTCTTCTGTTTAACCCCTTCTTAACCTTCTAAGAGAAAATATCCAGTGAGCGGCAGTTGTGTGGAGGAAAATGCCTGGTTGAGGTCAGAGGAGAATGGGCAGACTGGTTCCAGATGATAGAAAGACGACAGTAACTCAAATAACCCCTCGTTACACCCACGGTATGCAGAATACCATCTCTGAACGCACAACACATCCAACCTTGAAGCAGATGGGCTACAGCAACAGAAGACCACTAAACGGGTGCCACTCCTGTCAGCTAAGAACAGGAAACTGAGGCTACAATTGTCACAGGATCACCAACATTGGACCATAGAAGATTGGAAGAACGTTGTCTGGTCTGACGAGTCTGGATTTCAGCGCCGACATTCAGATGGTGGGGTCAGAATTTGGCGCATTGATCCATCCTGCCTTGTATCACCAGTTCA
Organism: Lithobates sylvaticus; assembly: GCA_028564925.1. Lineage (NCBI taxonomy): Eukaryota > Metazoa > Chordata > Amphibia > Anura > Ranidae > Lithobates > Lithobates sylvaticus. The sequence continues at coordinate 195,491,136 of CM053037.1, read as the reverse complement.
GGCTGGTGGTGGGGGGGTGTAATGGTGTGGGGGATGGGGTTTCATCGGTTCAGGCTGGTGGTGGGGGTGTAATGGTGTGGGGGGTGGGGATATCACCGGTTCAGGCTGGTGGTGGGGGTGTAATGGTGCGGGGGATGGGATATCACCGGTTCAGGCTGGTGGGGGGGGATGGGGTGGTGGGGGTGTAACGTGTGGGGGATGGGGTATCACCTGTTCAGGCTGGTGGTGGGGGTGTAATGGTGTGGGGGATGGGATATCACCGGTTCAGGCTGGTGGTGGGGGTGTAACGTGTGGGGGATGGGGTATCACCTGTTCAGGCTGGTGGTGGGGGGTGGGGGGGATGTAATGGTGTGGGGGATGGGGTATCACCGGTTCAGGCTGGTGGTGGGGGTGTAATGGTGTGGGGGATGGGGTATCACCGGTTCAGGCTGGTGGTGGGGGTGTAATGGGTGGGGGTGGGGGATGTGGTATCACCGGTTCGCGCTGGTGGTGGGGGGGGGGGTGTAATGGGTGGTGGTGGGGGGGGGGGGGGGTATTGTCTTGGCACACTTCGGGCCCCTTAGTACCAATTGATCATGGTTTAAACCCCACAGCCTACCTGAGTATTGTTGCTGACCATGTCCATCCCTTTATGACTACAGTGTCCCCATCTTCTGGTGGCTCCTCCCAGCAGGATAATGCGCCATGTCACAAAGCTCCAATCATCTCACCCCTGGACAATGAGGTCACTGTCCTCCAATGGCCTCCACACTCCCCACATCTCATCCAATAGAGGACCTTTGGGATGTGGTGGCCCGTTCCACCAAATTGGCATCATGGATGTGCAGCCGACAAATCTGCAGCAACTGTGTGATGTTATCAGGTCACTATGGAGCAAAATCTGAGGAACGTTTCCAACACCTTGTTGTATCTATGCCACCAAAAATGAAGGCCAAAGGGGGTCCAACCCGATACTAGCAAGGTGGACCTAATAAAGGGGGTCCAACCCGCTACCAGCAAGGGGGACCTAATAAAGGGGGTCCAACCTGCTACTAGCAAGGGGGACCTAATAATGAGGGTCCAACCCACTACTAGAAAGGTGCACCTAATAAAGGGGGTCCAACCCACTACTAGCAAGGTGCCCCTAATAAAGGGGGTCCAACCCGCTACTAGTAAGGGGGACCTAATAAAAGTGGGGTCCAACCCACTACTAGCAAGGGGGACCTAATAAAGGGGGTCCAACCCGCTACTAGCAAGGGGGACCTAATAAAGGGTGTCCAACCCGCTACTAGAAAGGGGGGCCTAATAATGGAGGTCCAACCCACTACTAGCAAGGGGGACCTAATAAAGGGGGTCCAACCCGCTACTAGTAAGGGGGACCTAATAAAAGGGGGGTCCAACCCACTACTAGCAAGGGGGACCTAATAAAGGGGGTCCAACCCGCTACTAGCAAGGGGGACCTAATAAAGGGTGTCCAACCCGCTACTAGAAAGGGGGGCCTAATAATGGAGGTCCAACCCACTACTAGCAAGGTGCACCTAATAAAGGGGGTTCAACCTGCTATTAGCAAGGTGCACCTAATAAAGGGGGTCCAACCCGCTACTAGCAAGGGGGACCTAATAATGGAGGTCCAACCCGCTCCTAGAAAGGGGGGTCTAATAATGGAGGTCCAACCCGCTACTAGCAAGGTGCACCTAATAAAGGGGGTCCGACCCACTACTAGCAAGGTGCACCTAATAAAGGAGGTCCAACCCGCTACTAGCAAGGTGCCCCTAATAAAGGGGGTCCAACCCGCTACTAGTAAGGGGGACCTAATAAAAGTGGGGTCCAACCCACTACTAGCAAGGGGGACCTAATAAAGGGGGTCCAACCCGCTACTAGCAAGGTGCACCCAATAAAGTGGCCGGTGAGCGTATATCACTAATGGGGGTCCAACCTGCTACTAGAAAGGGGGGCCAAATAATGATTTTAAAGGGAACAAATATTCAAAGAGAGAAGGCCGTTGCTGGGGTGTACATACACTTTAACAATGGCCACCGTCTCTGGCATTGTTCCACTCTCCGGGGAAGGGGTGACCCTTCCCTTCAATATGGATAAGAGTGTTTGCTCGCTGGTCAAACACCTTCAAATCACGGCCTCCCACCACCCCATTATTGCTTTGCTCAAATTCACAACAATATGAGAAAATCAGAGACTGAAGGTGGGAAAAAAAAAAATAATTCAGGTTCTGGCCAGAGGGCTGACCTTTCATCCTACGAGGTCCCCAACGTCCATCTCTGGGCTGATATCTGGGACAAACAATGTTCTCCTTGATTGTAACACATAAAGCTAATTGCGTCTTATCTAACTACCCAAGAAGGGAGTAACCGGGAGAGAGTGAGGAGCGGAGATTATGGCAGAATGGCCAAACACAGGCTGAGCAGAGCATACACATTTCCCAGATTATAATGATTATGTGTAATACTGCCCCCATCCCCCCCCCCCCCCCACCTGGCCCAACTACTCAAAGCATCAATTACCTCGGCTGCCACTTCAATTCAGCTGATTGGAAGACGATTATAAAAAAACATTTACTTCTGAATTTAACTACTCATACGGGGGAAGGTCATCTACGGGGTGAACAGAATCAGCCTACGAGGTTAATTACTTAAAGAATAAGATCACCTTTTAGAATAAAATGATTTGCCTGCAGAGCATTGCACCCTGGATCTGTACAGGAAGAAACTAAACAAAAAGCTGGAGGAAGTGTCATCAGTGCCTTCACAGTTCACTGAGAACTACAAGTCACCTGCCGCTTTGGCAGACGGGACTTGTAGTTTTCTCATTTGACAGATTGCTGTGAATGAATGAATGACGCGGCTGTGTGGGTGGAGCCCACACTGCTGCGCCATTTTTAAAATGCGACAGTGGGTAAGGGATGATGAACCCCTGCCTGCTGCCACTGGGGAATGGGGATCAAGGGATGCTCCTTGGATTTTGAGCCAACATATGTGGCTGTGCTGTAAAGGTGCTCCTTGGACTATAGGCCTCCCAATATGGCTATGCTGTGAATGTGCTCTTTGGATTCTGGGCCTCCCTATTTGGCTAGGCTGTGATGGTGCTCCTTGGATTTTGGGTCTCTCCATGTGGCTAGGCTGTGAAGATGCTCATTGGATTCTGGGTCTCCTTATGTGGATAGGCTGTGATGGTGCTCCTTGCATGTTGTGTCTCCCCATGTGGCTAGGCTGTGAAGGTGCTCCTTGGATTCTGGGCCTCCCTCTGTGGCTATGCTATGAATGTGCTCCTTGGATTCTGGGCCTCCCTATGTGGCTAGGCTGTGAAGGTGCTCTATGGATTCTGGGTCTCCTTATGTGGCTAGGCTGTGAAGGTGCTCCTCAGATTTTGGGCCTTCCTATGTGGCTAGGCTGTGAAGGTGCTCTATGGATTCTGGGGCTCCCTATGTGGCTAGGCTGTGAAGGAGCTCTATGGATCCTGGGGCTCCCTATGTGGATAGGCTGCGAAGGTGCTCCTCAGATTTTGGGCCTTCCTATGTGGATAGGCTGTGAAGGTGCTCCTTGCATGTTGGGTCTCCCCATGTGGCTAGGCTGTGAAGGTGCTCCTTGGATTCTGGGCCTCCCTCTGTGGCTATGCTATGAATGTGCTCCTTGGATTCTGGGCCTCCCTATGTGGCTAGGCTGTAAAGGTGCTCCTTGGATTCTGGGGCTCCCTATGTGGCTAGGCTGTGAAGGTGCTCCTTGGATTCTGGGCCTCTCTATGTGGCTATGCTGTGAATATGCTCCTTGGATTCTGGGCCTCCCTATGTGGCTAGGCTGTGAAGGTGCTCTATGGATTCTGGGCCACCGTATGTGGCTAGGCTGTGAAGGTGCTCTATGGATTCTGGGGCTCTCTATGTGGCTAGTCTGTGAAGGTGCTCTATGGATTCTGGGGCTCCCTATGTGGATAGGCTGTGAAGGTGCTCCTCAGATTTTGGGCCTCCCTATGTGGCTAGGCTGTGAAGGTGCTCCTGGGATTCTGTTCCTCCCTATGTGGCTAGGCTGTGAAAAAGTTTCACACTTGTGGCGTAAGGTATAAACATGCTCCGAAATTTGAACTTTGAAGCCTTTAGCCACTTACGGAACCGTCCACCGTACATATACTGTGGCAGGGCGGCCCAGCTGCGCAAAATCACGTACATGTATGCGATTTCGTGCACGGGGTGTAGGGGCCACGCGTGTGCCGCCCCTCGCTGTGATTGGACACAGCAGAAACCATCCAGGCGGCTTGTTCTGTGGAGAGACGGATCAGCAGTGTGCCTATGTACACAAGGCAGACCGCTGATCTGTCAGGGAGCAAAGGAGAGATCTATTGTTTCAGCTAAACAATCCCTCTTTTCCTCCACACAGAAAGCACCTCTAAGGGAAACACTTAACTCCCTGATTGCCCATGGCGTTAACCCCTTCCCTGCCAGTGTCATTTATACAGTGATCAGTGCATTTTTTTTTTAGCACTGATCACTGTATTGGTGTCACTGGTCCCCAAACAGTGTCACCTAGTGTTCAATTTGCCTGCCGCAATCTTGCAGTCCCGCTAAAAATTGATGATCACTGCCATTACCAGTAAAAACTATTTAAAAAAAAGTCCCTAAATCTATACCATAGTGTTTGGTCGCTGTAGTCTGAGTCAATACTTTGTAGAACCCCCCTTTCTCTACAAGTCTTTTTGGGGATGTCTCTCTACCAGCTTTGCACATCTAGAGAGGACATTTCTGCCCATTCTTCTTCTTTGTAAAATATCTCAAGCTCTGTCAGATTGAATGGAGAGCGTTTGTGAACAGCAATTTGCAAGTCTTGCCACAGATTCTCAATGGGATTTAGGTCTGGACTGTGACTGGGCCATTCTAACACATGAATATGCTTTGATGTAAACCATTCCATTGTAGCTCTGGCTGTATGTTTCGGGTCGTCGTCCTGCTGGAAGGTGACCCTCCCCCCCAGTCTCAAGTCTTTTGCCGACTCCAACAGGTTTTCTTCTAAGATTGTCCTGTATTTGTCTCCATCCATCTTCCCATCAACTCTGACCAGCTTCCCTGTCCCTGCTGAAGAAAACCATCCCCACCACATGATGCTGCCACCACCATGTTTCTTGGTGGGGATGGTGTGTTCAGGGGGATGGGCAGTGTTAGTTTTCCCCCACACGTTGCATTTTGCTTTTAGGCCAAATAGTGAATTTTGGTCTCATCTGACCAGATCACCTTCTTCCACATGTTTGCTCCCCTCCCCCACATGGCTTCTCACAAACTACAAACAGGACTTCTTATGACTTTCTTTCTCCAATGTCTTTCTTCTTGTCACTCTTCCATAAAGGGCAGATTTGTGGAGAACACGACTAATAGTTGTCCTGTGGACAGACTCTCCCCCCTGAGCTGTGGATCTCTGCAGCTCCTCCAGAGTCACCATGGGCCTCTTGGCTCTTCTCTGATGAATGCTCTCCTTGCCCGGCCCGGTCAGTTTAGGTGGGCGGCCATGTCTTGGTAGGTTTGCGGTTGTGCCATACTCTTTCCATTTCCGGATGATGGATTGAACAGAGCTCCGTGAGATGGTCAAAGCTTGGGAGATTATTATATAACCTAACCCTGCTTTATACTTCTCCACAACTTTATCCCTGACATGTCTGGTGTGTTCCTTGGCCTTCATGATGCTGTTTGTTCATTAAGGCTCTCTAAAAATCCTCTGAGGGCTTCACAGAACAGCTGTATTTATACTGAGATTACATTACACACAGGTGGGACTCTATTTACTAATTAGGCGACTTCTGACGGCAATTGGTTCCACTAGATTTTAGTTAGGGGTATCAAAGTAAAGGGGGCTGAATACAAATGCCCCCCCCCCCCCCCCCCCACACTTTTCACATATTTATCATTTTCCTTCCACTTTGCAATTATGCGACACTTTGTGTTGGTCTATCAGATAAAATCCCAATAAAATATGTTTTTGGTTGTAAGATGACAAAATGTGGAAAATTTTTCAAGGCACTGTATGTTTGTGCGTGTATATCAGTGATGGAGAACCTTTTTGAGCCTGAGTGCCCAAACTGAAATAAATACATTGGTTTTGTGTTGCAAAGTGCCAACACTGCAATTCGCGGGAGAGAGAGAGAGAGAGAGAGAGAGAGAGAGAGAGAGAGAGAGAGAGAGAGAGAGAGAGAGAGAGAGAGAGAGAGCAGAGAGAGAGAGAGAGAGGGGCAGAGAGGGAGAGGGGCAGAGAGGGAGAGGGGCAGAGAGGGAGGGGGGGCAAAGAGAGAGGGAACAGAGAGGGAGAGGGGGCTGAGAGAGGGGGGGGCAGAGAGAGAGAGGGGTGTGAGATATGCTGAGAGAGAGGGAGGGGGGCTGAGAGAGAGAGGGAGGGGGGCTGAGAGAGAGAGGGAGGGGGGCTGAGAGAGAGAGGGAGAGGGGCTGAGAGAGAGGGAGAGGGGCTGAGAGAGAGGGAGAGGGGCTGAGAGAGAGGGGTGTGAGAGATATGCTGAAAGAGAGAGGGAACAGAGAGAGGGAGGGGGGCTGAGATAGAGGGAGGGAGGGGGTGTGAGAGAGATGCTGAGAGAGAGGTGAGCTGAGAGAGAGGAGGAACAGAGAGAGGGAGGGGGAACAGAAAGAGAAGGGGGGCAGAGAGAGAGAGAGAGAGAGAGAGAGAGAGAGAGAGAGAGAGAGAGAGAGAGAGAGAGAGAGAGAGAGAGAGAGAGAGAGAGAGAGAGAAGAGAGAGAGAAGGGACAGAGAAGAGAGAGAGAAGGGACAGAGAGAGAGAGAGAAAAGGGACAGAGAGAGAGAGAGAAAAGGGACAGAGAGAGAAGAGGGACAGAGAGAGAGAGAAGAGGGACAGAGAGAGAGAGAGAGAGAAGAGGGACAGAGAGAGAGAGAGAGAGAAGAGGGACAGAGAAAGAGGGGTGCGAGAGAGAGGGGGACACAAAGAGGGGGACTGAAAGATAGGGATGGGGGGCTAAGAGAAGAGAGAGACCTCTAGCTCTGTCCTGGACCCTCTCCTGTGCCCACAGAAATGGCTCTGCGTGCCATAGGTTCGCCATCACTGGTGTATATTTTTTATATATATATATATTTATATATATATATATATATATATATATATATATATATATTATATATATATATATATATATATATATATATATATATATACATACATACATACACACACACACACACACACACACACACAATTCGTTTTGTTTTTTTTCGTTTTTCGTTTCTTTTCGTTATTCTTGTTCGTTCGTTTTCGTACAAATGAACGAATCGTTCGAATCGTATGAATCCGAATAACGAATCATTTGAATCGAACGAATCCGAAAAACAACGAAAATCCGAAAAAAACAAAATTAGAAACAACGAATGTACTAATGAAGAAAATCCAAAAAACGAAAACGAACGGAAAAATTCGCAAATTCATAATTTTTTTTTTTTGTTGAATTGGTCATTTTCCGTGTCCCTTACAATGGCGCTGCTTAACGTGCTTCGAATGGATTGAACAAAAAAATTCGTACATTCGTAACTTTTTTTTCGATTTGTAACTTTTTTTTTTCGATTCGTAAATTATTTAAATGTAATAATAGCATACACATTACATAAAATTATGAATTATGCTCCGATTACGAATCTACGAATGTTACGAATGTACGAATAAATACGAATGCGTCCGAAAATTAAACTAACGAAAAACGAATCAACGAAAAGAAAACTCTTACGAATGTACGAATCGTTACGAATCAACGGAAATGAAAAAAATTAAACGAAAATAAACACATTTTTTTCGGAAACGAAAAAAACGAAACGAAAATAAACAAATTTTTTTGTTGTGCACATGTCTAATATACATATATATATATATATATATACACACACCTTTGGTCCACTCAGGGACCCGACAAGAAATCATTATGATGTTGCTGGTTCTGGAATACATGCAATTGGACGGAACCGAGCAATCCCAGAGAAAGTCTCAGGGGGGGTCTGCAGATGAAGGGCGACTGAGGATTTTCCATTTTTCTGCATTTTTCAGAATATTGATTTGGCCATCAGCACACTAAGGTTAGCGAAAGACAGATATTCATCGGACAGATATTCACGGAGGAGTTCAATATGATTGATTGTCTTCACAAAAACTGTGAATTTTTCAAACAAGCTCAGGCTGGACTTCTCCCGTAGCAACCAGGAGGAAAGCCGAGGGTTCCACAGAACTCTGGTTGACAAAGGCTGCTATAGACAATGAATCCGGTCTCTTTTTTTTGGGGTGGGGGCAGCTAACACTCTTGAGGTCCTCTTTAAAAGTATCCAGCTTTTCCCATATACTGTATGAGTTATTCACCTACAGATCCAGCTGTCGCTTTAGGAATTCCTCCTCATATGTCTGATAGCATTACAGAACTGTAGCCACATGTCCAGGAAAAGCCAGCACGTACGATCAGTGGCGGTGCGTCCATAATGGCGGCACACGGGCGCCGCCCCCTCTCTTCTGCCACCCCCCTCTATCACCAATAGAGTCATACATTGCATGAATCCATCTATGGCCGCCGCTGCCACCCCCCTATTCAGGCGACGGGCGACTGAATTACAGTGGGGGGGGGGGGGTGTTTGAAGCACCTGATTAGAACCATAGGCTCTCTGAGGGCGCTCACAGGTCACTCAACTGTGTTAGAAAAGCAAATGAATATTCGCTTTCCTAACACTAAACCTCCTCTCCGCCAATCAGGTGCTCAGGTCTTTTACCTGTCACCTGATTGGCTGAAACGACAGGCGCCGCTATTGGACGCCTATCAGGAGGAGAGGACGGGAGATGAGGACAGCAGGAGACGCACGAAGGAAACCGCTCATCGCTGTCACCCGCTGCCCCACCAAGTAGTGGAAGTGCCGAGCAGACGGTGAGCGGGCGGAGGGGGGGCACAGTGGCAGCATTTGATGGGCACAGTGGCAGCGTTTGATGTGAAAGTGCCAGTGTTTAGCACAGTGGCAGCGTTTGATGGGCCCACCAAGTAGGGGAAGTGCCGAGCAGACGGTGAGCGGTGGGGGGGGGGGGGTCACACTGGCAGCATATGATGGGCACACTGGCAGCGTTTAATGGGCACACTGGCAGCGTTTGATGGGCACAGTGGCAGCGTTCGATGGGCACAGTGGCAGCGTTTGATTGGCCCACCAAGTAGGGTATTTGCAGAGCAGACGGTGAGCGGGCGGAGGGGGGGTCACACTGGCAGCATTTGATAGGCACAGTGGCTGCAATTGATGGCAACGTTTGATGGGTACAGTGGCAGCGTTTGATGGGCACAGTGGCAGCGTTTGATGGGCACAGTGGCAGCGTTTGATGGGCACAGTGGCAGCGTTGATGGGCACAGTGGCAGCGTTTGATGGGCACAGTGGCAGCGTTTGATGGGCACAGTGGCAGCGTTTGATGGGGGCAGTGGCAGCGTTTGATGGGCACAGTGGCAGCGTTTGATGGGCAGCGTTTGATGGGCACAGTGGCAGCGTTGATGGGCAGCGTTTGATGGGCACAGTGGCAGCGTTTGATGGGCATAGTGGCAGCGTTTGATGGGCACAGTGGCAGCGTTTAATGGGCACAGTGGCAGCGTTTAATGGGCACAGTGGCAGTGTTTAATGGGCACAGTGGCAGCGTTTAATGGGCACAGTGGCAGCGTTTAATGGGCACAGTGGCAGCGTTTGAATGGGCACAGTGGCTGCATTTGATGGGCGCAGTGGCTGCAATTGATGATTTAAAAAAAAAAAAAAAAACATTTTGAGCACCAGCCACCACCGAGTATGAACGAGTATGCCCGTGCCGCATCTTTATAAATGCCGGCACCAGGAAAGCCGGTGATTTCTCACTGACATCCCATCGGCATGTTTTTCTAATTTCCGTTTTATAAATGGTTTTTTAGCAGCATGACATTTCAGAAATGGCAAACGATGGCGAAGGCTTTACATTCATCACGCGGGACGTATAGGAAATGCCACGCCGACTCCAGTCTGAGACCGGCGAGATGCTCGACATTTGAAGACGTATTAGGCTGTGTTTTGGCACTTCGGGAGAGGGGTTAATGGAGATTTTCCTCTGATTATAGACAGATGAAAAGCTCTTCAGTCACAATCCGCACGTTCCAGTCATAACAACTCAAGTCGTACGAGGAGATGACGGCCTACAAAAGGAATAATTACACCTCGTATTACTGCGGGCCCGGAGCTCATGATGGCTGGCGAAGGCGGCTGATGAAATTTGGAATCGATTAGAAGGTTTTTAAAGGACGACTCCGGCCAACAAATAAATGCCTCATTTGGAAAGCTCATAAAAGGAATCGTTTTAAAGCCAAAAAGGTCTGTAAAGTAAACGCACATACACTAGAGAGCCCTACAACCCCGCCACACAATAGGGCAGCACAGGAGGGTTAGGAGCGGACAGTCTTCCTGCTACGTCCCGGCCACCACCTTCTCCTGAAAGGCCACCAGCCTTCAGATCTTGGCAGAGCCTTTCGGTGGATCTGCGCAGGTGATTAGGAAAAGGGAAAGTTAGGAACTTCCCTGTTAGGCTTGTTTCCCCCCTACAGGTACAACCGAGTATGAACGCGTTCCCGTACGTTGCATGTAGGGTAGGGATGCACCGAAAGCACTCTCATCGTCCCACTGGGACATGGAGCATCACCAATCTCGGTAAAGAGCTGATGGCAAGGCTCTTTACCCATGTGATCAGCTGTGTCCAATCACAGCTCATCACATGTCAACAAGGAAATGACGGTTATCGGCTCTCCTCTCCTCACACTGACAGAGTGGGAGGAGAGCCGATCAGCGGCATTTCCCCACAGGGGAGATCGTCAGGGCACCGATCATCAGGGCTGCCCCAAAAATGCCCAGTGATGCCAATCAGTACCCAGCAATGCCAATCAGTGCCCAGCAAGGCCACCTCCAAAGGGAACACAGTTAACCCTTCACTGCCAGTGACATTTAGTGGGGGGACTCGACTTCTGATGGTGGGGGGGGCTCTTGAAATCGAATGTAAAGGGGGGGGGGGGGAATGCGCTGGACATCTAATCTTAGCCCCCGTACACGCGGTCGGAAATTCCGACCACAAAATCCGTCCGTATCGTTCGTATACCCGTACACACAAAATTTGTCTCGAAACTGGTGTTGCATACACACGGTCAGACAAAAGTTGTCGGAAAATCCGATCGTTCGTATACAGTAATCAATGCATTTGTATAGCACTGTATATGCTCTGTTATGCGCTGTATAAATGCCAATGGTCCCAAAAATGTGTCAAAATTGTCTGATGTGTCCACCATAATGTCGCAGTCCCGATAAAAATAAATTTAAAAAAAATGCACATCGCAGCCATTAATATAAAAGCTATAAATCTATCCCCTATTTTGTAGATGCTATAAAACTTTTGCGCAACCCAATCAATATACGCTTATTACCAAAAATACGTAGAAGAATACATAATCAACCTAAACTCAGGAAAAAAATTGCTTTTTAAAAAAAAAAAAAAATTGTAGCAAAAAGTAGAAAATATTGTGTTTTATTTTTTCAAAATTGTCGCTGTTTTTTGTTTATAGTGCAAAAACTAAAAGCGCAATTGTCAGTTAAAGCGACGCAGTGCCGAATCGCAAATAAAAGTGCTCTGGTCAGGAAGGGGGTGAAATCTTCCAAGTGGTTAAATGTAACCATATTGCTACACTAAAGGCCCGTACACACGATCGGACTTTTTGACAACAAACATGCAAATTAGCTGTTTTGAGGCAATATCCGACCGTGTGTACGCTCCATCGGACAAACTTTTTCAGTTGTCATCTGACTTTTGTTGGCTGCGCGAACGGACAAATATTCGTGCAACAAAAGTCCGATGGAGCAAAGTCCGATCGTGTGTACACAAAACCATCGGACTTTTGTACAAAGTACAAACACGCATGCTCAGAACCAATGCAAAAGATCAGACAACAATACAGAAGTTGACCAAAGGGTGGCGCTGGAGTAATTGAACGTCCTCTTTTGAAGTGTCCTCAGTACGTTGAAACGTCACTACGTTCGTGTTTTTGCCTAAAAAGTCAGATCGTTTGTATGCAACGCAAGTTTACGGGCAACGCCCTTTGTACAAAAATCCACGGGGAAAGTTTGTACAAAGTCCGATCGTGTTTATGAGGCTTTAGAGGCGCCTCTCTTCTCTTTTATACTCAGTTGTGATGTGACGCTACTTGTATATCAAGACATCGCTTGTATATCAAGTCAAAAATGTTGCTTGTCTTGCAAAACGCTCTCAAACCAAGTTACTCTCAATCCGAGGTTTTGCTGTGCTTTCTGTCATGAGGGGTTTGCGTTCTTTTGTCCTATGTAAGCTTTCCATATAGATCACAGGTGTCAAACACAAGGCCCGTGGGCCGAATCCGGCCCTTCAGGCCACTTCATGTGGCCCTCACACAGAGCTCCAGCCCTCCTCTGGTCCTCCTCCAGACCCCCTACTTTCAGCTTCTTCCCAGCAGCAGCATAAGGAAAAGGGGGGGGTGCACTGTGATGTTAGGGAGAGTGGGGGGACTCGACTTCTGATGGTGGGCGGGGCTCTTGAAATCGAATGTAAGGGGAGGGGGTTGCGCTGGACATCTAATCCTAGCGCCCGTACACACGGTCGGAAATTCCGACCACAAAATCCGTCCGTTTTTTTTCCGACGGATTTTGTCTCGAAACTGGTGTTGCATATACACGGTCGGACAAAAGTTGTCGGAAAATCTGATCGTTTCCGAACGTGGTGACATTCGTTGCTTACTACGGAACTACGTAGGAGGCTAGTAGCCAATAGCTTTGGTCTCGTAATTTGATCTGAGCATGCGTGGCACTTTGATCCGTCGGAATTCCCTACACGCGATCGGAAAAAGTCCGATCGGATTTTGTTGTGGGAAAATTTGAGATCCTGCTCTCAAATTTTTTCCGCTGGAAAAAGCCCGCACACGATCGGATTTTCCGACAACATGATCCTATCGGAGTTTTTCCATCGGAATATCCGACCGTGTGTACGGAGAATTACAGATACAACCGCCCCTTTTGAGGGAAATCATAATGCTGATGCGGCGCTGACATTGAGGGTGACACCCCCTGATATAGATGAAGACGAGGCTTCGGAATTACGTTGGATTTCACCTATAGATTCCATTTACAACAGTGAGACCATAAAGAGGGAAATAAGTGATTTATACGAAGGATCGTCGCTGACGTGACGAGACAATCTCCCCGGGGTGACAGCGATTCCTCCTCCTGTCACAAATCATATTTCATCTCCATTCCTGGGCAGAGCGAGGTCCCGCGGCCCCCGCCACCCACAGAGAGATATCCAACGGTACGGCACCTTCTCACTAACCTCCAGCCCCTTCCCTCCATTAAGGTGCAGATTACAGGCCTCCCTATAATGGGAAATAGAACTTGGATGTAGAATACGGCTGAGCGACACGCCGCGCTCTCATCTGTGTAATGCACACTCATCTATTGTTGGCGTGGAGGCGATCGTATAGATGAAGCGGCACGATCCGCGCACACTCCCGCTTTTACAAACCATAATTACATATTGAAAAAAAAAAAAAAAGGACTTCTGCTCGAAATGTGACCTTTAACCCCACCCCCCCCCCTCAGCGCAGCGGGAGCCGGTTATCTCGCAGGCTTTGTAATGGTGGAAGACGATCGTTCTCTGCAAGTCGGGCTTAGCAACGAGCAGAATGAATGAACGGGGCTGTACAGGTCATATCGTGCAAAGCTTTGCTGTATATTTCATGCTGCCCATTGTTTCCCCCAAAATGTATAGTGAATCACTGGCGGGAGGAAAGTGAATCTCAGGGAATTGGGCAGCGCAGTGTGTAAGGGGTTAGCACCTCCGCCAGGCAGCACCGGGGTCATCGGATCAAAGGTAGGTGGGGGAAGGAGGTTGCAGGTAGGTGGGGGGGAGGTTGCAGGTAGGTGGGGGGGTTGCAGGTAGGTTGGGGGGGAAGGTTGCAGGTAGGTTGGGGGGGAGGTTGCAGGTAGGTTGGGGGGGAGGTTGCAGGTAGGTGGGGGGGGTTGCAGGTAGGTTGGGGGGGTTGCAGGTAGGTCGGGGGGGGGTTGCAGGTAGGTCGGGGGGGGTTGCAGGTAGGTCGGGGGGGTTGCAGGTAGGTCGGGGGGGGTTGCAGGTAGGTGGGGGGGAGGTCGCAGGTAGGTGGGGGGGAGGTCGCAGGTAGGAGGGGGGGGGGGGGGGGGGGGCGGGGGGGGGAGGTCGCAGGTAGGAGGGGGGGGGGAGGGGGGCCGGGCAGGGCAGGAGGGGGGGGAGGTCGCAGGCAGGGGGGGGGGGGCGGACGGGGGGGGGGGAGGCGGGGGGGGGGAGGGTGGGCGGGGCAGGGGGGGGTGCGGGGCGGGGGGGGGGGGTGGGGGGAGGGTCGGGGGAAGGGGAGGGCGGAGGGCAGGTGGGGGGGAGGTCGCAGGGGGCGGGGCGTGGGGGGGGGGCGGGGGGGGGCTAGGTGGGGTGGGGGGGAGGTCGCAGGTAGGTGGGGGGGGGAGGTCGCAGGCAGGTGGGGGGGTTGTTTAGCAGGTAGGTGGGGGGGGAGGGGGGGAGGGGGGGGGGCGGGGGAGGGGGGGGTTGTTTAGCAGGTAGGTGGGGGGGGGGTTGTGGGGGGGTGAGGTAGCAGGGGGGGGGGGGGTAGGTGGGGGGGGGGTTGTTTAGCAGGTAGGTGGGGGGGGTTGTTTAGCAGGTAGGTGGGGGGGTTGTTTAGCAGGTAGGGGGGGGGGGGGTTGTTTAGCAGGTAGGTGGGGGGGTTGAAGGTGGGGGGGGGGGGGGTTGTTTAGCAGGTAGGTGGGGGGGGGGGGGGTTGTTTAGCAGGTAGGTGGGGGGGGGGGGTTGTTTAGCAGGTAGGTGGGGGGGGGGTTGTTTAGCAGGTAGGTGGGGGGGGGGGGGGTTGTTTAGCAGGTAGGTGGGGGGGGGGGTTGTTTAGCAGGTAGGTGGGGGGGGGGTTGGGGGTAGGTGGGGGGGGGTTGTTTAGCAGGTAGGTGGGGGGGTTGTTTAGCAGGTAGGTGGGGGGGGGGTTGTTTAGCAGGTAGGTGGGGGGGGTTGTTTAGCAGGTAGGTGGGGGGGGTTGTTTAGCAGGTAGATGGGGGGTAGGTTGTTTAGTGGGCCAAGCTTACGTTGTGTAGGCAAGAACTGCAGGAGTGGGAGGGTATCGTCTAAATAAAAGGCAGTGGCTTGTGTTAGTACAACGATCTGTTTTTTGTTTCATTCAGCCCGCTGGATCGATTGCAAAAAAAAGAAAAAAGAACTGGCACTGTGCACCCAGCTGAACACAACAAAAAGAAGTAAATACCCAAAACTACAACTATTGATTGTCAGTCACAGGCGGCCCGACAAGTGCAGCAGAGAATCCGGTTATCTGAATTGCTTCTCGATAGGAAATCCATCACAGATAAGAGCGGCCAATCACTGGTGAGCGGGAGGAATGGGCAGGAAGTGCTCCGATAGTCACAGATTACACCAGGAAAGGAAATAAACAGATAACACCTTCCAATACCCGAGTATGAATGGCGTTCAGTGCCAGCTTCACCGAGGAGTCTCTTCTCTCTGCCAGGAAAGGTGCCAAACTACTGAGGACTCGGATCAGACGGGACCACCAAGCAGAGGGAATAGTACTAAACACAAATCACTGACAGTTATACGGTAAAGTAAAAAGGCAAAACTTATTTTTTTATTGGATAGAGGTATTAGAACCCCTGACAGTTTTTATTGCTGGGAGATTCCCCCGCTTATATTTTTCCTGTTGACCATTATCATTGAAAGTGAAAATAAAATAAAATTGCAAATTTTGGGTTGGCACCAAATAGAGGGGGAATCTTCCAATGGGGACACCGGTTCTGGTGACCATCTCACTTCCTGTTTGGATATGGGACAGGAAGTGAAGGGAAATCTCCCCGAAGGGACACAGATGGCAAAAAAAAAAAAAACTGACAGGTTATAACCCCCCCCCCCTTCTAACTCTGTCCAAAAAAAAAAGTTCTGCCTATAGTTCTTCTTTAAAGTGGATCTCTATTCTCTCCAACCTGTTTTTATTTTCTGAGCCCAATGTACACAATGTTGTGGGATGTAACCATTTCCTATACTCACCTGCCCTGCAGAATGCTCCATGAATTCTGCCCCCCCTAGATCCCGCTCCGCCATCTTCTTAGGCAACAACATCATGAGGCTCACCGGCTTTTCTGGGTTCAGTCATTGGGCCTCGTGCCCCTAGGCCTGTCCCCCTCCTCCATTCTCCATAATGGACTTATACCTACTGGGATATGTGATGTCCATATCACAGGAGGCGCAGTGGGTACATGCAGGCTCCTGGGGAGAGCAGATATAGTGAACGCAGAGTCCTGGGGAGATCAGATATAGTGAATGCAGAGTCCTGGGGAGATCAGATATAGTGAATGCAGAGTCCTGGGGAGATCAGATATAGTGAGTGCAGAGTCCTGGGGAGAGCAGATATAGTGAATGCAGAGTCCTGGGGAGATCAGATATAGTGAATGCAGAGTCCTGGGGAGATCAGATATAGTGAATGCAGAGTCCTGGGGAGATCAGATATAGTGAATGCAGAGTCCTGGGGAGAGCAGATATAGTGAATGCAGAGTCCTGGGGAGATCAGATATAGTGAATGCAGAGTCCTGGGGAGATCAGATATAGTGAGTGCAGAGTCCTGGGGAGAGCAGATATAGTGAATGCAGAGTCCTGGGGAGATCAGATATAGTGAATGCAGAGTCCTGGGGAGATCAGATATAGTGAATGCAGAGTCCTGGGGAGATCAGATATAGTGAATGCAGAGTCCTGGGGAGAGCAGATATAGTGAATGCAGAGTCCTGGGGAGATCAGATATAGTGAATGCAGAGTCCTGGGGAGATCAGATATAGTGAATGCAGAGTCCTGGGGAGAGCAGATATAGTGAATGCAGAGTCCCGGGGAGATCAGATATAGTGAATGCAGAGTCCCGGGGAGATCAGATATAGTGAGTGCAGAGTCCTGGGGAGACCAGATATAGTGAATGCAGAGTCCTGGGGAGATCAGATATAGTGAATGCAGAGTCCTGGGGAGATCAGATATAGTGAATGCAGAGTCCTGGGGAGATCAGATATAGTGAATGCAGAGTCCTGGGGAGATCAGATATAGTGAATGCAGAGTCCTGGGGAGAACAGATATAGTGAATGCAGAGTCCTGGGGAGATCAGATATAGTGAATGCAGAGTCCTGGGGAGATCAGATATAGTGAATGCAGAGTCCTGGGGAGACCAGATATAGTGAATGCAGGCTCCTGGGGAGATCAGATATAGTGAATGCAGGCTCCTGGGAGAGCAGATATAGTGAATGCAGAGTCCTGGGGAGATCAGATATAGTGAATGCAGAGTCCTGGGGAGATCAGATATAGTGAATGCAGAGTCCTGGGGAGATCAGATATAGTGAATGCAGGCTCCTGGGAGAGCAGATATAGTGAATGCAGAGCCCTGGGAGATCAGATATAGTAAATGCAGAGTCCTGGGGAGACCAGATATAGTAAATGCAGAGTCCTGGGGAGACCAGATATAGTGACTGCAGAGTCCTGGGGAGATCAGATATAGTGAATGCAGAGTCCTGGGGAGAACAGATATAGTGAATGCAGAGTCCTGGGGAGATCAGATATAGTGAATGCAGAGTCCTGGGGAGATCAGATATAGTGAATGCAGAGTCCTGGGGAGACCAGATAGAACAGTTGTGCATCGTTATAAGGGAACAAGGATAAGAATAGCGCTGTCACATAATTGGGTACAGAAATCATGGCGGAGTACCGGAAACTTCACAAATCCCGGTTTCCTTGACCTGAACGGAGGGTGGCGGCAGACATGAAAACGCATCGATTGCCCCCCCCCCCATCCTCGGTCCTCTCTACGCAGTGAAGGAAATGAGTCTCCTCTGGTGATACGAATCCTCGGCCACGTCTGGCACAGACCATTAATGGGACAAGTTCTCCAGACATGAAGAAATGTGCTGTGCGGAGATAATGGGGCTCCTCACACCAATTATGTATATCGTCTGTCTGGAGACGGATCTACTGATCTACAGAGGAGGAAGCGGTCGGCGCACCTTTATAAAGGCCCCTCTCTCTCTCTCTCTCTCCCACCTACGGCAACTACAAACGCTCAGACTGTGACAATCAAAAAGGCGCAGCGCCGACAGGAGAGGGCAGAAGAAATGTTTCATGTTATCGTTTCGGTGATTGGAGCCAAAAGCGTCTGTAAAGCGGTTGAAAGAAGCCTCATCTGCAATCCCAATGTGAAAGCCTGAGTGCTTTAAGAGCCCATTCACGCTGCCAGCGCCCGAAAAACGCTCGTAAAGCGCTGCTTAAACTAGCAGCGCTTTACCAGCGTTTTTCGAGCGCTAGTGGGGTGATTTTAAAACCCCTGCTAGTGGCCAAATAAAAGGGTTAAAAGAGCCCACAAAGCGCTGCTGCCAAAAGCGCTTTTCTGCGTTTTTCAGGCGCTTTTCGGGCGTTTTGCAGGCGCTTCCCACTGATTTCAATGGGAAGGGGCGTTTTAGGAGACGTGGATTTACCGCTCCAAAAGCACTGCAAAGAAGCTGCTTGCAGGACTTTTTTTGACGCCCTGCCAGCGCAGCGCCTCAGTGTGAAAGCACTCGGGCTTTCACATTGGGATTGCAGATGAGGCTTCTTTCAAGCGCTTTACAGGCGCTTTTTTTAACGCTAAAACGGCTGAAAAACGCCTAAAAAACGCCCCAGTGTGAAAGGGGCCTTAGCGTTTTTAACCACTTCAGCCCCGGACCAATTTGCAGCCCAAAGGACCAGGCCCCTTTTTGCGATTCGGCGCTGCGTCGCTTTGACTTGCAATTGCGCGGTCATGCCATGTGTCTTCCAAACAAAATTGGCGTCCTTTTTTCCCCACAAATAGAGCTTTCTTTTGGTGGTATTTGATCACCTCTGCGGTTTTTTTTTTTTGCGCTATAAACAAAAATAGAGCGACAATTTTGAAAAAAAAAAAAAAATGCAATATTTTTTACTTTAAGCTATAGCATTTACAAAATAGGGGATAGTTTTATAGCATTTTTATTAATTTGTTTTTTTTTTACTAGTAATGGCGGCGATCAGCGATTTTTATTGTGACTGCGACATTATGGTGGACGCAATCGGACATTTTTGACACATTTTTGGGACCATTTTCATTTATACAGCAATCAGTGCTATTTAAAAGGCAAGAGCTTTCTTTCGGCGGTATTTGATCGCCCCTGCGTTTTTAATTTTTTGTGCTATAAACAAAAAAAGAGCGACAATTTTGAAAAAAAAAAAAAATGCAATATTTTTTACTTTTTGCTATAATAAATATCCCCCAAAAAATATAAAAAAAAAATTTTTCCTCAGTTTAGGCCGATACGTATTCTTCTACATATTTTTGGTAAAAAAAATAAATAAAAAATAAATAAAAATCGCAATTGGCGATTATTGATTGTTTGCGCAAAAGTAATAACGTTTACAAAATAGGGGATAGTTTTATAGCATTTTTATTAATATATATTTTTTTTTTTTTTACTAGTGATGGCGGCGATCTGCGATTTTTATCGTGACTGCGACATTATGGCGGACACATCGGACATTTTTGACACATTTTTGGGGGACCATTGTCATTTATACAGCAATCAATGCTATTTAAATGCAAGAGCTTTCTTTTGGTGGTATTTGATCACCTCTGCGGTTTTTTATTTTTTTGCGCTAACAAAAATAGAGCGACAATTTTGAAAAAAAAAACATGCAATATTTTTTACTTTTTGCTATAATAAAAAATATCCCCAAAAAATATATAAAAAAACATTTTTTTTCCTGAGTTTAGGCCGATACGTATTCTTCTACATATTTTTGGTATTAAAAAAAAAAAATCGCAATTGCCGTCCAACCCCCAACAACCCCCACACCCAAACAACCCCCACACCATAATCCCCCTCCACCAAATGATTTGGAGCAGTACAGAAAGAAAGGTCCATAAAGACATGGATGAGCGAGTTTGTGGTGGAGGAACTTGACTGGCCTGCACAGAGTCCTGACCTCAACCTGATAGAACACCTTTGGGATGAATTAGAGCAGAGACTGCGAGCCAGGCCTTCTTGTCCATTATCGCAGTCTTCGCTCCAATTCATCCCATAGGTGTTCTACCGGGTTGAGGTCAGGACTCTGTGCAGGCCAGTCAAGTTCCTCCACCCCAAACTCGCTCATCCATGTCTTTTAGATGGAGCCAGGCCTTCTCATCCAACATCAGTGCCTGACCTCATAAATGCTCTTCTGGAAGAATGGTCAAACACTCCCATAGACACCCTCCTAAACCTTGTGGACGGCCTTCCCAGAAGAGCTGAAGCTGTTATAGCTGTAAAGGGCCAACTCAATATTGAACCCTCCGGACCAAGACTGGGATGTCATTAAAATTCATGTGTGTGTAAAGGCAGGTGTCCCAATACTTTTGGTACTATAGTTCAGGTACAGGGAGGAATGGAGGATCGGGTAAGTAATGCACGCCATAGTTGATGCGATTTTCTTGCAGGCGCAGCCCCACTGCAAGGGATCATTTTCAATGGGCCTGGAGTTGGGCTTTAAAGAGGAACTGCAGTCGGCTCACATAATTTGTAATAAAAACATTTTTGCCATTCTGAAGCTTCTTTAAAACCACTTTGCATATTATTTTATATACACTGTGATTCTGTACTTGACAAATACGCTGCAGAAATTTCCCTAAACTGAGTCTGGCTGCAGCCATTTTAACTGTGGGCAGCTGAAGCTGCTGCCTGTTCACTTCCTGGATTTACACAGACACACAGAGGCACGCGCCTCCAGCTCTGCAGCTCTCATTGGCCCTCTTACGACTCACCCCCCTCCCTTCCTGGCAAACTCTGACAAGAGAGAGCTGTGCGTGATGTCATAAGCCTCGGCCAATGACCAGACAGGAAACAGGAAGTGGGCTGTATAAAGGGATTTACTGGCAGAAAAAAAAATGTTTTACTATCCAAAGATAAAACAACAACAACAACAACAACAACAACAACAACGACAACAACGACAACAACGACAACAACGACAACAACGACAACAACAAGGGCAGAAGGTTTCATAGATGGGAAGATGACAAAGCGACTGAAGTTCCTCTTCGGGTTGTGATCCGGTTGACATTCACAACTGAATGATATATGTGGACTTTTGAGCTGATTTGTATTCCTGCCCAGCGGATAATGAGATTTACAGACAGCAGCGCCAGCCTGGCGACCCGACTTCTTCCTATTGGAGAAGAGGGTCCCCCCAAACTGTCTAAACATAAGGGCCAGTTTACTGATCCTCAGGATTTAGGGAGGCCGGACTGTGGGAGTAGAAAATGACATAGGACCCCTGTGGTTAAAAGGGGAAAAAATAAGGAATCATTGGTATAAGAGGAATAGTGCCCCATCATTGGTGTCAGTGGGAGGAAAAGTGCCCCATTATTGGTCTCAGTGGGAGGAATAGTGCCCCATCATTGGTGCCAGAGGGAGAAACAGTGCCCCATCATTGGTGCCAGAGGGAGAAACAGTGCCCCATCATTGGTGTCAGTGGGAGGAATAGTGCCCCATCATTGGTGTCAGTGGGAGGAATAGTGTCCCATCATTGGTGTCAGTGGGAGAAACAGTGCCCCATCATTGGTGTCAGTGGGAGGAATAGTGCCCCATCATTGGTGCCAGAGGGAGAAATAGTGCCCCATCATTGGTGTCAGTGGGAGGAATAGTGCCCCATCATTGGTGTCAGTGGGAGGAATAGTGCCCCATCATTGGTATCAGTGGGAGGAATAGTGCCCCATCATTGGTGTCACTGGGAGGAAAAGTGCCCCATTATTGGTCTCAGTGGGAGGAATAGTGCCCCATCATTGGTGCCAGAGGGAGAAACAGTGCCCCATCATTGGTGCCAGAGGGAGAAACAGTGCCCCATCATTGGTGCCAGAGGGAGAAACAGTGCCCCATCATTGGTGACAGAGGGAGAAACAGTGCCCCATCATTGGTGTCACTGGGAGGAAAAGTGCCCCATTATTGGTCTCAGTGGGAGGAACAGTGCCCCATCATTGGTGCCAGAGGGAGAAACAGTGCCCCATCATTGGTGCCAGAGGGAGAAACAGTGCCCCATCATTGGTGCCAGAGGGAGAAACAGTGCCCCATCATTGGTGCCAGAGGGAGAAACAGTGCCCCATCATTGGTGCCAGAGGGAGAAACAGTGCCCCATCATTGGTGCCAGAGGGAGAAACAGTGCCCCATCATTGGTGTCAGTGGGAGGAATAGTGCCCCATCATTGGTGTCACTGGGAGGAATAGTGCCCCATCATTGGTCTCAGTGGGAGCAATAGTGCCCCATCATTGATGCCAGAGGGAGAAATAGTGCCCCATCATTGATGCCAGAGGGAGAAATAGTGCCCCATCATTGATGCCAGAGGGAGAAATAGTGCCCCATCATTGGGACAGAGGGAGAAATAATGCCCCATCATTGATGCCAGAGAGAGAAATAAGAGAAATAATGCCCCATCATTGGTGCCAGAGGGAGAAATAGTGCCCCATTATTGATGCCAGAGGGAGAAATAAGAGAAATAGTGCCCCATCATTGGTGCCAGAGGGAGAAAGTGCCCCATCATTGGTGCCAAAGGGAGAAATAGTGCCCCATCATTGGTGCCAGAGGGAGAAAGTGCCCCATCATTGGTGCCAAAGGGAGAAATAGTGCCCCATCATTGGTGCCAGAGAGAAAAATAAGAGAATTAATGCCCCATCATTGATGCCAGAGGGAGAAATAGTGCTCCATTGTAGGTGTAAATGGGGAGAATAGTGCCCCATCATTCATGTCAGTGGGCAAAATAGCGCCCCATATTTGGGGTCAGGAAAAACGTATGCTTCATCATCGGTGTCAATGGGGGGGAAAATACCCCATTGACAGAGGGAGGAATATTGCCTCTTATCTGTGGGAGGAATAGTGTCCCAAGGGCCGCATAAAGGTAAGCAAAGGGCAACATCTGGCCCTCGGGCCGCAGTTTGGAGACCCCTGTATTGGGAGATAAAACAATATAGCCTGGTCACCTCAGTCTGCAGGTGGACTGTGAAGGTGCAGCAGAAGACTGATGAGCCGACCTTCTGCTCACTCTGCTTTCTCTCCCTATCAGCATGCTTCTTGTTAGCATTATTATTATTCTTCACGATTTATTTAGCGCCAACAGTTTACGCAGCGCTTTACAATGTGAGCATATGAGCGTGTGGCAGTGCCCGAGAGTCCCAACGAGTACATGAGGCCCAACCAAATTCAGGGCAGCACCAAGGGGGGTGGCTTGAGAAGGCCAATGGGTGGGTCGGGGGGCGGTCCTTCCACAGACACCGCCCCCTTGCTCTGAATAGGACTCTTTAAAAAAGAGAAGTCCGGAAATGCTGCCAGTTAACATGCCAGTTGCCAATACCCCCCCCCCCCCAGATCTGACACCCCTTCATCATCACAGAGGTGGCGGTTTTCTGCCCTCGGCTCAGAGGGGGCGGCGTGCCTATACCCCACCCATCCTCCGCACAAGCCGGCTACAGACAGGTTAAAAAAAAGACGGGCGCACATCCTCCCCGGAGATCCCTCTCCTTCCTGAAAGAATGGCGGCATTAAGATCCATTCACCGATAAAGCTGAATAGCTGGAAACTCATTTGCTTATCTCGCCCCGGCGCGTTTCAGTCTGTGAATGAGGCTGCCTGGCACGCCGACGCGCTCCGCTACTCCTTATCTGAGGAGCCCCGCAGTCACCGGCTAATGAAATGTATGTATTACAGGAGAGCATTAAAAAGGACAGAAAAGAAAAGCAACAAGGAAATAAAACCCAACTCAATTACAGACGGGAAAAGACAGGCTCTTGAGGGTTTTAATGGATCAGCTACAATCTCGCAAACATGAAGGGGAAAAACAAAAAACGACTTCCCCGCGGGAGGCCAGGAACAGGACAAGGGGGAGGGGAGGGTGAAAGGCCGAGAGGGTTTAAGCTTCAGCTGGCAAAAAAAAGAAGAAAAAAAAGAGAGATAAAGAAGGATGTAGAACAACTGTGTGCACTTGTGTGGACAGGAGATTGTTGTCACGGCGCGAAGAACCGCTCTCCGGGAACGTTCAATACGGGGTCCACCAGACTCCGCACAGCCGCTCTCCGGAGACGTTCAATACGGGATCCACCAGACTCCGCACAGCCGCTCTACGGAGACGTTCAATACGGGGTCCACCAGACTCCGCACAGCCGCTCTCCGGAGACGTTCAATACGGGGTCCACCAGACTCCGCACAGCCGATCTCCGGAGACGTTCAATACGGGATCCACCAGACTCCGCACAGCCGATCTACGGAGACGTTCAATACGGGGTCCACCAGACTCCGCACAGCCGATCTCCGGAGACGTTCAATACGGGATCCACCAGACTCCGCACAGCCGATCTACGGAGACATTCAATACGGGGTCCACCAGACTCTGCACAGCCGCTCTACGGAGACGTTCAATACGGGATCCACCAGAC
The DNA here is from genome assembly GCA_028564925.1 of Lithobates sylvaticus. NCBI lineage: Eukaryota > Metazoa > Chordata > Amphibia > Anura > Ranidae > Lithobates > Lithobates sylvaticus. Next base: position 195,466,613 of record CM053037.1, on the reverse strand, counting down.
TCCGCACAGCCGCTCTACAGAGACGTTCAATACGGGATACACCAGACTCCGCACAGCCGCTCTACAGAGACGTTCAATACGGGGTCCACCAGACTCCACATAGCCGATCTCCGGAGACATTCAATACGGGGTCCACCAGACTCCGCACAGCCGATCTACGGAGACATTCAATACAGGATCCACCAGACTCCACACAGCCGATCTCCGGAGACATTCAATACAGGATCCACCAGACTCCACACAGCCGATCTCCGGAGACGTTCAATACAGGATCCACCAGACTCCACACAGCCGATCTACGGAGACATTCAATATGGGGTCCACCAGACTCCGCACAGCCGATCTACGGAGGCGTTCAATACGGGATCCACCAGACTCCGCACAGCCGCTCTCCGGAGACGTTCAATACGGGATCCACCAGACTCCGCACAGCCGATCTACGGAGACGTTCAATACGGGATCCACCAGACTCTGCACAGCCGCTCTCCGGAGACGTTCAATACGGGATCCACCAGACTCCGCACAGCCGATCTACGGAGGCGTTCAATACGGGATCCACCAGACTCCGCACAGCCGATCTACGGAGGCGTTCAATACGGGATCCACCAGACTCCGCACAGCCGATCTACGGAGGCGTTCAATACGGGATCCACCAGACTCCACACAGCCGCTCTACGGAGACGTTCAATACGGGAGTCCACGCCGGTGATCTGCAGACCACCAGACTCTGCACAGCCGATCTACAGAGACGTTCAATACAGGAGTCCACCAGACTACGCACAGCCGATCTCCGGAAACGTTCAATACGGGGTCCACGCCGGTAAACTAGGACCACCAGACTCCACACAGCCGCTCTCCGGAGACGTTCAATACGGGATCCACGCCGGTGATCTGCAGACCACCAGACTCCACACAGCCGATCTACGGAGATGTTCAATACGGGGTCCACGCCGGTGATCTGCAGACCACCAGACTCCACACAGCCAATCTACGGAGACGTTCAATACAGGATCCACCAGTCTCCACACAGCCGATCTACGGAGACGTTCAATAAGGGGTCCACGCCAGTGATCTGCAGACCACCAGACTCCACACAGCCGCTCTCCGGAGACGTTCAATACGGGGTCCACGCCGGTGATCTGCAGACCACCAGACTCCACACAGCCGATCTACGGGAGGGACAACCACATAGTGCCCGCTACCCGGGAGACGGCATGAAGACTCCTGTACTTCTCTGTGATAATCAGAGCTAAAAACAAGAAAAAGGACGGCCACTGGAATACCGATCCCGAATATTCACATTTATTTATTTTAGAACTAGAAAGGGAAATTGAATCAAAGAGTTAACAAAGAACCAACACAGGATGGAACTGTGCGAGCTTAACCACTTCAGCCCCGGACCAATTTGCAGCCAAAGGACCAGGCCCCTTTTAGCGATTCGGCACTGCGTCGCTTTAACTGACAATTGCGCGGTCCTTTTCAAAAAGGATTTTTTTTTAATTATTATTTTTCATGGGGTGGTCATAATGTTTTGGCTGATCATGGGGGGGGGGGGTCAGCTTTTGTCACCTCCCACTCTAGTTTTGAAAATTTCTCCATTCATTCCTATGGGACCAATTTCGCTGCAAAAACGACGATATTTCATGAACCGTTCGGCAAAACGTTCCAGTAATAGCACACCAATTGGGAACAATCCGCACGTTTCGGTATATATTCGTTATATGTAGCGTAAAAGCTGTGGGAGGAGTTAGGGTGGTAAATTTGGCTATAATAAGAATAATAATATATATGTGAGATAATAATAAGTGGTCTTGCTATGCAAGAACACTTAATAAAGAAAGTGTAAAAATTGACTTTCCAGGCACCAATCATAGGAAATAAAAAATAACTTTTTATTAACAATTAATACATAGAAATAAAAAAAAAACATTTAAAATACCGTATATACTCAAGTATAAGCCGAGTTTTTCAGCACATTTTTTTGTGCTGAAAGTTCCCCCATTGGCTTATACTCGAGTCAAGCACTTTTCTGCTGCAGAGAATGACATTTTCCGACCCGACTTAAGGGCCCCATATCTTGGGGACACTTGGTGCTAGGAACCCCCAATTTGGATATGTTGTAGTGCTAGTTCCACTGGGTTTGCGCACCAAATTAGTTAGCACTAAGTGGCCTCGAGATACGGGGCCCCAAAGTCAGTCAACTATGTCCATCTGCAGCTATGTCCTTTCGGGACCCTTTGGGTCCAGAGACCCCAAATTTTGGCTGCAGCTAGGGGGGCATCTAGGAACCGACCGAGTTTGGGGGACCTATGGCTGCAAATGGCTGCACAGAGTCCTGACCACAACCCGCTAAAACACGCATAAATTAGAGCGGAGACTGCGAGCCAGGCTTTCTCATCAAACATCAGTGCCTGACCTCACAAATGCTCTTCTGGAAGAACGGTCAAACATCCCCATAGACACCCTCCTAAACCTTGTGGACGGCCTTCCCAGAAGAGGTGAAGCTGTTATAGCTGCAAAGGGTCAACGCAATATTGAACCCTCCGAACTAAGACTGGGATGTCATTAAAGTAGGGCTGCAACTAACGATCATTTTCATAAACGATTAGTTGGCCGATTATTGTTTCGATTAATCGGTTAATAACCATAAAAAAAGTGTGGTGTATAATTTAGTTAACCACTTTCAGACCGGACCGATTTGCAGCCAAAGGACCAGGCCCCTTTTTGCGATTCGGCACTGCGTCGCTTTAACTGACAATTGCGCGGTCGTGCGACGTGGCTCCCAAACAAAATTGACGTCCTTTTTTTCCCACAAATAGAGCTTTCTTTTGGTGGTATTTGATCTCCCCTGCGGTTTTTATTTTTTGCGCTATAAACAAAAAAAAAGAGCGACAATTTTGAAAAAAAAACGCATCCTTTTATATTTTTTGCTATAATAAATATCCCCTAAAAATAAATAAAAAAAAAATTTTCCCTCAGATTAGGCCGATACGTATTCTACATATTTGTGGTAGAAAAAAAAAAAAAAAAAAAAAAAATCGCAATAAACGATTGATTGGTTTGCGCAGAAGTTATAGCATTTACAAAATAGGGGATAGTTTTATAGCATTTTTATTAATAATTTTTTTTTTATTAGTAATGGCGGCGATCAGCGATTTTTATTGTGACTGCGACATTATGGCGGACACATCTGACATTTTTGGGACCATTGTCATTTATACAGCAATCAATGCCATTTAAATGCACTGATTCCTGTATAAATGACACTGGCAGTGAAGGGGTTAACCACAAGGGGGCAGTGTAAGGGTTAAGTATGCCTAGGGGTGTGTTTCTTACTGTGGGGGGGCGTGGCTGTCAGTTAGTGAATGCTGATCTCTGCTCCAGTCACAGGGAGCAGAGATCGGCGTCACTAGTTGCTAGGCAGAACGGGGAGATGCTGTGTATTTCCGCATCTCCCGTTCAGCCTTCCCGTGAGATGATCGCAGGTGTCCCCGCGGCCCTCGGGAACCGGTTAATATGTAAAGTTTAAAAAAAAGGCAATTTATTCTTAAATATCTCTATGCAGTGGTAAATATAAATAACCAACTATATGGTTAGGGAGCAAAATATCAAATCCACTCTGAGAATAACAGAAGAGATATACTGTATATACTAAGTGCCTGACCCTTTCCAAATACGAAGTGGCTGAAAAAAAGCATAGATGTGAACGTGTCCCATAGGAAACCATGTAAATGAACTGTAGTGTGTTTCTGCAAAAAGCACCAAAAAACGCATAGATGTAAACCAGGCCTAAGACGTTTAGTAACATAACGGGGTTAAAAAAAATAAATAAATTAGCCCTTTATAGTACAAAAAAAAAAAAAACGATAATCAATACTGTAAGGGGTTCATTTTTTTTTACTGTAGAACTGTGAAAGTAATATTTATAGTAGCGATTATTTGCTCTTTTTGTAGTATAAAAGGGCTCATTTTAGTTTCTTTTTAAGCCCATTATGTTACTGGCCGATTAATTGATTATGAAAATGGTAATCGATTAATTTCATAATCGATTAGTTGTTTCAGCCCTGCATTAAAGTTCATGTGTGTGTAAAGGCAGGTGTCCCAATACTTTCGGTAATATAGTGTATGCATCATATTGCGGCTTATTTCAGGACAGATTTGGCTTTGATTTAGTAGTCAATGTTAATTGATATTTTCTGATTATTTTTTTTTAAAGAAAAAAAACTGGCCCAAAATAGTAAAAATAATATAATATTTTTTTTTTAAATGTAGCTGTATATTTTCATAAGAAGGAAAAAAACTGCACTTGGACAAATATAAAAAAAATAAATAAAAAAAAAAATAATAATAAAGCAGCAGCTGATTGTGAGATATACACATGCCATTTGCAAGACCCACCACCAAAAAAAATAAAAATAAAAAATAAAATAAAACCCTCAACATAAGGTCTCCTAATCATAATAATACAAAATATGCAACACAAATCACATTAAAGTGTCACTAAAACCACATCATAGAAAACGATGAATAAACGGTGTATTCCATGCTGTTCATACTCAATTATCACCGATTCCTTTTCTGTATTCTGCAAAAACCTGGTTGATCCCGCTGCTCTCTATCTCCCCCTTCTGTCCATGTCCCCAATTCAGCGAGGGGTTTTGCAGAGCGGTGTTGGCAGCTCCACACATGCTCAGTTTTCAGTGAGTTTCTATGCTGAGCATTTCCTCCCTATCACATTTGAGAAGCCCATGTGACTATCACACATGTAGGCGTATACACAATGACAGGCCACTCCCTCCTCCATGCCCACTAACCAGCTAAATACAAGAGGGACCGGATATAACATTTAGATTGATGGAGGCTTCACCTCCCTCTAAGACCCAGGCTGGAGGGGGAGTGACACATCATGTGACTGGCAGAAATCCGCCCACACCATGTTATTGCCAAATAATAATAATAAAGATTTGATTTCAAATAGATGTGGCTTTAAATGCCGACTCCAGACAAAAACATTTATGTTGGACAGACTGATAAAACAGGAAGTGATGTGAAATTCATATATATATATATATATATATATATATATATCTATATCTATATATATATATATATATATATCTATATCTATATATCTATATATATATATATATATATATCTATATATATATATATATATATATATATATATATATATATATATATATATATATATATATATATATATATATATATATATATATATATATATATATATATATATATCTATCTATATCTATATCTATATATAATCCCCATTTTTGGTGGAGTAGGGAATTGGTTAGAAGGAGGTTTTTGTTTTCTCTCTGTGTGTTACTTTGTATCCCTTAACAAGCGTTCTTCTCCCCCATTTCTTGTACAAAGTGTCACAAAGACAGGAAAGTAAGAGAATCTCCCTAATGGGGTCACAGACTGAAATAAGAATCAGAAATAAATGTTTAATTCTTCTCTAATCTATAAAACAAAAGAAAATACAACGATTGGCTGCTGTTTATGCTTTAAATCCAAATCAGACGGGAAGAGGAAACACAAATCGGAATAAAGCATTCAGGATTGAGCAGAACTGATGAAGGTCAGTATGTGGTAACCCATAGCAACAAGATAACAGTGATGGAAACGGTAAGCAATCATCTCTGTAGGTCACTGACAATGGAAATAAACCAACTGGGAATTCACAATCATCTCTGATAGACTTGTATCCAATCCACGTCCGTCACAAAACTGATCCTGAGACACAGAAGAACGACTTACCTGGTTGATGGTGTTGGCAGCACAGGAGGCCAGACCGGTTCCCACAGAGGCCAATAGGAAGCAGCTGAGGTCAAAGGGCACAGGAGCCATTGCATAGCCGGCTGATGCCGTGATCACCACCAGGGCTGTAAAGGACAAAAGTATTAAAACGTTTTCAAAAGTGGAAGAAAAGCCAAACAAAATTAAATTTGAGATGAGGAGGGGCTATGGAGAGGAGAGGGGGAGGAGATGAGGAGGGGTTATGGAGAGGAGAGGGTTGTGGAGAAGAGGGGGAGGAGATGAGGAGGGGGTTGTGGAGAGGAGGGGGGATGAGGATGACGAATTATGGGGAGGAGAGAAGGAGGGGCTATGGGGAGGAGAGGGGGGAGGAGATAAGGAGGGGTTATTGAGAGAAGAGGGGGAGAAGATGAGGAGGGGTTTGTAAAGAGGGGGAGGAGATGGGGAGGGGCTATAGAGGAGAGGGGATGGAGATGGGGAGGGTTATGGAGAGGAGAGGGGGCAGGGATGAGGAGGTGTTGTGGAGGAGAGGGGGAGGAGGCGAGGAAGGGCTTTGGAGAGGAGAAGGGGAGGGGCTATAGGAGAGGAGAGGGGGAGGAGATGAGGAGGGGGCTATAGAGAGGAAAGGGGAAGTAGATGAGAAGGGTTTTGGAGAGGAGAGGGGAGGAGATGAGGAGGGGTTATGGAGAGGAGAGGGGACAGAGATGAGGAGGGTTATGGAGAGGAGAGGGGACAGATATGAGGAGGGTTATGGAGAGGAGAGGGGACAGAGATGAGGAGGGTTATGGAGAGGAGAGGGGACAGAGATGAGGAGGGTTATGGAAAGGAGAGGGGACAGAGATGAGGAGGGTTATGGAGAGGAGAGGGGACAGAGATGAGGAGGGTTATGTTGAGGAGAGGGGAAGGAGATGAGGAGGGGCTATAGAAAGGAGAGGGGACAGAGATGAGGAGTGGTTGTGGAGAAGAGAGGGGGAGGAGATGAGGAGGGGCTATGGATAAGAGAGAGGGAGGAGATGAGGAGGGGGTTGTGGAGAGGAGAGGAGAGGGGAAGGAGATGAGGAGGGGGCTATAGAGAGGAGAGGGGGCGGAGATGAGGAGGGTTTTGAAGAGATGAGGAGGGGCTATGGAGAGGAAAGGGGAGGAGATGATGAGGGGTTATGGAGAGGAGAGGGGGAGAGGAGGAAGAATTATGGAGAGGAGAGGTGTAGATAAGGAGGGTTATGGAGAGTAGAGGGGGGAGGAGATGAGCGGCTATGGAGAGGAGATGAGGAGGGGCTATAGAGAGGAGATGGGGAGGAGATGAGGAGGGGAGAGGAGGAGGGATTATGGAGAGGAGATGAGATGAGGAGTTGTTTGCAATCCATCAGAAATGAAGTAGGCAGGGCTGACACCATGTGATTAGGTGGAAGGTAGGCACACACACTATATTTCTGGACATTAGCAGTTATTTTCTGTACTTGCAGTGGGTTTGTGACCTGGGAAATGAGTATCGCAGAGATGTCCAAAATATTTTTCTGTTGATTTTGCCTCGACATTCACTTTAAATGTGCAATTTTTATTCTACAGCCACACAACTTCTACTACTATATTGTGATGTGAACGGTCGGGCCGGGGGACTGTCGGGGATATCGGAGGATCCTGCAGGGTGACAACAATACTGGGGCAGAAGAAGATTGTGATGATCTTTGTCACCCAATCACAGGAAGCAGAGCGAACGAGAAGAAACTGGGGGGGGGGGGGGGGGTCGTCGAGTGTTTTTAGGCCCATAAACAGAAATGATAAGGCTTCTAATGGAATATTTAAAGTAATAAGACATTTGGGTTTACATGGACTTTAAGGATTGGAAAATCAGAGCGATAGAAGAAAGAAGAGGAATTCAGGTACTTCAAACTCGTTAGTAGAATTCTAGTTTACCTACAAGTGTCCACTTATTTAATGACGCTTGTTATCTTATTAACAAGTCAATAACATCGCTACAATAATTAATACTGTAAATGAAGCGTTCTAATTAAATGGAGGTGATTGCCTCTTGCAGCTCAGTCTGGCGCACCGATAATAAGAACGGATTACTGGCGTGTTTTTGTGTCTTCCAGGATTTATTCTTGCAGTATAAATGGCGTTCTTACACTCCGGGGTGGAACTTCATTTGATCGTATTACAATAGGTGTGAACATTTTCCGACACAAAAACATAATCAGCGCTGAAAGACGGCTGCGACGTTTAAAGCGAGAAGAAAATATGAACCGCAGTATGGCGATAGTTATCATAGATCGGAAGGTGAATTTATAATGGATTTAAAGACCAACTCCACCCAAACTCAATGGGTGGGCACCAGGGAGCTGAAACTGCTTGGACCTCTGCCCCTCCCAGAATGGTGACCTTTCCCCTCCAGAGGTTTGTGTCTCCACCCCTCCCACAACGGTGAGATATCCCCACTGTAATTTGTGACTTTGCCCCACCCACAAAAGATGAGATATACTAATTGTTTGCGTCTCTGCCCCTCCCACAATGAGTGAAATTTACACCGACTAGTTTTACTCTCAGTCCGTCTCACAATGGTGAAATTACCCCAGAATAGCGCGTCTCTGCCCCTCCCATAATTATGCGATTTCTCCCAGTAGTACGTGTCTCTGCCCCTCCCACAATAGTGAGATTTCTCCCAGTAGTACGCGTCTCTGCCCCTCCCACAATAGTGAGATTTCTCCCAGTAGTACATGTCTCTGCCCCTCCCACAATAGTGAGATTTCTCTCAGTAGTATGTGTCTCTGTTCCTCCCACAATAGTGAGATTTCTCCCAGTAGTACATGTCTCTGCCCCTCCCACAATAGTGAGATTTCTCCCAGTAGTATGTTCTCTGCCCCTCCCACAATAGTGAGATTTCTCCCAGTAGTATATGTCTCTGCCCCTCCCACAATAGTGAGATTTCTCTCAGTAGTATGTCTCTGCCCCTCCCACAACAGACAGACTTCTCTCAGTAGTATGTCTCTGCCCCTCCCACAACAGACAGACTTCTCTCAGTAGTATGTCTCTGCCCCTCCCACAACAGACAGACTTCTCTCAGTAGTATGTCTCTGCCCCTCCCACAACAGAGAGACTTCTCTCAGTAGTATCTGTCTCTGCCCCTCCCACAACAGACAGACTTCTCTCAGTAGTATGTCTCTGCCCCTCCCACAACAGAGAGACTTCTCTCAGTAGTATGTCTCTGCCCCTCCCATAAGTTTGAGACTTCTCTCAGTAGTATGTCTCTGCCCCTCCCATAAGTTTGAGACTTCTCTCAGTAGTATGTCTCTGCCCCTCCCATAAGTTTGAGACTTCTCTCAGAGGTATACATCTCTGCCCCTCACATAACAGTAAGATTTCTCTCAGTAGCATGCGTCTCTGCCCCTCCCACAACAGTAAGACTTCTCTCAGTAGTATGTGCCTCTGCCCCTCCCACAACAGAGTGACTTCTCTCAGTAGTATGTGTCTCTGCCCCTCCCACAACAGTAAGACTTCTCTCAGTAGTATGTCTCTCCCCCTCCCACAACGGTAAGATTTCTCTCAGTAGTATGTGCCTCTGCCCCTCCCACAACAGAGAGCCTTCTCTCAGTAGTATGCGTCTCTGCCCCTACCACAACAGTAAGACTTCTCTCAGTAGTATGTCTCTCCCCCTCCCACAACAGAGAGACTTCTCTCAGTAGTATGTCTCTCCCCCTCCCACAACAGAGAGACTTCTCTCAGGAGTATGTGTCTCTGTCCCTCCCACAACGGTAAAATTTCTCTCAGTAGTATGTGCCTTTGCTCCTCCCACAACAGAGAGTCTTCTCTCAGTAGTATGTGTCTCTGCCCCTCCCACAACAGAGAGACTTCTCTCAGTAGTATGTGTCTCTGCCCCTCCCACAACAGAGAGACTTCTCTCAGTAGTATGTGTCTCTGCCCCTCCCACAACAGAGAGACTTCTCTCAGTAGTATGTGTCTCTGCCCCTCCCACAACAGAGAGACTTCTCTCAGTAGTATGTCTCTCCCCCTCCCACAACAGAGAGACTTCTCTTAGTAGTATGTGTCTCTGCCCCGCCCCCACAAATGTAAGATTTCTCTCAGTAGAATGTGTCTCTGCCCCTCCCATAATAATAATGTCCCTCCCACAACAGTGAGATTAACCCAGATCAGTTTTAGTCTCAGTCAATCCCACAAGGGTGAAATTTCCCCAGAGTAGCATGTGTCTGCCACTCCATCAATGGTTAGATTTCTCTGCAGTAGTCTGTGTCTCCGCCCTTCCCACAATGTTAAATGTTTCACACATTGCTGTGTCTCTGCCCCTCCAAGAATGAGATTTCCCTGCAGTAGTTTGTGTCTCTGCTCCTCCCACAATGGGGAAATTTCCCTGCAGTAGTTTGTGTCTCTGCCCCTCCCACCTCTCCTGTTGCTTCTAAAAGAGATCCAGTGGCTAATCAGCTCAGATTTCTTTTACGAGAGAGAGAGAATCGGCAGATGGAAAAGAACAAAAAATACCAGGGTTATGGCTGATAGCGTCACCCATAACCCCGGTAAACCAAAACGTCTGTATACATACTGCGGTCATGAAGTGGATAGGTTTACCCAAATATCAGTTTAATACAGAGTGCAATGGCCCGGGAAATGCCCCTCATCCGAGGATCAGTATATACCTGAGAGTCTGATCTTTGACAGTCGAGCGAAAATCCCAGGCAGGGTAGACAGGTCCACTTTGATCTCCTTCCAGCCTCTGCTGTCCTCTGAGCTGGGGAACTGATCGCAGAGTTTGTCACCAGTGGCTCGCTCTTCTGCGGCTCGCTCTTCTGGAGCGGCTGTACCTTTGGAAGGATCTTTGTCTGGCACATTGTGTACATTGGATATCGCCTTCACCTCCCTCATTCCATTCTCCTCCTGAAGCGCCGAGTCAGCCAAATCTGTTTTAGGCTTCGCTCTCTGACATAGAATCCCATGCTGTGTCACATACTGCAGATACAGAATTATCACAATCAGGTTCTCTGGTGTACCTCAGGATGCGCAAAATATAAACAATGTGCGCAAATAATACTTTCCTTTAACCCCTTGGTGCCTTCCAAGGCCTTTAAGGGGTTTCAGATGCCGGGAGGTGGGATATAAAGCAGAGCTCCACCCAAAAGGGGAAGCTCTGTTTGACTGCCTCCTCCCTCCCCCTTTGCTGCCACGTTTGGCACCTTTCGGGGGGGGGTACCTGGTTTTGACAGGTACCTGCTCCCAATTACGGGCGAGTTTGCAGCGCATGTAAAAAAGAAAATATGGCATCGAGTCCCCCTCCCCGTCCATACCAGGCCCTTCGGGGCATCAACATGGGGACAAGGTGCTTTGGGGTGGGCCCCCCCCGTGTTGAGGGCTTGTGGCCTGGTAGGGTTCAGGAGGGCCCCCCCTTTTCCCCAACCTGTCTGTTATGGATTTTAGGGGGGGGGGGGTCCCCACGCTTTTTTTTTTTCTTTGAAACCGCAAGTCAATTTAAAATGGGATTTAAGTTTTTTATTCTTTAGAAACCTCAGTTTTGCTGCAGCATGTTCTATGCTCTATGCTGCAGCATGTTCTATGCGCTATGCTGCAGCATGTTCTATGCTCTATGCTGCAGCATGTTCTATGCGCTATGCTGCAGCATGTTCTATGCTCTATGCTGCAGCATGTTCTATGCTCTATGCTGCAGCATGTTCTATGCTCTATGCTGCAGCATGTTCTATGCTCTATGCTGCAGCATGTTCTATGCATGCTGCAGATGTGCCACTTTACAGGCAGACTAAGGGGACCGCCCAGGTACTATAATCAAAGGAATTTTTCATTTTTATTGTTGCACTTTAAAGAGGGATTGTACCTGCAAAATTTTTTTTAAAAGCCAGCAGCTACAAATACTGCAGCTGCTGACTTAATAAATGGACACTTACCTGTCTCCCAATTCCAGCGGTGTCGGCAGCAGAGGCTGATCAATCGCTTGGCTCTCTGCTGTTGCCGGCGCCATTCTCGGTGAGGGAATCAGGAAGTGTCGCCTTTGCAGCTTCACTTCCCGGTTTCCTACTGCACATACGCGAGTCGCGCGGCGCAATGAGAATATTCTGCGCGGTCTGCCGGGACACGTGTGTGTCCCGGCAGACAGCGCGCCGGGACAGGAAGTGACGTAAACTCCTGTGGGAGTTTATGCCCGGTGTATCTGCACCCCCCTCCCCCCTGAAAGGTGCCAAATGTGACACCGGGGGGGGGAGGGTTCCGAAAAGCGGAAGTTCCACTTTAGGGTGGAATCCCGCTTTAAGCATTATTAAAATCACTGCTCTTAAAAAAATATATTTTAATTTTTTTTTTTTTTGCATTGATACATGTCCCCCAGGGCAGTATCCAGACCCCCATACCCCTTTTATGGCCAATTACTTGCATATAAGCCTTCCAAATGGGCACTTTTGATTTTTCTTGTTCAGCTCTCATAGATTTCAATGGGGTTCGCCGTTCAGCCAATCTCTAGTAACCGTTAAACTGATACTAACCTTGCGTTTAGCGTGATGAAAAAGAGGCCAGCGATGGTTCCTCTTGCAGCATATCTGGAGCAGTCGGCACGTTGTTGGTGACCCAATAACCGTTCTGTGGATCTGTGCCAGGCACATTCCTGCCGTTCCTGAGGATCAAACAGATCAGATGGCGTCACCCACAAACAAGCTCTATATAACTAACAAGCTCTATAGTCATCGGTTTACCTGGCAATACATTAAAACAGCAACTGTGCTAAATGACAAATGTACCCTAACCTCCCTGGCGGTATTCCCGAGTCTGGCTCGGGGTGGAATTTCAGTACCATTAGCGGTAACCCCCCTCCCCCCCCCCCCCCCCCCGAGCCAGACTCGGGCTGCATCGCAGGATACAGGGAAAGTTACTTACCTTGTCCCCTGGATCCTGCGATGTCTCCCCGCTGTGAGAAATGCAACGCAAGCACCAATGGGGTGTGTGCAGACAGGAAGTGACTGGAAATGGGTGGTAGGAAGTCGGCGGCCTCTGAGATGCAACAAAAGGATGAAAAAAAAAAAAATCAAAAACTATTTTTTTTTTAAGGCAATTGCTTTCACTACACAAAGCGCAGAGCAAATTAAATGTCATTCAGTGAAGGTGAACGTCTACTTGTTATGTGTGCAAACAAACGCAGCTAGAACCAGCAGGTTCTTTTTATTACTGGGCTTTGGGTGGAGCTATTCCCTCGTGTCACATGGGTCACGTAAGCAACCTCTCTCTTGTTCTGTGAGACAAGAAGCCTACAAAACGGACAGAACTGAGAATATCCGACTAATACAGGTGGACACAATGAGGGGAGATTTACTAAAACTGGAGAGAGCAAAATCTGGTGCAGCTCTACATGGGAGCCAATCAGCTTCTGATTTCAGCTTGTGTCAATTAAGCTTTGACAACAATTTTATTTTTTTTTTTATAAAAGTTTATACAGATTCTCATTCCTTCACCTCATCTGGGTGGTTACAAGGCAACAATCTAATGTCTGTAGCCGCACGCCGTCATCTTCCGAAACACCCCCGACATGCATTCTCAGGGGATGAAGCAAGTGGAAAACCATTTAAATCTCCCTTGATTATCCAGGGCACAGACCCTCCCCCAGAGCACAGGCCCCCCCCCCAGTACAGGCTCCTCCCCCCACGGTACAGGCCCCTCCCCCCACTGCACAGGCCCCTCCCCCTCCCAACGGTACAGGCCCCTCCCCCCACTGCACAGGCCTCTCCCCCTCCCAACGGTACAGGCTCTTCCCTTCCCCCCTCCCAACGGTAAAGGCTCTTCCCTTCCCCCCTCCCAACGGTAAAGGCTCTTCCCTTCCCCCCTCCCACGGTACAGGCTCCCCCCCCACACGGTACAGGCTCCCCCCCCCACACACGGTACAGGCTCTTCCCTTCCCCCCTCCCACGGTACACGCTATTCCTTCCCCCCTCCCACGGTACAGGCCCTCCCCCCTGGTACAGCCTCCTCCCCCCACGGTACAGGCCCCTCCCAACGGTAAAGGCTCTTCCCTCCCCCCCTCCCACGGTACAGGCTCTCCCCCCCCCCACACGGTACAGGCTCTCCCCCCCTCCCCCACACACGGTACAGGCTCTTCCCTTCCCCCCTCCCAATGGTACAGGCTCTTGTAACAGGAGGTTCACAGACACTCTGTGCAATTCCATTGGACAGAGCAGGTAAGTATAGACATGTTTGTTATTTTTTAAAAAAAAATTAAATTACCTTTACAGTCACTTGCGGCTTCACAGCCTGGTTCCCTACTGCGCATGCGCGAGTTGTGCTGCGCAATCTCACTGGTCCCTGCTGTCTTCTGGGACCTGTGTGTCTCCCAGAAGAAAGCAGGGTGGGGGAGGGGCTGGACATGGCGTAGATCGCCTAAGTATCTGCTCCCCCCTCCCCCCCGAAAGGTGCCAAATGTGACACCGGAGGGGGGGGGCGAAAAGCTGAAGTTGAATTTTTGGGTGGAACTTCGCTTTAAAAAGGGGCAAATCCTTCTGGGCATTAAAATGTTAAGGTAAAAAAAAAAAAAAAACACCTTATGCCTTTAGAACCACTTTAAGGTAAATGAGAGGGGTACTTTGTGTTAGAAGAGGGGGGGGGTAATTTTGTCCCAGAAATGGGCTTTAAATAAATTAAAAAAATATTTAAAATATTTTCTGTTACAAAAGTAGAAAAGAAGAAGAAGGCCATTTCCTCTCCAGCACTTTCATGGGAGAAGAATCTGTAACCACAAATCGGGGGTTACCAGTTCATTGCCATCGCCTCGCTGCATCTCGTATCACAGACCGAACCATACTTGGTATAAAAAAACACGAAGTGGGCATTTCTCACAAGATCATTAGCCTGGTGTGAAGCAAAACACAGGCTGTGATACTTTCCAGTTCCCCGCGTCCTCCTGAAAACGTAGCAATGCGAACCCCGCAGCGGCCTCTGGAGCGCTCGTTAATGCGGAGCGGCGAGGAAATGAGATCGCTGCTACAAAAATACGGAGGAGGTCGGTAAGATTTTACGGAGTGTGTGCGAGTTACCTCAGTGGAAAAAGATTAAATGCCATGTATCGCGGTCATTAGGTAAACTGACACACGCCGAGCGCAGTTCTTCAATTAAAAATGACGAGAACATCTCAAAATGTTTATCAAAAAACGTAAGTCTGCTGGTAAATGGGGGTTTTATGAGTGTGGCGGCCGCTGTAAAGACGGCAACGTACTCCACCGAGCTTAACAACGCGTTTCACCCAATGAAAGCAGATTGTGGATCTCACGTTTGTGTAGGGAATGAGAAAACAGACAGCTGCGATCCCATTGGCTGCTATGGGCAATATATATATAATTTTTTCATATATAAGGCTCAGAATAGTTCACCGGGGGGGTCCCCGGCGGCACTCCTGGTCCCTCCTCTTCATCGGGGTGCCCCCATGGAGAGTCGCTTTCCATGGGGGCATCCGTGTGGGCATACTAACGAGTCCTGCTGCTGCGTCCATTGACACAGAAAGCGGGACTGGGCCCCACCTCGGCTCTCGTGTCACTGGACTCGATTGACAGCAGCGGGAGCCAACGGAAAGCACCAGCAGGGGACCACTCGAGTCAAGCGCTTTTCTGCAGCAGAGAATGACGTTTTCCGCACTGACTTTGGGGCCCCGTATCTCGGGGGTGCTTGGAACCCCACATTTGGTGTGCAACCCCAGTGGAACTAGCTACAACGTACCCAAAGATGGGTTTCCTAGCACCAAGTGGCCCCGAGATATGAGGCCCCAAAGTCAGTGCGGAAAATGTCATTCTCTGCTGCAGAAAAGTGCTTGACATTTTTCCGAACCGACTTTGGGGCCACTTGGTGCTAGGAACCCCATCTTTGGATATGTTGTAGTGCTGGTTCCACTGGGTTTGCACACCAAATTTGGGGTTCCTAGCACCAAGTGGCCCCAAAGTCGGTTCGGAAAATGTCAAGCATTTTTCTGCAGCAGAGAATGAAATTTCCCACACTGACTTTGGGGCCCCGTATCTCGGGGGCCACTTGGTGCTAGGAACCCCACATTTGGATATGTTGCAGCTAGTTCCACTGGGGTTGCACACCAAATGTCGCCCGCCCAGCCGAAAAAAAGCTGAGCACGTCTGAGCCCAGTCAGCTTTGGAATTGCGTGGCCGTGCTCACAGTGGTGTTGGTGGGGAGTTTTCAGCAGCCATGAATGGATGGTGCAGGACAGGGGTCCAGTCTTCGGGACTCTATGTCCGGGTTGCTCACAGTGGCATGGTGGGTGGGATGACGGGCCGAAGTCCAGTTTCCTGGTCGGGAGTCGTGCCCACTACCATTCATTCAAACATGGCGCCAGGCAGTGCCATGACATCACTGACTCACATGACAAAAAAAGCTGAGCACATCTGAGCCCAGTCAGCTATGGAACTGTGTGGCCGTGCTCACAGTGGTGTTGGTGGGAGCTTCCAGCAGCCATGAATGGATGGTGCGGGGCAGGGGTCCAGTCTCTCGGACTCACAGTGGCATGGATGGTGGGATGATGGGCCTGGGTCCAGTCTCCTGGTCAAGACTCATTCAAACATGGCGCCAGGCAGCGCCATAACATTATTTACTCACTGAGCATTAACCCGCCCGGCCAAAAATAGCCACGCACATCTGAGCCCAGTCGGCTTTGGAACTGTGTGGACTGTGCGCACAGTGGTGTGGGGTGGGATGGCGGGCCAGTATCCAGTCTCCTGGTCGGGACTCAGGAGGCGTGCCAATTCATTCAAACATGGCACCAGGCAGCGCCATGAGGTCACTGACTCACCGAACATGCGCCCACCCGGCCGAAAAAAGCTGAGCACATCTGAGCCCAGTCAGCTTTGGAACTGTGTGGCCGTGCTCACAGTGGTGTGGTGGGAGTCTTCAGCAGCCATGAATGGATGGTGCAGGACAGGGGTCCAGTCTCTGGGACTCCATGTCCGTGCTGCTCACAGTGGCATGGTGGTGGGATGGCAGGCCAGGATCCAGTCTCCTGGCCGGGACTCAGGAGGCGTGCCAATTCATTCAAACATGGCGCCAGCCAGCGCCATGACGTCACCGACTAACTGCACATGTGCCCCCCCCCTGCGCCCGGCCGAAAATAGCCGATCATGTCTGAGTCTGTCTGAGCCCTGCACAAGCACAGTTCCAAAGTCGCCAGGCAGCCATATTTTTTTTTTTTACAGATGGTTGGTCACTCTGGTGTCACCCTGTCGCACCCCCATAGCGGCGCCACTGGCCCATATCATGCATTCAGTACATGGGTAAAAAAATGTTGAGAGTGTAAGAACACACAGACATGAATGCAAAGTCACAGACAAAAAACTTGGCAAGTCAGGCGCAAAGGCTTCCCCCTTCCCGCCAGACATGAGCAGAAACTGTCGTTGCTCCCTCTCGCCAGTAGGTGGCGGTTCAAACATCTGCTCCATAGAAGTAGTATTCTGGCACGTCCATCACACAGAGACAGAACACCGGATCAGAAACATCCAAACAAAAACTAAAATAATTTTTTTATTATTATTTTATAAACCTACAACTTGCCGCCCTTTTAAGTCACAAGTTTACACTTACAACTGGGAGGAAAAAAAAAAAAGGAAGGTTTAATGGCGCAGCTGTCACACCATAAAAGAGCAGCGGAGCTGGTAAAGCGGCGGGTCCATAAAGCGTGGATTTAAGGCGGTGGTAAGTATAATCCCGCATAGAATATTTCCAGCACTTTTAAAAGAAGAAGAAGAAAAGTATATAAGCAGTTTTATGGCCGGTGCAGATTACCCACAGGGTTGTTTAGTTTTCCTGAGCCGAGCACAAGTGCCGATTTCTAAGAGTTTCCATCTTTGTGCCGTCTTGGCGGCTTTACATGCTGAGCGCTAATAAAAAAATAAGAAAAAAACGAGCGGAGTTTTATTGGGCCGGGCCCGCTTTTCTCTCACCGATCGTGCGCGGCGCGGAATGTGAAAAGTAGAACTGAATAAACACTCGAGCCGTGTCTTTAAAGAGAACCTGTCATTCGTGTTAAACTTTTAACCACAATACCGGGCACCTTTCACCCGCTTCCTGCCCAGGCCAAATGTTCAGCTTTCAGAGCGGTCACATGTTGAATGACAATTGGGCGGTCACACAACCCTGTACCCAAATTACATTTTTATCATTTTTTTTAAACACAAAGACAGATTTCATTTGGTGAGATAAACAAATAAAAAAAAGACCGGAAAAAAAGCAAAAAACGTTTTCTTATTTTCTGTAATAAAATTTTCCAAATAAGTGATTTTTCTCCTTAACTGGATGTGCGATGATGAGGCTACACTGATAGGCAGTACTGATGGGCCCCCCCACCGATGAATAGACACTGATGGGCCCCCCCCATGAATAGACACTGATGGGCTCCCCCCCATGAATAGACACTGATGGGCCCCCCCCCCCGATGAAAATAGACACTGATGGGCCCCCCCCCGATGAATAGACACTGATGGGCCCCCCCCCCCCCCATGAATAGACACTGATGGGCCCCCCCCCGATGAATAGACACTGATGGGGCCCCCCCCCCGATGAAAATAGACACTGATGGGCCCCCCCCCATGAATAGACACTTATGGGTCCCCCCACCGATGAATAGACACTGATGGGCCCCCCCGTGAATAGACACTGATGGGCCCCCCCCCCCCGATGAATAGACACTGATGGGCCCCCCCCCCCCGATGAATAGACACTGATGGGCCCCCCCATGAATAGACACTGATGGGCCCCCCCCCATGAATAGACACTGATGGGCCCCATGAATAGACACTGATGGGCCCCCCCCATGAATAGACACTGATGGGCCCCCCCCGATGAATAGACACTGATTGGCCCCCCCCCGATGAATAGACACTGATGGGCCCCCCCACCGATGAATAGACACTGATGGGCCCCCCCCCGATGAATAGACACTGATGGGCCCCCCCATGAATAGACACTGATGGGCCCCCCCCCCCGATGAAAATAGACACTGATGGGCCCCCCCCCCCCGATGAATAGACACTGATGGGTCCCCCCACCGATGAATAGACACTGATGGCCCCCCCCCGATGAATAGACACTGATGGGCCCCCCCGATGAATAGACACTGATGGGCCCCCCCCGATGAATAGACACTGATGGGTCCCCCCCACCGATGAATAGACACTGATGGGTCCCCCCGTGAATAGACACTGATGGGCCCCCCCCCCCCGATGAATAGACACTGATGGCCCCCCCCCATGAATAGACACTGATGGGTCCCCCCCCCCCCCATGAATAGACACTGATGGGCCCCCCCCCCATGAATAGACACTGATGGGCCCCCCCCCGATGAATAGACACTGATGGGTCCCCCCCCGATGAATAGACACTGATGGGTCCCCCCCACCGATGAATAGACACTGATGGGTCCCCCCCACCGATGAATAGACACTGATGGGCCCCCCCCGATGAATAGACACTGATGGGCCCCCCCCGATGAATAGACACTGATGGGTCCCCCCCGATAATGACACACTAAAGGTGCCCCCCGATGAGGACACACTAAAGGGGCCCCCCGATGAGGACACACTAAAGGGGCCCCCCGATGAGGACACACTAAAGGGGCCCCCCGATGAGGACACACTAAAGGGGCCCCCCGATGAGGGCACACTAAAGGGGCCCCCCGATGAGACATTGATATTGATGGGCCCCCCCCCCATGAGGACACACTGATGGGCCCCCCCGATGAGGACACACTAAAGGGGCCTCCCCGATGAGGATACACTAAAGGGGCCCCCCTGATGAGGAGACATTGATTGGCCCCCCTGATGAGGAGACATTGATGCCCCCCCCCCATGAGGAGACACTGATGGGCCCCCCCGATGAGGAGATACTGATGAAGAGGCACTGAAGGGGCTGCACTGCTGAACGGTGTTCCCTGTCACACTAGCCAGTTACCGGCTCTCTTCTCCTCATGCTGTGAGAGCGCATGAGCTAAGGAATGTCGATAACCAGCAAGTTTGTTTACATATGATCAGCTGTGATTGGAAACCGCTGATCACATGGTAAAGGGGCTGCTATGATTGGCCCTTTATCTGGTGCAGCTGTGCATAGTAGCCAATCACCTTCTAAATTCAGCTTCTTCAATTAAGCCTGGAAGCTGATTGGTTTGTATACACAGAGCTGCACCAGATTTTACACTCTCTGTTTTAGTAAATCGACCCCTAAAGTGTCTGCTATTTGCACCCCAGAAAAAGCTTCCCCCGTGTGCCCCTCTAAATTCTGGCTTCACTTTCTTGCTAAGCCCCTCGACTTTCACTCCAATACTACGGGATACATTTGTAAATACGCCCAAATAGGTTACAACAAAAAACATGCCCTGCTAGAGGGTCCATAGGAAGAGGACCATAGGACGGGTCTGGAAACTCTTCCACCAACTCAGGTGATCCGGACTTCCCCGTCTCATCACATCTGCAGCAATTACTGAACCTGTGAGGTGGAATAAACCACCTGAAGAAGATTGAGAGGGGGTCCCCCGTATTAAAGGAGAGGTTCACCTTTTTAGAAAAAAAATTAATAATAATTGCATATATTTTTAGAGAGGAAAAAAAAAAAAACGTGCTCTTATTTTTTTCCCCCCTACAGGCGCCTTACTTGATCACAGGTGCAACGTCAGGCTCCTGCACACCCTCCCTCAGGCTTTCTACCCGTATCTTACCACAAGCTTTCCACTAGAAAGCTGGAGGAAGAGTGAATGGACTACACTGATCACCTATCCGTAGTCCATTGTGAACTACAAGCCCCTCTGCCATGTGTTACCGGCCAGATCACCAGGTGAAAAAGATACCGGCCAGATCACCAGGTGAAAAAGATACCGGCCAGATCACCAGGTGAAAAAGATACCGGCCAGATCACCAGGTGAAAAAGATACCGGCCAGATCACCAGGTGAAAAAGATACCGGCCCGATCACCAGGTGAAAAAGATACCGGCCAGATCACCGGGTGAAAAAGATACCGGCCAGATCACCAGGTGAAAAAGATACCGGCCCGATCACCAGGTGAAAAGATACCGGCCAGATCACCAGGTGAAAAAGATACCGGCCAGATCACCAGGTGAAAAAGATACCGGCCCGATCACCAGGTGAAAAGATACCGGCCCGATCACCAGGTGAAAAGATACCGGCCAGATCACCAGGTGAAGGACAGAAGGGAAAAGCCAAAAGAAAAAAAAAAAAAAAAGAAATGCAGCCGCCACATCTAATGATTGGTAAGCTTCAAAAACATATTTTTAGTTTTGGGCTTAAAATAGAACTGTAATCAAAACTTTTTTTTTTCTATGACTGTGAACACCCATGCGATCCGATCCCATTAGGGAGATTCACCCTCTTTAGTAACCTCGTTTACCGGCATCATTAAAAGTAAAAGGAAATTCCCCAATTATGAGAAGATACCAGAACAGGAATGGAGGGGAAATCTTCCGATGTGGACACCGGGGATTCCCTCACTTTGGAGGGATTTCCTGTTTATGGGACAGGAAGAGAGAAATCTCCCCAATATAACACAGAGGGCACTGGCGGACACTGATAGGCAGTACTGGTGGGCACTGATTGGTGGCACCAATTGGCAGTACTGGTGGGCACCGATTGACAGCACCGATGGCCAGCACTGATAGGCAGTACTGGTGGACACTGATAGGCAGTACTGGTGGGCACTGATTGGTGGCACCAATTGGCAGTACTGGTGGGCACTGATTGACAGCACCGATGGCCAGCACTGATAGGCAGTACTGGTGGACACTGATAGGCAGTACTGGTGGGCACTAATAGGCAGTACTGGTGGGCACTAATAGGCAGTACTGGTGGGCACTGATTGACAGCACCGATGGCCAGCACTGGTGGGCACCGATAAGCGGCACTGATTGGCAGCACTGGTGGACACACCAATCAGGGCGCACCACGGCTGGGAGGTCACATGACATGGCTGGGAGTCCTAGAACCGGCCAACCGTGCGATAACCGTCATTCCTCTACACTGCGGTCAGCAAGCGGTAAAATTACCACATAGGGCAAAACGAAGGGAAAGGAAATATCTCCAAAGTGAGGGAATCCTGCGGTGTCCCCATTGGGGAGATTTCCCCTCTATTCCTGCTCTGGTGACAACCCAACAGTTGGGATTTTCTTTTACTTTCGCTTTCAATGAGAATGGTCAGGAGGACAAATAGAGCCCCCCCCCCCCCGGGGAGATGGTTCCTTCTGCTGACACCTGTCACTACCAGACCCAGGAAGGAACCATCTCCTCACAGGGGGGGCACAGAGATAGGAGAGAAGTGTGTAATGAAGATACTGACAGAGGAGAAGTGACCCTTCTATTATAGGGGAGCTCACAGACAGAGCCTCTATATTATCAGCCTGGACTCCAGTGAGAAGTCCTATCCACAATAAAGGTGACAGGATGGTATCCGGGTGTATAACACCCGGAGGAGGACGCCCCCCCCCCCCCCCATACCTCTCATTCTGCGCCCCTTCTGTCCTCTCACTTCATGGACGCCGCCATCTTCCCGCTGACGTCACGCCGCTACGTCCAGGGCACGTCGGAGCGCAGAGCGAGTCACGTGATGCTGAGAACCGTCAGAGCGAGGGGGGTGGGGCGTGGTTGGAGTTCTAGAGCCGCCTCTATACACCGTGCGGGGCGGGGACATGCTGAGGCTTGTAGTCCACATAGATCTGCTGGACCAGCATTACTCTTGCTGGGACTTGTAGTTCCACACATATAAGTAATGCCCTGGTCAGTATGATTATCATGGTGACACATACTGGTACTGCAAAGTCAGGACTGGGAGTTTTATAACCGTTTCCCACCCAGGACAAGTCTGAAAAAAATCAGCATTTTACATGTGAAAAAAATCTGCATTTTACATGTGAAAAAAATCTGCATTTTACATGTGAATAAATAAAAAAAAATCTGCATTTTACATGTGAAAAATTAAAAAAAAAATGCATTGTACATGTGAAAAAAATCAAAAAAAAATCAGCATTTTACATGTGAATTTTTTTTTTTTTAAAAATCTACATTTAACATGTGAAAAAATCAAAAAAAATCTGCATTTTACATGTGAAAAAAATGCATTTTACATGTGAAAAAAATTAAAAAAAATGCATTTTACATGTGAAAAAAATAAAAAAAAATCTGCATTTTACATGTGAATTTTTTTTAAAAAAAATCTGCATTTAACATGTGAAAAAAATCAAAAAAAATGAGCATTTTACATGTAAAAAAAAAAAAAAATGCATTTTACATGTGAAAAAAATCAAAAAAAATCTGCATTTTACATGTGAAAAAAATCAAAAAAATCTGCATTTTACATGTGAAAAATTAAAAAAAAATGCATTTTACATGTGAAAAAAATTTTAAAAAAAAATCAGCATTTTACATGTGAAAAAAATCAAAAAAAAATCAGTATTTTACATGTAAAAAAAATCTAAAAAATCAGCATTTAACATGTGAAAAAAATCAGCATTTTACATGTGAAAAATTAAAAAAAAAATGCATTTTACATGTGAAAAAAAATCAAAAAAAATCTGCATTTTACACGTGAAAAAACCTATAAAAATCTGCACTGATTCGAACGGTGCCATTGCTGACAACAGCTGCCTTTTTGGCTGTGTGTATGTACTATACATGTATATATAGTGTATGTATAAACTGTATATATATATATTTTTTATACATATACACAATATATACATATATTATTTTTTCATTACTGTGTGTATGTACAGTACATGTGTGTGTGTGTGTATATATATATATACACACACATACAATGTAAACATATACACAAACATTTAAATACATATACAGTATATATATATTTTTTTTTATTATTGTGTAAAAATATATATGGATAGTTTATTGTATTTTTTTTTAATTACTGTGTATATGTGCAGAATATGTAGTATATATTGTGTAAATTTTATATATATATATATATATACAGTATTTGAAGGAGAAGGAACTGGTCAAATGTTACCTCTTGTTTTTATAGTGGAATTTGGTCTTTATGGTGAACGCCCTCCGGGTTTTCCCGCAGTTGGTCTCCCTAATGAACAAAACCCCATTTCAGATTAGCAATTAAACGTAAATAAGTCACTTTATTTGTTCTTCGGTGTAATTTGGAGCCTCATCTCCTCCCTTTCTGCCCCGACTGAGCCTCGTATCAAAGGAGCGGGCAGACGTGTGTCGTCCCTTATTTGCATAACGTAACCATTAAATGGGCGCTGTTTACCATAGGCAACGCATTCGTCTCCTTAATGCAAATTTTAATTTAGGGTGAAAATGTAAAGAATCTGGCACGTCTCATTAAATCGATGGATGATGTTACCAGTCATTAAACAGCCTGTTTTCTGACGTCAGGGGAAAGTGTAACAAAAAGAAAAAAAGAAAAGGTTTTAATTGAATCTGCTTGACTTGTCAGCCATTGAAAAAACAGGAGAATAAAGACGGGACCAACAAGAATATTTAATCCCTAACGTATGCTTCATAGAAACACATTTGAGGAAGACATCCCATAATATGAACAATAGTATTGACAATGCAATGTACTATCCGATCACTAGAGACCAGTGACATCACAAGACCCTTCATATTCATGAGAACACAGTGATGTCATTGGTCTCTAGTGAATGGATAGGCTGTGTTCTCATGAATATGAAGGGTCTCGGTGATGTCACTGGTCTCTAGTGATTGTATAGGCTGTGTTCTCATGAATATGAAGGGTCTCGGTGATGTCATTGGTCTCTAGTGATTGGATAGGCTGTGTTGTTATGAATATGAAGGGTCTCGGTGATGTCACTGGTCTCTAGTGATTGGATAGGTTGTGTTCTCATGAATATGAAGGGTCTCGGTGATGTCACTGGTCTCTAGTGATTGTATAGGCTGTGTTCTCAGGAATATGAAGGGTCTCAGTGATGTCACTGGTCTCTAGTGATTGGATAGGCTGTGTTCTCATGAATATGAAGGGTCTCGGTGATGTCACTGGTCTCTAGTGATTGAATAGGTTGTGTTCTCATGAATATGAAGGGTCTCGGTGATGTCACTGGTCTCTAGTGATTGGATAGGCTGTGTTCTTATGAATATGAAGGGTCTCGTGATGTCACTGGTCTCTAGTGATTGGATAGGTTGTGTTCTCATGAATATGAAGGGTCTCGTGATGTCACTGGTCTCTAGTGATTGTATAGGCTGTGTTCTCATGAATATGAAGGGTCTCGGCGATGTCACTGGTCTCTAGTGATTGGATAGGCTGTGTTCTTATGAATATGAAGGGTCTCGGTGATGTCACTGGTCTCTAGTGATTGGATAGGTTGTGTTCTCATGAATATGAAGGGTCTCTGTGATGTCACTGGTCTCTAGTGATTGTATAGGCTCTGTTCTCATGAATATGAAGAGTCTTGGTGATGTCACTGGTCTCTAGTGATTGGATAGGCTGTGTTCTCATAAATATGAAGGGTCTCTGTGATGTCACTGGTCTCTAGTGAATGGATTGGCTGAGACTCTTCATGGTCATGAGAATGAAGCCTCAGCCTGTCCATTCATTGGAGATAAGTGTGAGGCGGAGAAACCCTTTAAGTGTAATTTAAAACCTTTCTTATTGCGGGCGGCGAGGCCCTTAGGTACAGATTATCACTCAGCTACATTAGAATATATAATGAGGCTGTGATTGGACGTCGCTGTGACCGCAGTTCATACTGGAAGAGGCTGTGAAGGGTCGGGGTCGCCTTATTAAAGCAGTTTTGCTTTTTTGGATTTAAATTGGATCGCCTGCACTATAAAATTCCGTCCAGACTAATGGCTGCCTGGTAATTGGACGCAGAATCATTTGACATTTCAGGGGAATTTTTTTTCTTCCAATGTTAATTTGAAGTTATTATTCGAGAGACAAGATTTTACAGGAGGTAAAAATGTCCAACTCTGTTCCGTCCTGTGATATCATCAGTGTGAAGATCCTGTGCCGCATTCTGTTGCCTGTGCCAACCAGTCAAAATCTTGGCTAGGTTTCTGGATAGACACATATCCCGTGGTGCAGAACATCAGGTCTGATAAGACGCCCCGAGCCAGTCCCAGATAATGCTGCTGACAGACATTGACACTTACACCATATTGTCAAAAGTATTGGGACACCTGCCTAAGGTCACCGTCCCAATACTTTTGGTAATATGGTGTAAGTAAGTTGGAGATGTGGAAATGTTAAAGCAGAGGGCCAGCTGAAATTTAATTTTTTTAAAAGTCAGCAGCTACAAACACTGTAGCTGCTGATTTTTAATAATCACACTTACCTGTCCAGGGTGCCCGCGATGTCGTCCGTCCCCGAGGCCCGATCCTCCATTGGATCAGGTCCCGGCGCTGACATTCGAACTAAGGGAAACAGGCAGTGGAGCCGTGCAGCTTCACTGCCTGTTTCCTACTGCGCATGCGCATGCTTTGTGAATGGCCGGCTGTGTTCTGGGACACACACAGTTCCCAGAACACAGCGCTCCTTGCCTTGCAGAAGAATGAAGATCACTGCGGTGTAGAAAGTGGCAGATTAGGACAATCTGCCTAGCAACAGCCATTTCTGGTAAGTAAAACATTTTTATTTATTTTTTCAATTTTTTTTTTCAAATATTTTTTTGAATTTTGTTTTTCATATTTTTTTAGATATATTTTTTTCATATTTTTAGGACTGACTATGATCGTCTTGTTTCTTGAAGCTGCTATAATGTGATCCTAAGAATGATTAATATTTGTGAAATTTTTATTTTTATTGTAAATAATTATACTAAATTATTTCCACGTTTCCGTCATAACCCCTCCATCCTTCAAAAGAAAAAAAAAAAAAGGTGCAGCACCCACCACTCCAGATTTTTCTTTTTTAGGATGGACCTCCGCTTTATTTTTTCAAAATTTTTTTCCAATTGTTTTTTTTCAATTGTATTTTTCAAATTTTTCTTTTACATTTTGTTTTCATTTTTTTTGTAAAATTTTTTTTTTCAATAGTTTTTTTTCAAATTTTTTTTTCAAATTTTTTTTATTTTTATTTTTTTTTTTTTTTTTTTTCAAAATTTTTTTTTCAACATTTTTTTTTTTTCAATTTTTTTTTTAGATATATTTTTAGGACTGACTATGATCGTCTTGTTTCTCGAAGCTCCTATAATGTGATCCTAAGAATGATTAATATTTGTGAAATTTTTATTTTTATTGTAAATAATTATACTAAATCCCTCCCTCCTTCAAAAGAAAAAAAAAAAAGGTGCAGCACCCACCACTCCAGATTTGGATGTTCTGTTTACTAATTACCATTTCTTGATACTCATTACACAAGTCATTATGTAAAGACGAAGGGGGGGGGGGGTTATTTTGGGTGACCTCTGATTAGGACGATCTGCCTAGCAACAGCCATTTCTGGTACGTAAAACATTTTTATTTTTTTCAATTTATTTTTTTCAAATTATTTTTTCAATTGTTTCTTTCAAATTTTTCTTTTACATTTTTTTTTCATTTTTTTTTTGTTCAATTTTTTTATTTATTTTTTTATTTATTTTTGTATTTTTTTCAAATTTTTTTTTCAATTAATTTTTTTCAAATGTTATTTTCAAATTTTTCTTTTACATATTTTTTTTCATTTTTTTTGTTAATTTTTTTTTCCAATTTTTTTTTCAATTGTTTTTTTTCAAATGTTTTTTTTTTTTTTTAAATTTCTGATTTTTTTTTTTCCAATTTTTTTTTCAAATTTTTTTTCACATTTTTTTTTTTCAAATTTTTTTTTTTTTTTTTATTTGTTTTTTTTTTAAAATTTTTTTTTTAATTTTTTTTAAATTTTTTTTTTTTTTTTTAATGTTTTTTTTCAGAATTTTTTTTTTCAATTTTTTTAAAAATTTTTTGTTCAATTTTTTTTAATTTTTTTTAATTTTTTTTTTTATTTTATTTTTTTTCAATTTTTTTTTTCAATTTTTTTTTTAAATTTTTTTTTTTCAATTTTTTTTTTCAATTTTTTTTTTCGCGGGTGGACCTTAGCTTTAAGTTGGCTACCAGTAGAATTTCATGCAATAATTATTGTTTTCAGGAAAATTCTTTTGATTCACTCTTTTGAGTGAAAACGATGATTACTTTTGACCTCAGTTACAAAAAAAACAAAAAATCGAAAGAGCAGGATGGAATTTTTTTTTTTTTTTTAACTAACAAAATTCTAACTGCGATTGGAAATTCCATTCATTCCAAAATTGAATGTTAAATGAAAACGAAAAATTTTCATTACTTTTTCAAAGACATTTGTCAAGTTCTTTAAAAAACAAATGTCCTGGAAGCTGTTCTGAAAACGAGGAAATGCGGAGGTGGATTTTGTGGCCTCCCCCCCCTGGCTCGGGTCCGCACTCCTTCCCCTATCAGCAACACAGTGTTTAATTAGAGGTTTCCAATGGCGGAGCGGGGAGAGGCGCTGGCTCTGTTTGTACTCACAGGACGCCTTTTTTTTTTTGTGAGGTTAAAGAGCCGTCTCACAGCGCAGAGCCTTTCAGATGGTTTTTATGGGGCACATTCTGGCACCAGACAGCTGAACACTGAGCTCACTATGCCACTGACACTACCTGCTCTGTTATACGAGGCGGCTCGCACTACCCGCACCAGAGGACTGTTTATGTTCCAGCTTCTTCTGCAGCCAGCCAATCACACGCTTATTCTAAAAGACATCAAGAGCACGGCTATGAAGATGGCAGATAAGCCACCCGATGCCCACCCAGATGCTGGAAAGATTTCGCTGATCAGCTGCCAATGGGGGTCAAGTTAAGGCTTCTAAATGAAACTATAATATTGTATTTTAGGCTGAACTCCGGCCTTTCCTTCAGTCTTGCACAGTAGTAACGGCCTCCTCTGCTGGAATGAAATGGCTTCCTCTGATTTCATCGCACACTGTGAGCTTTTCACAATGTGCATTAGATGCTGCAGCAAGCCAGATGGAGCCCCGCCTCATTTCCTGGCTGGAGGAGATGTCCAGCATCATCTAGATCAGGGGTGACAAACTCAATTTCATTGCAGGCCGCATCAGCACTATGGTTCCCCTTAAAGGCCCGGCTGTATTTATGTTGCGCTACGTAAAGAGTGAGGGGGTCAGGAGTGCGTTATGTACAGAGAGCAGAGTTCAGGAGTGCGTTATGTACAGAGTGCAGAGTTCAGGAGTGTGTTATGTACAGAGTGCAGAGTTCAGGAGTGTGTTATGTACAGAGTGCAGAACTCAGAAGTGTGTTATGTACAGAATGCAGGGGTCAGGAGTGTGTTATGTACAGAGTGCAGAACTCAGAAGTGTGTTATGTACAGAATGCAGGGGTCAGGAGTGTGTTATGTACAGAGTGCAGAACTCAGCAGTGCACTATGTACAGAGTGCAGGGGTCAGGAGTGCGTTATGTACAGAGTGCAGGGGTCAGGAGTGCGTTATGTAGAGTGCATAACTCAGGAGTGTGTTATGTACAGAGTGTAGGGTTCCGGGTTGCGTTATGTACAGAGTGCAAAGTTCAGGAATGTTTTATGTACAGAGTGCAGAGTTCAGGAGTGCATAATGTACAGAGTGCAGAGTTCAGGAGTACATTACATAGAGAGTTCAGGAGTGCATTACATACAGAGTTCAGGAGTGCGTTATGTACAGAGTGCAGAGTTCAGGAGTGCATTACATACAGAGTTAAGGGGTGCACTATGTACAGAGTGCAGAGTTCAGGGTGCGCTATGTACAGAGTGCAGGGTTCAGGAGTGCATTCCATACAGAGTTCAGGAGTGCGTTATGTACAGAGTGCAGAGTTCAGGGTTTGCTATGTACAGAGTGCAGGGTTCAGGAGTGCACTCCATACAGAGTTCAGGAGTGCGTTATGTACAGAGTGCAGAGTTCAGGAGTACATTACATAGAGAGTTCAGGGGTGCACTATGTACAGAGTGCAGGGTTCAGGAGTGCGTTAGGTACAGAGTGCAGGGTTCAGGGGTGCACTATGTACTGAGTGCAGAGTTCAGGAGTGCACTATGTACAGAGTGCAGGGATCAGGAGTGCATTACATACAGAGTTAAGGGGTGCACTATGTACAGAGTGCAGAGTTCAGGAGTGCGTTATGTACAGAGTGCAGGGTTCAGGCATGCACTATGAACCGAGTGCAGAGTTCAGGAGTGCATTACATACAGAGTTCAGGGGTGCTCTATGCACAGAGTACAAGGTTCAGGAGTGCGTTACGTACAGAATTCGCCACGCACTCATGTCACTTCCGGTACAGTAGCAGGGAGCCTGGAACGCCGTTGGAGCGCACGCTGCAAGCCGGCCCATGTTTACACTGTATCAGCCGTAGATTGTAGTAGTTTTTAAGGTTTTTTTTACCCACATTTTTTATCCTGACTTGTTTAAATAAACAATCCTTTACTACACTATTGGAGTCCTATTTCTTCCCTATGAGGATCTATCCCTGGGATTGTATTGAATATTTTTGGAAAGTGTGATCGGTAACCTGCTGAACGGGAGATCGTTTGGATATCTTGGTCTGGTGGAACGGCTGGAGGAGCCATCAAGGGACATGACGCCAGCTTATCGGGGAATCAGCTGGAGGAGCCACCAAGGGATATCACCCCCGGTTATCCATATATATGCCAATCTCCCCTGTAGGGGTAATAGGAGCTGGTGAGTGGGGACCCTTGGACCCTTAAGGGGGGGGGGCACAAGAGTCACCTGATCTGCTGAGCACTTGGTCACTTTGGAGTTTCTGACAACTTTTTCCAGCAACATTGTTTATCACTTGTTTGGGACTAATATTATATATTTATATATTTTTTCATTACACATATTTTTTTGATGGACGGTTTATATACATTTTATAGCCTTTTTGCTTGACACTTTTTTATTTTATATATATATATATATTAGTGTTTATGGTTATTCAGTTATTTTTGGATATTTAGAATTAACGACTTTAATTCATTTATACAGTGGTATATCCATGGGGGCGTCTGCAGAACTTTTTTTCAGAGGGGGGGCATCATTTTAGGGTCACCCATGCGCCAACCCCTTTTCAACAATGTCATTATCACGTTGTCACGGTCAGAGACAGCAGGCGTAGCACAGTCCCTAGGATAAGTAATGGATAATGGCTGACAGGCCCTCTTACCAGACCCAGCAAAACTACAGCAGTGATCCCTCCGGCTGGACGATCGCTCACTCTGGGTTCTCCGGGGCGATTCTGGTCAGTGTAGCATGTCTGTACCCGGGCAGTGTCTTTCTCTCTCTGGTGGTGCTGGGCATCATGGCTCTCTCTCGTGCTGGGTAGCGTGGGCTCTCTCTCTGGTGGCGCTGCGTAGCGTGGGCTCTCTCTGGCGCTGGGTAGAGTGGCTATCTCTGGTGGCACTGGATACCGTGTCTCTCTCTGGTGGTGCTGGGTAGCGTGGGCTCTCTCTCTGGTGGCGCTGGGTAGCGTGGGCTCTCTCTCTGGTGGCGCTGGGTAGCGTGGGCTCTCTCTAGCGCTGGGTAGCGTGGGCTCTCTCTAGCGCTGGGTAGCGTGGCTATCTCTGGTGGTGCTGGATACCGTGTCTCTCTCTGGTGGTGCTGGGTAGCGTGGGCTCTCTCTCTGGTGGCGCTGGATACCGTGTCTCTCTCTGGTGGCACTGGGTAGCGTGGGCTCTCTCTCTGGTGGCGTTGGGTAGCGTGGGCTCTCTCTCTGGTGGCGCTGGGTAGCGTGGGCTCTCTCTGGCGCTGGGTAGCGTGGCTATCTCTGGTGGCGCTGGATACCGTGTCTCTCTCTGGTGGCACTGGGCAGCGTGGCTCCCTCTCTGGCTTCTGCCCAGCACACTACTCCTTTCTTTGTCCTGTAGCACTCACTCCCTCAGCTTTTTTCCAGGCTGCAATCTCTCAATCTCTCTCTCGATCGAGCTGTAGCCTCCTCCCTGTGGAAAATGGGGGCCGCCAATCTTCGGGACTACATGTCCCATGATGCTCTCCTCTCCTAGTCTCCTTTGATTGGCCCTCAGTTATGGCCAATGGGGAAGGAACAGAGCAGGCAGGAAGCTGGGTGGGGAACCTGGTGAGAGCCGCCGTCTCTTCCCCTGCAGGAGAAAGGGGGGGGGCGAGTGGGGTAAACCTCTTACAGCCGGCAGCTCGCCTTTCTTCTGACACAGCGCCACGGAGATCTCTGCTGGCCTGAGCAGGGAAAAGAGCCCGCAGTCACACTACACTGATTGAGGGGCTTGACAGCACCTTGATGGTGTCACCCCACTGGCTGCCCGTAACCCCATAGCGATACCACTGTGCTGAATGTGCCGATCCGTTCCCTGATTCCAGTGGCGGGGGGGGCACTTGACCCCCCTTGCCCCTACCTGCGGACGCCCATGGGTATATGTGATTTTAATAAATGTTATCATCACCATTAGAGCACATTGGGTTTTTACCATTTTTGTATATTAAGGGATTGGGACTAGACATGTGCACAATAGAAAAATTAGTTTATTTTCGTTTCCGTTGATTCGTAATTTTGTAAGTCGTCGGTGTTCGTATTCGTAACGATTCGTATTTTCGTAAGAGTTATTTTTTCGTTGATTCCTTTTTCCGTTAGTTTAATTTTCGTTTATTCGAAATTCGGACGCATTCATATTTTCGTAGATTTAGTTACATTCGTACTTTCGTTAGATTGATTTATTTGTACTTTCGTAACATTGTTTTCGTAGATTCGTAATCGGAGCATAATTCATAATTTTATGTAATGTGTATGCTATTATTACATTGTAAGAGACACAAAAAATTACGAATCGAAAAAAAAAGTTACGAATGTACGAATTTTTTCGTTCAATCCATTCAAAGCACGTTAAGCAGCGCCATTGTAAGAGACACGGAAAATTACGAATCGCAAAAAAAAAAAAAAGTTACGAATGTACGAATTTTTTCGTTCAATCCATTTGAAGCACGTTACGAATCGAAAAAGAAAAAAAAAAGTTACGAATGTACGAATTTTTTCGTGCAATCCATTCGAAAGAACGTTAAGCAGCGCCATTGTAAGAGACACGGTAAATTATGAATCGAAAAAAAAAAAAAAAGTTACGAATGTACGAATTTTTTCGTTCAATCCATTCGAAGCACGTTAAGCAGCGCCATTGTAAGAGACACGGAAAATTACGAATCGAAAAAAAAAAAAAGTTACGAATGTACGCATTTTTTCAGTCAATCCATTCGAAGCACGTTAAGCAGCGCCATTGTAAGAGACACGGAAAATTAGGAATCGAAACAGAAAAAAAAAAGTTACGAATGTACGAATTTTTTCGTTCAATCCATTCGAAGCACATTAAGCAGCGCCATTGTAAGAGACATGGAAAATTACCAATTCAACAACAAAAAAAAAATTGTTACGAATGTACGAATTTTTACGTTCATTTTGATTTTCGTTGTTCCTGTTTTCGTTTTTTTTCGGATTTTCTTCTTTCGTAGTTTCGTTGTTTCTAATTTGGTTATTTCGGATTTTCGTTGTTTTTCATATTCGTTCGATTCGATAATTTGTTATTCGTTAAAATTTTTAGCGAATCATTCCTTCATTCGTACGATAACGAATGAACGAATATAACGAATTTTAACGGAAAACAAATTAAAACGAAACGAATTGCACATGTCTAATTGGGACACCTTTCTCCAGTTTAGGGTAGCGCCCCTTACCCCATATTATTTTTTACCAATTATACTGAATTATTTCCACATGTTTCCGTCATAACCCCCCTCCTCCTCCTTCAAAAAAAAGAAGATGCAGCACCCACCACTCCAGATTTGGATGTTCTGTTTACTAATTACCATTTCTTGATACTCATTACACAAGTCATTACGTAAAGACAAAGAGGGCTGGTTATTTTGGGTGACCTCTGACCTGAGTTGTGTTACTCATTAAGGTTGTTGGGTCATAACCGTTATTTATCTTTGTGACATACATTTAAAGCCACGATAATGGCCGATTATGTGTCATTCTCTCTTCCACTAATGTTGCCGGACTGCTTACAGCTAAATTCATTTGGTATCAAGAGGTGTAAAAACAGATTTGCTGGGTTGTCGTTAGGACTCTGGTTACAGGATGGCAACTAAATCCAGAAGGTTCAAAAAATACTCTGCCTGTCTAAATGGCAACTAGACAGGTGCGATTTGGTTTTCGTCCACAAAATGTCATTTTTAGAGATTCGGATGTAATCGAATTTCAGAATGGACATACAGGGGCTGATTTCCGAAAACGTTTGCGCCATGAGTTGCGGTAAACAGTGAGAGAAGAGAAGCGTCACACAGCGGGAGCTTCCCATTGCACGGAGAGCGGCCCGAGAACGAAGCGAGGAAGAAGAGACGCCGTGGAGGAAGATGCCGGACGAGAACACCAGAGCAAGAAACGGAGAATCGGAGGAAGAAGAAGATGGAGGAAGAAGAAGATGGAGGAAGAAACCGAAGGATGAAGGAAAGAAGAAGGAAGAAGATGGAAAGAAGAAGACTTTAATAAAGGAATTGTCAAAAACTGACTCTTGTCATTTTTAACACTTTTGTCACTTTTTTGGTGAAAAATGGTAGGGGTACATTTTTACCCCCTTACCATTTCACACAGGGGGGGCCGGGATCTGGGGGTCCCCTTGTTAAAGGGGGCTTCCAGATTCCGATAAGCCCCCCCGTCCGCAGACCCCCACAACCACCGGCCAGGGTTGTGGGGATGAGGCCCTTGTCCTCATCAACATGGGGACAAGGTCCTTTGGGGGGGTCCCCAAAGCACCCTCCCAATGTTGAGGGCATGTGGCCTGGTACGGTTCAGGAGGGGGGGCACTCTCTCATCCCCCCTCTTTTCCTGCTCTTTTCCTTGATGAAGGGGGGACTGGTGAGCCCCTGAAACATGTAGCCTTTATCTTCTGACTTCTAGTTGGGAGAAGTATACCTTTATTGGAACTCTTTTTAATTTGTGGTGCTCTCATCCTTCTATACGTTCTTCAGACTGCTACTGGGAGCTCCAGTAGCACCCCGACAGACAGAGAGCCCACCTAAAATGTCGAACTGGAAATTAGATTTATTCGATTTTTTCGTCCAGTGCCCTCCCAACAGGTTCTTATCTTCTTAGGTCCCTGTAGTTGCTATCTGTGATCGATTGTCCCACTGTGATCCTCCCCTTCCGGGGTTAATTATTTTGGTGATATATATGAACTGTTATCATGTTTTAACTTGTAACTGACCATTATCTCTGCATCAAGAAAACTTTTCTATTTTTTATAATTGTATACCTGTTATATATTAAAATTGTATTGTTCTACTGTACCGCAATAGTCCAATTGCCCCCATGTCCGTGTGGTAGCCTGGCTGGGGACCAGGCTCCCAATATCCTTATCTCTAGAATTCTGGATAATGGTACAAATTTCTTAATTTTTACATTTAGCAATCAATTATAGAGGCCACACCCATTTTCTCAGGTTCTAATCTGCGCAGGAAGTGATGGTAAATGTCTCCATTGGGGACACATGCAAATTATTTTTTTAGTAGAGCCGTTTTAGTTGGAAGTTAGGCTTTAATGATCGTTGGAAGAGAAGATCTGAGACATCTACAGGTCACCAGAATGGTGATTTTACCAAATGTAGGGAGGATATATACCGTATGTACTTGAGTATAAGCCGAGTTTTTCGGCACATTTTATTGTGCTGAAAGTCCCCCCTCGGCTTATACTGGAGTCGAGCACTTTTCTGCAGCAGAAAATGACATTTTTCAAACCGACTTTGGGGCCCCGTATCTCGGGGCCACTTGGTGCTAATTTGGTGTGCAAACCCAGTGGAACCTGCACCACAACATATCCAAAGCTGGGGTTCCTAGCACCAAGTGGCCCCTGAGATACAGGGCCCCAAAGTCGGTTCGGAAAATGTCATTCTCTGCTGCAGAAAAGTGCTTGACATTTTCCGAACCGAATTTGAGGCCCCGTATCTCGGGCCACTTGGTGCTAGGAACCCCAGCTTTGGATATGTTGTAGTGCTGGTTCCACTGGGTTTGCACACCAAGTGGACCCGAGATATGGGGCCCCAAAGTCGGTCAATTGTGTCCATCTGCAGCAATGTAGCTCGGGAGCATCTAGGAACCCTTAACTACCGAGTTTGGCTGCAAATGGGCACAGTGAGGCTGCAAATGGGCACAGTGAGGCTGCAAATGGGCACAGTGAGGCATGCAAATGGGCACAGTGAGGCTGCAAATGGGCACAGTGAGGCTGCAAATGGGCACAGTAAGGCTGCAAATGGTCACAGTGAGGCATGCAAATAGGCACAGTGAGGCATGCAAATGGGCACAGTGAGGCATGCAAATGGGCACAGTGAGGCATGCAAATGGGCACAGTGAGGCTGCAAATGGGCACAGTGAGACTGCAAATGGGGACAGTGAGGCTGCAAATGGGCACAGTAATGCTGCAAATGGGCACAGTGAGGCTGCAAATGGGCACAGTGAGGCATGCAAATGGGCACAGTGAGGCTGCAAATGGGCACAGTGAGGCTGCAAATAGGCATTGTTGACCCTCTTTTCCATTTACAGTAGCTGCGCATTTCTCACCCTAGGCTTATACTGGAGTCAATACATTTTCCCAGTTCTTTGTGGTAAAATTAGGTGCCTTGGCTTATATTCGGGTCGGCTTATATTTGAGTATATACGGTATATATTTTTAATAAGTTTTTAAAAATGTTCGGTTGCCTATCATTTTAAACAACAGATCCCTCAGGTCTTTTGGGGGCTTATTTAACAAATAACTGTATAAAGGAACTTTATAGCCACTGGCCGCGTTCTTGCCGCCATTTTCACGAATCTGGTTTATGACTCAGAATCAAAAAGGCCGACTGAAATAAATATGGCTGCTCCTTGCCCCCCCCTCCCCCCCCCCCCCCCATGCATAATGCTGTCGTTTCCACAACACAATAAAGATATTTCTATGATATCATGTCACTCAGCACCGGAGGGGAAATACCTTGCCACTAGTAAGACAGCTGCCCCAGGACTGACCCCCCAGGGGGGTAGCTGGGCTCATAAAAAGAAGAAAAAAAAATATCCATCTGTGCTAAAAGACAAACAAAGCATTAATACAGCAAGCCGGGGCTTAGAGCATATTATAGGGCGATTTAATGATAGGACACATCTGTTGGGACTGGGTGTCTTTGCATTAAGGAATGTGATGGGCTTTTAATAAGCTGCAGAGGCCTCGGCCAGTAGACCTGGGAGCTGTGCGCCTCGGCGTGAAGTCATTTCCATCTGCCTTGAGGAAAACCGTGGATAATTTGGCTGGATCTTGACATAAAGCACCCTTTACCTTCATGGGTTGCTGGGAATTATACATTTCGGGAAAAAAAAAAGGTTTCTGCACATTATTATTATTATTATTACAATATTGAGCAAAAACAAACACTTTTTGCGATTCGGCACTGCGCCGCTTTAACTGACAATTGCGCGGTCGTGCGGCGTGGCTCCCAAACAAAATTGACGTCCTTTTTTCCCCACAAATAGAGCTTTCTTTTGGTGGTATTTGATCGCCCCTGCGTTTTTTATTTTTTGCGCTATAAACAAAAATGGAGCGACAATTTTGAAAAAAAAAACACATTATTTTTTACTTTTTGCTATAGTAAATATCCCCCAAAAATATACAAAAAAAAAAGTTTTCCTCAGTTTAGGCCGATACGTATTCTTTTACATATTTTTGGTAAAAAAAAATCGCAATAAGCGATTATTGATTGGTTTGCGCAAAAGTTATAGCGTTTACAAAATAGGGGATAGTTTTATGGCATTTTTATTAATATTTTTTTTTTTTTTTTACTAGTAATGGCGGCGAGCTGCGATTTTTATTGTGACTGCGACATTATGGCGGACACATCGGACATTTTTGACACATTTTTGGGACCATTGTCATTTATACAGCAGCGATCAGTGCTATACAAATGCACTGATTCCTGTGTAAATGACACTGGCAGTGAAGGGGTTAACCAGGGGGTGGCAGTGTAGGGGTTAAGTGTGTCCTAGGGGCGTGTTACTAACTGTGGGGGGGCGGGGCTGTGTGTTAGTGATCACTGATCTCTGCTCCAATCAGGGAGCAGAGATCAGTGTCACTTGTTGCGAGGCAGAACGGGGAGACGCTGTTTACTTCCGCATCTCCCCGTTCAGCCCCCTCGTGAGACGATCGCGGGTATCCCCGCGGCGACCAAGTCCGCAGGACCCGCGACCGGATTCACGGGGGTCCTGACCGGCGTGCACTCGATGGCACGGCGGCATTTTCAAAGGGGCGTACCTGTACGCCCTTATGCCTGTCCATGCCATTCTGCCGACGTACATCTGTGTGCGCCGGTCGGTAGGCGGTTAAAGAAGATTCCAGAAATTCACAGGACTGGGAACACTTACAGCATTTACCAGCAACGTGTAGCAGAGCAGGTCTCAGAGGTGCGGACAGTGTTTGTCTTGAGGGTCGGAATGTGGCCTGGCCGGTTTCCGAGGGAAATGGGGAGGTCTCCAGAAGGTTGGCGTGTCCCTATCCTCTCCCCACTGGTTTGTAACTTCTCCCTGTCGCTAACCATTGTCCCTGTCAGACGGGTGACCTGCACCTACACTACCCACAAGTGAAAAGGGGTGCCAAACCTAGGAGCCAGGGCCTTAAAGCGGAGTTCCACCCTAAAGTGGAACTTCCGCTTATCGGATTCCCCCCCCCCTCCGGTGCCACAATTGGCAGCTTTCAGGGGGGGAGGGGGTGCAGATACCTGTATAATACAGGTATCTGCACCCACTTCCGGATAGCTGCCCCGCCCCTATCCGGAGCTGCCCCGTTGTGTCTTGGGAAACACAGTTCCCAGGACACAGCGGGGACCAATAGAGGCGCGCAGCGCGACTCGCGCATGCGCAGTAGGGAACCGGGCAGTGAAGACGTTGCGTCTTCACTTCCTGATTCCCTGACAGAGGATGGCGGCGGGGGCAGCTGAGAGACGAGCGGTCTCTCGTCACATTCTGCCTACACCGCTGGAACCTGGAACAGGTAAGTGTCCATTTATTAAAAGTCAGCAGCTGCACTATTTGTAGCTGCTGACTTTTAATATTTTTTGTGCGGGTGCAGCTCCTCTTTAAATAGGCTCTGCCTGACCCAAGATGGCTGCTAGTCACACGGTGCGGCAGCATCCAATTGGATAGCTTCCCCTGTAACCCTGGAAACCATAAAGGAACCATGTTCCCCTTGACTTCCTCTCCCCTGCGATGCCCCTGCAGTTGAGCACCACCTGCAGTGGAGAAAGTAGACTGCACCCGCTTACAATGGGGCTGTGTGTTTCTATTGATGCAGGGAGACAACTCTAGTCCTTGCATACAATCTATAGGATGCTGCAAGTGAAATAGAAAAAGAGAAACGTAAACAATATTATTATACTTCCCATCATTTGCTCAAAAGCGAGCATTCCTTAGGTTTACCCAGTGCCGATCCTGACCTCCCTGGGGCCCTAAGCGAAATTCTGCTAAGGGGCCCTCTACCTGACCTGTGATGCCGTGAGCTATGTAAACCATTTGCCATTGCCACACAGTCTCTCTTACATCAGTGTGCCCAGAGGGCCCCGTCCTTACATTAGTGTCTCCAGAGAGCCCCGCTCTTACATTAGTGTCCTTAGAGAGCCCCCCCCTTACACCAGGGTCCCCAGAGAGCCCCCCCTCTTACATCAGTGTCCCCAGAGGGCCCCCTCTTACATCAGTGTCCCCAGAGGGCCCTGTCCTTACATTAGTGTCCCCAGAGAGCCCCCCTCTTACATCAAGGTCCCCAAACAGCTGACTCCGCCACTTGCAGAGGTTCCCCTGTACCTGGCTGGTGGAGGTGGGAGGTGGCGATCGGCAGCTCTATGGTGTCCACAGGCAGGGGGATCTCCCTGGGGCTAGAAGTTCTATCTCCAAATGTATACAGTGGAGAGGGGAGGGGCCTTTGACCTCTCCACTGTATACACTGAGAGCACTACAAGCCCCAGGGAGATCCCGCCGCCCACTCAGGCACCATAGAGCTGCCGATCGCCGCCTTCCACCTCCTCCCACCTCTCCCCACTGCACACTAAACAGCCAGCCAGAGGTGCAGGGGGGAGCATCTTGGGGGCCCCCCACAGCGGCGGGGCCCTATGCAGCTTGCATAGTGTGCATATAGGGCGGATCGGCTCTGGGTTTACCAATAGAGCTGCCCCCCCCACCCCCCCGAGCTGCCAAGGGGATCCGATGCCCCGTGGTATGTCTGCAACCTGTTGCCCTGGATGAAGGTCATTCGGAAGCACGGTCTCTTGACCCCTAGCAGATGAAGTTGACACAAAGCTTAGGTCAGAGAAGCCAGAATTGAAGAGGGGTTAGGGGGGGAGTGGGGGGGGGGGGTTGGGGCTTGTACTACTTCTTGTGACCCCTCTTGTCCTTCAAATCCTTACTAAATTAAACCCGTCTTGTGGAGGACTCCTCCAAGTTGATAAGTGAACAACGGGCACCGGTGTTGGCGATGAGCTCATTATAAATCTTAATTGGTTACTTTAGGGACGCTCCCATTCAGTCATTAGCATGTTGCGCTGTCACATATTAATTAACAGGCGGGGCCGGCGCGCGCGCTCGCGCCTTATTTCTCTTCACATTCCCGATAAGAAAGGGAAATTGTCTGTAAGCTCTCCCGTTACTCGCAGCTAATTTGCTGGAGACAACAAGGGAAGCTCATTAAGTTTACAATCTCATCACGCAGGCATTAGCAATATTGTAACGGAGTGTTACGTGTGATTAATCGGTCGGCCGTTTTCCAGGGGAAATAAATAAATAAATAAATAAAAAATCGGAAAGAGACATTTATCATCGTCCTTCAGCTGAAAAAAAAAAAAAAACTCACAAATGTGTCAAAAAAACGTCAATTTGGCTTTCACCAGATCGAGGAGAAGGCTTGGAAAAAAAAAAGTGGTTGACGCATAACCAAATGGCTGCAAGGGACGCGGCGGGAAGAAGATGGAAGTGACATGTGGAGGCCGGCCAGGCACACAATTAGAACTTGTGATTTCATCTGAGAGAATGAACATAATACATCAACATAATTTCAGGACTGATTAAGGACTACAGGGAACCCCAGCAGAAAAACAATTGTGGGGGGGGGAGGTAAAAAAAAGTGTCTGAGACAAGCTGATTGGCTGCTATTGGCACTATTTGAGACAAAACTAAGACAAGGTTTATCTCAGACATTTTTTTTAATTGAATTCTCACCTCCCACCCACCCGCCGCTGTATCTTTAACCGCTTGCCGACCATGCGCCGCAGTTTTACTGCCAACATGGCTTGGCTGCGTAAATCGCTGTCGTGTTACGTCGCTTTTATATTTGCCCACTAGGGGGCCCCCTGCTCACCCACGGAGCCGAGGAGTGTGTCCGGCGGTCGCGATCACCACCGGGTTCCCGCGATCGCTCTGGGCACACAGAGAAACTGTAAACGCACAGTTTCCGGTTCTCTGAGGGGAGAAGTGACAGATCATCTGTTCATAGAACAGCGATCTCTCATCTCCCCTACACAGTCCCCTCCCCCCTCCAGTTAAAACACACACTAGGGAACACATTAACCCCTTGGTCGCCCCCTAGTGGTCAACCTCTTCACTGCCAGTAAAATTTTCACAGGAATCTGTCATTTTTACAGCGATCAGTGCTATAAAAATTCACTATGGTCCCAAAAATGTGTCAAAATTGTCCGATGTGTCCGCCATAATGTCGCAGTCATGATAAAAATCGCTGATCGCCGCCATTACTAGTAAAAAAAATAATAATAATAAAAATGGCATAAAACTATCCCCTATTTTGTAGACACTATAATTTTTGCGCAAACCAATCAATATACTTTTTTGCGTTTTTTTTTATTTTTTTTACCAAAAATATGTAGAAGAATACGTATCGGCCTAAACTGAGGAAAACATTTTTCTTTTTATTAGGGCTGTTACTGATTAAAATTTTCGTGTTCGATTAATCGATTTAACATGATTGGCCGCGCAGTCATCTGGGACCTGTCACGTGTCCCAGATGTATTACAGGAGGGAGGGGGCAGAGCTCAGCCCTTCCTGCGCTGAGGGGAAGTGATGTCACCAGCCCAGGCACTGAAGGAGGCAGACTACGAGGGACCCCCTAGCAACAGGCATTTAGAGGTGCGTTAAAACATTTTTTTTTTTTTTTTTTTTTAGTTATTTAAGTTAACTTTAAGTTATTTTTAGTTAGTTATTATTTCAGATTTTCACATTTTTGGGTTTTCGAATTTCTGATTTTTTTTTTTAATTTCCGAATTTCATTTTTTTTTTTTTAATTTCCGAATTTCCAATTTTTTAGAATTTCCGTATTAATAAATTTTTTTTTTTTTCTGTGCAACACCACTTTAAGTTATTTTTAGTTAGTTATTATTTCAGATTTTCACATTTTTGGGTTTTCGAATTTCTGATTTTTTTTTTTTTAATTTCCGAATTTCATTTTTTTTTTTGAATTTCCGAATTTCCAATTTTTTAGAATTTCCGTATTTTTTTTTCAAATTTATGAATTCACGAATATATTCAAAACTCTGATTTGCTATCATAACAGATGACCCGAAAAATTAAAAAAAAAAAAAAAAAAAAAAACAAATGTAGCGAAAACAAGTGAATTTTTCGGCAGTGCGCATGATAGGTTGGGGAAGGGGGGGGGGGGGTGGAACATTTTTTTAGAATGGCTACATTTATTTATTTATTTTTTTTTTAATTCTCAGTGCAAAGCGTTCACTGGCAATGAAAAACAAAATAAAGAGATTTTTTTTTTTATTCTTCTCAGTGCAGGGTTCGTTGGCAATGAAAAAAAAACAAAGAGAATTTTTTTTTGTATTCTTCTCAGCGCAAAGCGTTCCTTGGCAATGAAAAAAAAAATAAAGAGAACCAAAGAATGGCTGTATAGACAGCAATGATTTAAAAAATTTTTTTGTTAATCACTGAAATTCCTACATAAGCCCCCCCCCCCCCCCCCCCATGTGAAGCAGCACAAGAAGCCAATCAGCTAACAACAAGCACACTGATAAGAGGAGAGAGCAGGATGACAGAGAGGTGAGCTCCTGGCTTTCCTTCTCATTCACTGTCCAATCGCAGGCTGAGGGGGTGGGTCCATGTCAGCCAGAGTAAGTATGTTGAATAACGATGGCCAAGACTAAAGACATCTTGTGGCAAAAAAAGAAGTACTGCAGGGGGCAGCTCCGTATTCTAGGACAGTATTGCAGCAAAAGCTGTTTTTTTTTTTTTTCATGGACTATTTATGTTTTTTTTTTCTTTTCTTTTTAGGTCTGTCACACCCACACAGTGCGTCTGATCCAAGCTGTGGTATAGAATACAGATTTATGGTGATGAGAATGCTTAAGTTGACAAATGATTCTTTTGAAACGATAGATAAATAAATAAAAAGGATGTTTTTTTTAGACATCTGTCTGGGCTTTTTAAGATGTTGCACTACAGCAATTGCACATCCTACATTAGCATTATC
Source organism: Lithobates sylvaticus (assembly GCA_028564925.1). Taxonomy (NCBI): domain Eukaryota; kingdom Metazoa; phylum Chordata; class Amphibia; order Anura; family Ranidae; genus Lithobates; species Lithobates sylvaticus. The sequence goes on along the minus strand of CM053037.1, from coordinate 195,423,364 downwards.
TTGATAGATGAATTGTGCGATTTCTCATGGATTTTTCTGGGGAGGGTGACAGAGATTCAGCCTCTTGTAGAAGAAGATTTATGGCCCTCCCTGACCCCTCCGAGCCGCATGCCTAAAACTTTGATGCTAACCAGAATGCTTTAACAAGTGCTTAGTGCTCTAATTAAATGCTTTCTGTTTAAAGATCTATTTTTTTTTTTTTTCTGACCGGTAGCTGGAAAAAAAAAAAAAAGAAAAGAAAAAAGAAAAGAAGAAGGTTGACTCGTCTGTCTGTGTTGTTCTGCTGTCAGCCCAGAAGACAATTCTCCATTCTTCTCCTCTGTCTGATGTGCGCTCATTATTCTGGCTAATGGGATCCTTCGGATATCTGTGCGATGGAATTCTTCAGGAGCCCCGGAGCAAAAATGTCATTTATTAATAATTATTAGAGTGTTGGGATGATGTAAATATCTCTGAGATTCAACAAAACACGGATTTCAATAAACTTGGGTGCTGATGGCTAGTCTGTGCCTGTCTTCCTCTATAACTCTCCTCTCCTGAAATACTCTGCCGGAGGACTCTGCTCCTTCCTCTATAACTCTCCTCTCCTGAAATACTCTGCTCTGCTGGAGGACTCTGCTCCTTCCTCTATAACTCTCCTCTCCTGAAATACTCTGCCGGAGGACTCTGCTCCTTCCTCTATAACTCTCCTCTCCTGAAATACTCTGCTGGAGGACTCTGCTCCTTCCTCTATAACTCTCCTCTCCTGAAATACTCTGCCGGAGGACTCTGCTCCTTCCTCTATAACTCTCCTCTCCTGAAATACTCTGCTCTGCTGGAGGACTCTGCTCCTTCCTCTAACTCTCCTCTCCTGAAATACTCTGCCGGAGGACTCTGCTCCTTCCTCTATAACTCTCCTCTCCTGAAATACTCTGCTCTGCTGGAGGACTCTGCTCCTTCCTCTACGACTCTCCTCTCCTGAAATACTCTGCCGGAGGACTCTGCTCCTTCCTCTATAACTCTCCTCTCCTGAAATACTCTGCACTGCTGGAGGACTCTTCTCCTTCCTCTATAACTCTCCTCTACGGATGTTCTCTGCTCAGCTGTAGAATGCTGAACCTTCAGTTTTCAGGTTTCCCTTTAACCGCTTCCCGACCGACGCACGACGATATACGTCGGCAGAATGGCACGGGCAGGCAGGAGGGCGTATACATACGTCCCTTTTAAATGCCTGCCGTGCCATCAGGAGCGGCGCGCTCCCGCACTGGTCGGGACCCCCGTGAGGCCAGTCGCGGGTCCCGCAGGCTCGATTGCCGCGGGGACACCCGCGATCGTCTCGCGGGAAGGCTGAACGGGGAGATGCGGAAATAAACAGCATTCTGCCAAGGAACTAGTGACGCCGATCTCTGCTCCCTGTGATTGGAGCAGAGATCAGCATTCACTAGCTGACAGCCGCGCCCCCCCACAGTAAGAAACACACCCCTAGGCATACTTAACCCCTACACTGCCCCCTTGTGGTTAACCCCTTCACTGCCAGTGTCATTTATACAGGAATCAATGCATTTAAATAGCATTGATTGCTGTATAAATGACAATGGTCCGAAAAATGTGTCAAAAATGTCCGATGTGTCCGCCATAATGTCGCAGTCACAATAAAAATCGCTGATCACCGCCATTACTAGTAAAAAAAAAAAAAATATTAATAAAAATGCTATAAAACTATCCCCTATTTTGTAAACGCTATAACTTTTGCACAAACCAATCAATACTCGCTAATTGCGATTTTTTTTTTACCAAAAAGTAGAAGAATACCTCTCGGCCTAAACTGAGGGAAAAAAAAACGTTTTTTTATATATTTTTTGGGGATATTTATTATAGGAAAAAGGAAAAAATATTGCATTGTTTTCAAAATTGTCGCTCTATTTTTGTTTATAACGCAAAAAATAAAAACCGCAGGGGCAATTAAATACCACCAAAAGAAAGCTCTATTTGTGGGAAAAAAAGGACGCCAATTTTGTTTGGGAGCCACGTCGCACGACCACGCAATTGTCAGTTAAAGCGACACAGTGCCGAATCGCAAAAAGGGGCCTGGTCCTTTGGCTGCCAATTGGTCCGGGGCTGAAAGTGGTTAATTTGTAGTAAACAATATTTTTTGCACATTCGTTAGAGATTTTAGAGCTCATTGCCCGCCGCCAATTACTGCAAGATGTGTGACTCCGGAATGCTGCTCCTCTGTCTGCCCCCCCACCTGTATGGCGGGAACATTGCTGGACGTTGCATCTGAACCAGACAGCGTAAAGCAGACCGAACGTTTGTAATTGTGAGGCGATTGAGACAGACAGTTTACAGCCGCCTAGATGAATCCAATAGAGGGAAATTAGGCATTCAGCGTAATGATGAGTCCAGACGTATCATCCATGTGATCTGGAGGACTTCAAGCGCGTTTCTTCTCGGGATGAGCCGACCGCTGGCACTGCATTAAAGACAACCTGCCTTCTAATTAGGGAAGGAGTCGGCCTGTAATGAACCCAAGTCTAACCTCTGCTGAGCGCCATCTTGGACACTGGCATCGTGCCTTATAGGGAAGACACATGCATAGCACACGCTGGGTTCTTAAAGGGGAACTCCATTTGGGACATTTGCTTCCAAATTGACAAAACAACAAAAATTCAATCCTCTACAGGGGTTTTTCAGCAAAACAGAAAAAAAAATGATTTGCTTCTGATGGCCATTATTCTGTAAAGGGATGTCCAGAGTTTATGTCAATTTTAAAGGATAATGGGAATATCAGAGAAAGAAAACAGTTTACCGGGCAGATGTGTCTAAAACCCAAATTTTTCCTTTTGGTTTAGCATAGAGCAGGGGCATCAAACTCAACTTCATTACAGGCATCAGCTGTATGGTTCCCCTAAAAGGACCAGTTGTATCTGAGCGCTACTTACAGGGTTCAGGATTCCGCTATGTACAGAGTTTAGGGGTGCGCTATGCACAGAGTGCAGTTCCAGGGGTGCCCTGTGCAGAGTTTACATGTACAGAGTGCAGGGTTCAGGATTCCGCTATGTACAGAGTTTAGGGGTGCGCTATGCACAGAATGCAGTTCCAGGGGTGCCCTGTGCGGAGTTCATATGTACAGAGTGCAGGGTTAAGGGGTGCGCTATGCACAGAATGCAGTTTCAGGGGTGCCCTGTGCAGAGTTCACATGTACAGAGTGCAGGGTTCAGCATCATGCTATGTATAGAGTTTAGGGGTGCGCTATGCACAGAATGCAGTTCCAGGGGTGCCCTGTGCAGAGTTTACATGTATAGAGTGCAGGGTTTAGGGGTGCGCTATGTACAGAGTTTAGGGGTGCGCTATGCACAGAATGCAGTTCCAGGGGTGCCCTGTGCAGAGTTCACATGTATAGAGTGCAGGGTTCAGGATTCCGCTATGTACAGAGTTTAGGGGTGCGCTATGCACAGAATGCAGTTCCAGGGGTGCCCTGTGCAGAGTTCACATGTATAGAGTGCAGGGTTTAGGGGTGCGCTATGTACAGAGTTTAGGGGTGTGCTATGCACAGAATGCAGTTCCAGGGGTGCCCTGTGCAGAGTTCACATGTATAGAGTGCAGGGTTCAGGATTCTGCTATGTACAGAGTTTAGGGGTGCGCTATGCACAGAATGCAGTTCCAGGGGTGCCCTGTGCAGAGTTCACATGTATAGAGAGCAGGGTTCAGGATTCCGCTATGTACAGAGTTTAGGGGTGCGCTATGCACAGAATGCAGTTCCAGGGGTGCACTGCGCAGAGTTTACATGTACAGAGTGCATGGTTTAGGGGTGCGTTATGTACAGAGTTTAGGGGTGCGCTATGCACAGAATGCAGTTCCAGGGGTGCCCTGTGCAGAGTTCACATGTATAGAGAGCAGGGTTCTGGATTCCGCTATGTACAGAGTTTAGGGGTGCGCTATGCACAGAATGCAGTTCTAGGGGTGCCCTGCGCAGAGTTCCCATGTATAGAGTGCAGGGTTCAGGATTCCGCTATGTACAGCGTTTAGGGGTGTGCTATACACAGAATGCAGTTCCAGGGGTGCCCTGTGCAGAGTTAACATGTATAGAGTGCAGGGTTCAGGATTCTGCTATGTACAGAGTTTAGGGGTGCGCTATGCACAGAATGCAGTTCCAGGGGTGCCCTGTGCAGAGTTCACATGTATAGAGAGCAGGGTTCAGGATTCTGCTATGTACAGAGTTTAGGGGTGCGCTATGCACAGAATGCAGTTCCAGGGGTGCACTGCGCAGAGTTTACATGTACAGAGTGCATGGTTTAGGGGTGCGTTATGTACAGAGTTTAGGGGTGTGCTATGCACAGAATGCAGTTCCAGGGGTGCCCTGTGCAGAGTTCACATGTATAGAGAGCAGGGTTCTGGATTCCGCTATGTACAGAGTTTAGGGGTGCGCTATGCACAGAATGCAGTTCTAGGGGTGCCCTGCGCAGAGTTCCCATGTATAGAGTGCAGGGTTCAGGATTCCGCTATGTACAGAGTTTAGGGGTGTGCTATACACAGAATGCAGTTCCAGGGGTGCCCTGTGCAGAGTTAACATGTATAGAGTGCAGGGTTCAGGATTCCGCTATGTACAGAGTTTAGGGGTGCGCTATGCACAGAATGCAGTTCCAGGGGTGCCCTGTGCAGAGTTCACATGTACAGAGTGCAGGGTTCAGCATCATGCTATGTATAGAGTTTAGGGGTGTGCTATGCACAGAATGCAGTTCCAGGGGTGCCCTGTGCAGAGTTCACATGTACAGAGTGCAGGGTTTAGGGGGGCGCTACACAGGGGCAGCCCATCCATTAAGGGTGCACGGGGGCGCCCACCCCCCCTATACATGTGTCCGACCCCTTTTAGGACGCCAGGCAGATGGATTCCAAGGGGGGGGGGGGGTTTGAAGCCCCGATTAGAACCAGAGGCTCCAATAGGCTTCAAAATAGGGTGGGCTCAGGACGCAGAGAATGCGCTCACAGCCCACCCAGGTGTGTGAGAATAGTGAATGAATATTCACTATTCTCACACTGAATCTCCTCTCCGCCGTCGACCCGTTTCCCGATTGGCCGAAAGGAGGAGGGAGGAGACAGAAGCCGCCAAGCAGGGAAAGGAGAAGCTGCTTGTGATGCCTGCAGAGGAGAGCAGGGAAGCCGCCTATGATTGCCCACCATGGATGGCATAAGTGCACTAACCGACCAACCCGACCGGGGGGAGGGCAGGTGCCTGCGGGTGCACTGTTTTCTGGCCCCCACCAAACAACATTACATCCAGCACCCAGGGCAAAGATGCCAAACTGCCCAACCTTGTAACAGAATGAATGCGCCCCCCATCCTCCCAGTAACTAATAGCCCCTCTCAGCACCCCTTCCATGCCCTGCTTTCACAGATCAGTTGTAAAGCTTAAAGTTGAACTGTTACCTGTGGACCCATTAAATGATGGTCTGTTCTCACCTGACTCTTGCACTGGTGTAGCAGCCTTAAGCTGACCATACACTGACCGAACAAATTTTGATCAGTGCGGGGGCTCCCCCACTTGATCAAAGTCACTTGTGCACTATACAGTTTTCTGGCCCCTGAGACCCCTGTGCTCAGTCCCTCAGATCCACCACTCCTCGTTCCATTGGCTGGCACCATGCAGGAGCCTCTCGTTTAGCTTCCCTTGGCTGGTAGTAACTGGGTTAGTGACCTGGGAGCAGAAGGCAACCAACCTACCATATCCACCATCAGGAGCTCTGGAGAAGACCACCCGTTCCTTAAACTCCGCTCCGACCTGGGAGCAGAAGGCAACCAACCAACCATCTCCACCATCAGGAGCTCTGGAGAAGACAACTCGTTCCTTAAACTCCCCTCCGACCTGGGAGCAGAAGGCAACCAACCAACCATCTCCACCATCAGGAGCTCTGGAGAAGACCACCGTTCCTAAAACTCGGCTCCGACCTGGGAGCAGAAGGCAATCAACCCACCAGCTCCACCATCAGGAGCTCTGGAGAAGACCACCCGTTCCTTAAACTCCGCTCCAACCCGGGAGCAGAAGGCAACCAACCCCCCATCTCCACCATCAGGAGCTCTGGAGAAGACAACCCGTTTCTTAAACTCCGCTCCGAACCCGGGAGCAGAAGGCAACCAACCCCCCATCTCCACCATCAGGAGCTCTGGAGAAGACAACCCATTTCTTAAACTCCGCTTAGACCTGGGAGCAGAAGACAACCAACCCCCCATCTCTACCATCAGGAGCTCTAGAGAAGACCACCCGTTCCTTAAACTCCGCTATGATCTGGGAGCAGAAGGCAACCAACCCCCCATCTCTACCATCAGAAGCTCTGGAGAAGACCACCCATTCCTTAAACTCTGCTCCGACCTGGGAGCAGAAGGCAACCAACCAACCATCTCCACCATCAGGAGCTCTGGAGAATACCACCCGTTCCTCAAACTCCGCTCCGACCTGGGAGCAGAAGGCAACCAACCAACCATCTCCACCATCAGGAGCTCTGGAGAAGACCACCCGTTCCTTAAACTCTGCTCCTTGGTGAAGCCAGCCACGGTCAGGATAGGCTCTTTCCAGCTGTCCATGACAGTAGTTAGGTATTTACTGATTAAAAAAATTAAAAAAGAAGATCATTTTATTTCTGTATACTTTTGGAATCCTTTCAACAGGGCAGCCGACCCTATGCAAAACACCCCCACAAAAAAAAATGTGCTGTTCTGTGGACAATGTACTTTGTTTTCAACCCAAAGCCTGTGACGACAATTTTCTGACTCTTGGGAGCAGAAGGAAATGATTAGCCGTGATCAATTGCTACCACATTTTTTTTTTTTACTGTTTCTGCACCCCCGACTGCCTCCGCACACAGAAGGCAAGGTGTTTTCAGGATCCGTAGGTCTGACCCAAGGCAAACATTCTCGTCCTGCAATACGGGAACTCACTGATCCCGAAAATGGCGGCTGGGTCATTGAATGTGTGGATGCGAGAGATTTAGCAGGAAGGAGCCATGACTCCCCCCCCCCCCCTCCACCCCAACCAAATTATTAGCAGGCTTCACAGTTTATTTATGGAAATCTCAGATCCTTGTCTTATGTAATTTGTGTTATTTTTAACACAATGAGGCACTCAGGAGTGGGGTTTTCGGTGGATACTATCCCTCTATCTTGAGTGCTCCGTGTCTCCTGTGAAATTTATTTATTTAAAATGTGTCTCTCATAGTGCTTGTTTGAAAAGCCATAAGTTAGATGAATGTCATAATTCGTTAGGACTTTTTCATTTTAAAGGCCTTGTGTTCTTTGGGTGGGTTACGATGTAGAAGACATGGAGGCCTTTCTCCTCTCTCGTTTCTCTCGTTCTCTTTTCTTTTCTTTACAAAAGTCATGGGATAGAGAAACAGATATTTTATTTAAAAAAAATTTTTTTTAATAGAAAATGTAACCCTTAGTTCTGCCTTCATCGACTCAGAGGGCATAAAATGAACATTGGAAAGTCAAATTTCTCATGCATTTACAGGCAACTATATTGGACAGCATCACATAAAAAATAATAATACTGCAAATTTCTTCTTTTTTTTTTTGCACTATTTTAACCACTTCATGAGGTTTAGGGTTTTACCCCGTTCACGACCAGGACTTTATGAAATGGATATCATTTTTTTTCAGTGGTATTTGATCACCACGGGTTTTTTTTTTTATTATTATATAAACAAAAAAAGACAGAAAATTTTGAAAAAAATCATACCGTATATACTCGAGTATAAGCCAACCCAAATATAAGCCGAGGCACCTAATTTTACCACAAAAAACTGGGAAAACGTATTGACTCAAGTATAAGCCTAGGGCAGGGGTCTCAAACTGGTGGCCCTCCAGCTGTTGCAAAACTACAAGTCCCATGAGGCATTGCAAGGCTGACAGTTACAAGCATGACTTCCACAGGCAGAGGCATTATGGGACTTGTAGTTTTGCAACAGCTGGAGGGCCGCCAGTTTGAGACCCCTGGCCTAGGGTGAGAAATGCGCAGCTACTGTAAGTGGAAAAGAGGGTCAACAATGCCCATTTGCAGCCTCACTGTGCCCATTTGCATGCCTCACTGTGCCCATTTGCAGCCATAGGTCCCCCGAAATTCAAACTCTGTAGTTAAGGGTTCCTAGATGCTCCCTCGCTGCAGCCAAAATTTGGGGTCTTTGGACCCAAAGGGTCCCGAAATGACATTGCTGCAGATGGACAGATGGACACTACTGTAAGTGGAAAAGAGGGTCAACAATGCCCATTTGCAGCCTCACTGTGCCCATTTGCATGCCTCACTGTGCCCATTTGCAGCCATAGGTCCCCCGAACTTCAAACTCTGTAGTTAAGGGTTCCTAGATGCTCCCTCGCTGCAGCCAAAATTTGGGGTCTCTGGACCCAAAGGGTCCCGAAATGACATTGCTGCAGGTGGACACAATTGATCGAATTTGGGGCCCCGTATCTCGGGGCCACTTGGTGCTAGGAACCCAAAATGGTGTGCAAACCCAGTGGAACCTGCACCACAACACATCCAAAGCTGGGGTTCCTAGCACTAAGTGGCCCCGAGATACAAGGCCCCAAAGACAAGCACTTTCCCTTGAGAAAGTCACGTGACCTGTGATGATACGCGTCGGGAGGAGGAGCCCAAGTGACAGTGCTAAGCACAGCACAGTGAGGAGGAAAGGGCTGACAGCCCCCTATCTGAGCCTGACCATTAGCGGGATTTAAACGCGCAAACACCTACTGGGTACATGTGAGTTGTATAGCTGTAGGCAACCCCCTAAAAGATCTTCTTTGTTTGATGGTTGAATAGAGCGCTGCGCAATGGTTTTTTGTTTGTGTCTTTTTCTCTTTTATATCATACCGGAGCAAGATATCAGGAGGAACCAAAAGGAAAAAAGCCCCACATTCCCAGCATAAAGGGAAGTTTATTTTTTTCTCTTTTTTTTTTCAGTTCTAGCATTTCTAATTGTGTCCCGGATATCATTAGTGGATGTGAAGAGTTATTTCATTAATTATCTAACTCATTTAATGGACTGTTATCACCTATGGGATTAATATAATATTTAATATTTACCCATTAATTCATCAATTAATTGGCTAATCCATCAGGTTTAGCCTGTATTGGCTTATGGAATTTATATATCCCCATATGCATCACTGGCATAAACTGGATATTTCCTTTCTTTGATACATTATAACACATACTTGTTTTTACTCAGATTTTGAAGCACTTTATTTATTTAAAACACATTGTATCTACTTTTAACACATTGTGTATTTATTTATTTATTAAATTGGTTACAACCTCATTGTAACTTGAAGTTTATATATATTTTTGTGCACCTGGGATTGTCACGCAAGCACTTATATATTTTACTATACCACAACATTTGTCTTTTAACCTCGCCTGCTGATCTAAATAGACTAAGGTTGATATTGCGCACTATTTATACTCTAGTATTTATCTGCAGCAGAAAATGACATTTTCCGAACCGACTTTGGGGCCCCGTATCTTGGGGTCACTTGGTACTAGGAACCCCAGGATCCACTGGGTTTGCACACCAAATTTTGTGTTCCTAGCACCAAGTGGCCCTGAGATACGGGGCCCCAAACTCGGTTCGGAAAATGTCATTTTCTGCTGCAGAAAAGTGCTTGACTCGAGTATAAGCCGAGGGGGTCACTTTCAGCACAATAAAATGTGCTGAAAAACTCGGCTTATACTCGAGTATATACTGTATTTTTCACTTTCACTAAAACATATCCAATAATTTTTTTTTTCTTTAGAAAAATCCATCATGCTGGAGAAGGCATTGTTCCTCACCAAACTGTTAAATAGAAAGTGGGGAGAAGGAAGTGGGGGAAGTGAAAAGTGGCCATTGTGCAGTACAATGACCGGCTCTTCGGCCAGGAATAATAAATTTCCTATGGTCCTAGCCAAAAGGCTCGGCCCTAGAGGCAGGTGTGAAAAAAGTGTGTATGGTGAAGTGACCATGGTGCCATAAATCAAAGTGACCCTCACTCACAGTGATTGTACAGCACCCCTGAACTGCCACTTCAGGGGCACATTCACCACAGGCTTTTCTCCCAACCCTGTGCAGCCCCCACCCCAACCAGGAAGGCCTGGAGTTCCGAGAGCTTAGGGAGAGCCCCAGACCCCAAGGCTCAACCACCGCTCCCATCACTCCTACCTAATTACATTCGGGAAATACTAAGGGAAGGTGGGAAGGGGGGGGGGGCAGTGTTCTCTCCCGAAAAACTGACCGGAGCTAGGACTACACCAATCTAGGCCAGAAGGCCAGGGACCCGACCCTCTGGCCAGACCCAATGCAGCACCCATCCTCACCAAGAGTACTCTTCCAGACGGCTCAGACTCAACAATTGACCGGTCCTCAGTATCTGTCAGGCAACCCGGTGTAGTCCCTGCTGAAACCGCCCTTTCCAGGCACAATTATGCCATTGGATTTGCATAGCTCTCCCCTATGGGAGTAGCACAGCGGCTCCTCTGGCAACTGATAAGAACAGATACTATACTTGATCTTAGCCAAAAGGCCAGAGAAGCGAGTCTTATCCTCACTGTGTGTTTTGATGCCCTCACACCTGCCTGCTGCCATTCCTGAGCAAGCTCTGCACTGGTGGTGCCCCCGATCCCGGAGCTGAATCAACTGTAGGAGACGGTCCCGGTGCTTGCTGGACTTTCTTGGGCTTCCTGAAGCCTACTTCACAAATGCAGTGGAAGTGTTTTTTTTTTATGGGATTACCGTATATACTCGAGTTTTTCAGCACATTTTTGTGTGTGCTGAAAGTGCCCCCCTCGGGTTATACTCGAGTCAAGCACTTTTCTGCAGCAGAGAATGACATTTTCCGACCCGACTTTGGGGCCTCGTATCTTGGGGCCACTTGGTGCTAGGAACTCCAAAGTTGGGGTTCCTAGCACCAAGTGGCCCCGAGATACAGGGCCCCAAAGTCGGTCAACTGTGTCCATCTGCAGCAATGTCATTTCAGGACCCTTTGAGTCCAGAGACCCCAAATTTTGGCTGCAGCTAGGGGGGCATCTAGGAAACCTTAACTACCAAGTTTGAAGTTCGGGAGACCTATGGCTGCAAATGGGCACAGTGAGGCTGCAAATGGGCACAGTGAGGCTGCAAATGGGCATTGTTGACCCTCTTTTACACTTACAGTAGCTGCGCATTTCTCACCCTAGGCTTATACTCGAGTCAATAAGTTTTCCCATTTTTTTGTGGTAAAATTAGGTGCCTCGGCTTATATTCGGGTCGGCTTATACACGAGTATATACGGTAACTTCATTTTCATGGCAAAGTGGGACTTTGCAATGAATTGCAATTCATCTGATCACTTTTCATAACATTCTGGAGTATATGCAAATTGCCATCATAAAAACGAAGGCAGAATTCAAACCTTTGGCCCCGGCTGTACAGTGTATAAAGTGAACATTCAGTTGGGCTTTCGTATATAAAAATGAGCAATACAATCATATACTCCCAAGTAGAGTCTTCAAAAAGCAGAGCATGCAAGAAGACGGAAAGTTGTTACTATGTTACAACAGATTTCTAGTATATTATAGAGACTATTATTATTAGTCTAGAATTTTATAGAATTATTAAAGGACTTTTTGTACTTACTTGTTACTATAAGGTATAGATCTACATGAAATTTATATGGTATTTTTGTGGGGTGAATTTGTGTATTTTTAATATTCAGAACCTTTAAACCCTTTTCTTTGTGAACTCTCTTGATGAATCGGGAGATTATATTTAGATCTAGACAATGGTTGCAGCTGTTGTAGTGATGTTTTGTGTTAGTGATGAGCTCTTCAAGGACAGCGTGTTCTTTAAACTCATCTTTCAATTACCTTCATTAGGCTGTTTTTAATGTCACGTAATGAGTTTTTAGAGTCTCAGATTTGCTTAATGAACGGTTTATGAAACATAAACTCAAGTGGATATCCCTGTCAATTTGTTTTGGTATGCTCTAATATCCCTGCCTATTTAGTCCGGTATGTTCCTGGAGCGATGACACCAGACTCGAGCCTTTCATGAAAGGTCACAGATAGGGATGAATGTCTTAAAGCAACTCCTAAACCAGGGCTCTCTAAACTATGGCCCACATCTGGCCCACTATGAAATGTTATTTGGCCCACTATGGATTTTACCTGCCCCCACGGCTGGCGGTAGTGGTGTATTTTCAGGCTCTGTGCACAGATTCAGATCAGTTGGTCACTTCTGATGGTGACCCTGATGTAAGGGGGGACTTTGAAATGTGGAGGGTGGATTTCTGACATAACGGGGGGCTTCTGATATAAAAAAGAGAGGACTTCTGATATGATGGGGGCTTCTGATATTACGGCAGGACTTTTGATAAGATGGGAGTCTTCTGATGTGAAAGAAGGACTTCTGATGTGATGGGGAGGTTCTATTATGAAGGGAGGACTTCTGATATGATTGGGGGGCTTCTGATATGAAGAGAGGACTTCTGATGTCATGGGGCGACCTCTAATGTGAAAGGAGGACTTCTGGGGGCTTCTGATGTGAAGGGATGACCACTCATATGTTGGGGGTCTTCTGATGTGATGGGGGGCGGGGCTTCTGATTTAAAGACAGGACCTATGATATAATGATGGGCTCCTGATGTGAAGACAGGAAATATGATATGATGGGGGGCTTTTGATGTGAAAGAAGGACTTCTGAAATTATTGGGGGGGGGGGGGGCTTCTGATGTGAAGGGAGGACCACTGATATGATGGAATGCTTCTGATCTAAAAAGGAGCTCTTCTGATGTGATGGGGGCTTCTGGTTTGAAGACAGGATCTCTGATATAATGAGGGGGCTTCAGGTATGAAGGGAGGGCTTCTGGTATGATGGGGGGCTTCTAATGTGAAGACAGGACTTCTGATATGATACGGGGCTTCTGATGTGAAGACAGGACCTATGATATAATGGGGGGCTTCTAATGTGAAGGAAGGATCACTGTTATGATGGTGAATTTCTGATATGAAGGGAGGACCACTGATGTGATAGGTGGGGGCTTCTGATGTGAAGACAGGACCTATGATATAATGGGGGGCTTCTAATGTGAAGGAAGGACCACTGTTATGATGGTGAATTTCTGATATGAAGGGAGGACCACTGATGTGATGGGTGGGGGCTTCTGATGTGAAGACAGGACCTATGATATGATGGGGGGCTTCTGATGTGAAGGAAGGACCTCTGATGTGATGATAGGAGGAGGAGCTTCTGATGTGAAGGGAGGACCACTGATATGATAAGGTGGCTTCTGATATGAAGGGAGGACTTCTGATATGAAGGGGAGAGATTGGAGAAAAGCCAATGTAGCACCAATATTTTAAAATGGGACAAAATACATCCCTGGGAATTACAGACCAGTTAGCCTAACATCATTAGAATACAAGCTCTTGGAGGGGATGACAAGGGACTATATACAAGATTTTAGTAATGACAACGGTATCATTAGAAGTAATCAGCATGGATTCATGAAGAATCGTACATTTTTGATTTCACGCCTCACTACCTATCACAGTTTCGGAGGCCATGAAATGCCAAGATGGCACAACCTCTCCCCCCCCAAAATTACCCAATTTTGGAAAGTAGACACCTCAGCTATTTGCTCAGAGGCACGTTGAGTATTTAGCAGATCTCGCTTTTTGTCACAAAGTTTTAAAAAATTGAACAAATAAGAACTACAGTACAGTACAGACATACAGTAACGTCACTTCGCCCAGCCGAGCCAACCTGCCGCAGTACAACTGCTGGTCCAGAACTGGTTAATGTAGAAAAATGTAAAATAATGCATTTGGGTGGCAAAAATCTGAATGCATTCTACTCACTGGGAGAGAACCTCTGGGGGAATCTAGGATGGAAAAGGACCTGGGGGTCCTAGTAGATGATAGGCTCAGCAATGGCATGCAATGCCAAGCTGCTGCTAACAATGCAAACAGAATATCGGCATAAAAGCGGTTGTATACCCGTTTTAACTTTTTTTTTTAAACTACCTGCAAGAGAAAGTCCATAATGAGCTAGTATGACTAGCATACTAGCTCATTATGTATCACTTACCTTAGATCGGGGCCCCCGACGCCGTCCTCTTCTCCCCCTCCAGCCGCAGCCATCTCTCTTCCGGGTATCGCCGCTCCGGCCAATCACAGCGCCGCTCCGGCGCTGTGATTGGCCAGAGCAGCGAAGACGTCGGGGCACTTCAACTGCGGTGTGCCGCAGTTGGGAATGGGGATTAACCCGTTAAATGCACCGTTGTCTACGGCGCGCACGTTGTAAATCGTTCTTTGCAAATATCTCCTAAACCGTGTAGGTTTAGGAGATATTTCTTGTACCTACAGGTAAGCCTTAATCTAGGCTTACCTGTAGGTGCAACTTGAAATTAAGGGTATACAACCGCTTTAAAAAGGGGATCAACTCCAGAGATAAAACGATAATTCTCCCGCTCTACAAGACTCTGGTCCGGCCACACCTGGAGTATACTGTCCGGTTTTGGGCACCAGTCCTCAGGAAGGATGTACTGGAAATGGAGCGAGTACAAAGAAGGGCAACAAAGCTAATAAAGGGTCTGGAGGATATTAGTTATGAGGAAAGGTTGCGAGCGCTGAACTTATTCTCTCTGGAGAAGAGACGCTTGAGAGGGGATATGATTTCAATGTACAAATACCGGACTGGTGACCCCACAATAGGGAGAAAACTTCCACGGAAGGGAGTTTAATAAGACTCGTGGCCACTCATTAAAATTAGAAGAAAAGAGGATTAACGTTAAACTACATAGAGGGTTCTTTACTGTAAGAGCGGTTAGGATGTGGAATTCCCTTCCACAGGCGGTGGTCTCAGCGGGGGGCATCCATAATTTCAAAAAAATATTAGATAAGCTCCTGAACGACCGCAACATACAGGGATATACAATGTAATACTGACATATAATCACACACATAGGTTGGACTTGATGGACTTGTGTCTTTTTTTCAACCTCACCTACTATGTAACTATATTGGGGATTGGGCTGTATATTGGTGGCCATGATGTCGGACCGTCATGATGATGAACACCATCTCTCCATCCTCTCCCATAATTCTCGGAGGCTCCTGCTCTGTGTAGACCAGTTTGCCCTCTGTGCCTGTGAATCTCGTACCCTTGGTCATCATAGTATTCTGGGACCTGACACTGGAAGCTGTGGAGTAGAGATATTTCTGTGTAAACGGAGAGATGTTTTCATAGCTCAGGAGTAATTGAATTAGTTGGCGTGGAGTCAGGTCAGCCTCAGAGAGACCTAAAGATCATCTGTCATTGTGACGGTTGTCTGACAGGTGAGGTGTAAATGTTATGGCCTCCCGTCACATCAACAGGTTATTGCCTATAAATGACAGATTATGAAGATTATTATTTTATTGCAATGATACTCGGACTAATGAGCTTTTATGGGTTACAATAACACGATGTGCAACAAACTGTTGAAACATTATCTCCCGGCGCCGGGATCTGGACATGCAGCTCTACTTGTATGGCCCCATTTTGGTGCACAGGATCCTGCAGCAGGAGGTTTCATAGTTTCATAGTAGGGAAGGTTGAATAAAGACAATAGTCCATCCAGTTCAACCTGTGTAGGTGCACATGTGTCAGTGTCTATAATTATTCCCCATATCTCTGTATGTTGTGATCTTTAAGATGCACATCTAAGAGTCTCTTAAAAATGTCCATACTCCCCGCAGCCACCACCAATTGTGGAAGAGAGCTCCACGTCCTTATTGCCCTGACAGTGAAGAACCCCCTGCGCAGTTTAACTTCTTCAGATCTGCGCTATAGCCGAATGACGGCTACAGCGCGGACCTACTTTGCCGGGAGGGCATCAATAGATGTCCCCACGTGCTTGAGCACGATCCCGACCCCTTATCACGTGATCAGCTTTCAGCCAATGACAGCTGATCATGTGGTGTAAACAGAGCCAGCAATCGGCTATTTTTTCTCCTCGTGCTGATAGCGTGAGGAGGAAAAAAAAGGCGATCACCGGCGGCTGTCAGAAGGCTGCCAGCTCATCTGTGCCCACCTGTGCCACCTACCAGTGCCCCCTACCAGTGCACAACGGTGCCGCCTACCAGTGCCCACAAGCGCCACCCACCAGTGCCCACAGTGCTACCCATCAGTGCCCACAGTGCCACCTATCAGTATCACGTATCAGTGCCTCATCAACAGTGCTGCCCATCAGTGTCACCTGCCAGTGCCCATCAGTGTCACCTATTAGTGCCCATCAGTGCCATCTATCAGTGGTACCTATCAGAAACACCTATCAGTGTCCATCAGTGCCACCCATCAGGGCCCATCTTATCAGTGGCTATCAGTACCACTTTATCTGTCCCCATCAGTGCTGCCTTATCTGAGCCTACCAGTGCCCATCAGTGCAGCCTATCAGTGCCCACCAGTGCAGCCTATCAGTGCCCACCAGTCCCACCTCATCAGCGCATATCAATGAAGGAAAAAAATTACCAGTTTGCAAAATTTTATAACAAACTATGAGCCATTGAGATATTTGTAGTTCGCTATCATGTCCCCTCTGAAGCGTTGCTTCTCCAGTGAGAATACATTTAGCGTTTGCAGTCAATCCTCGTAATTGAGGTCCTCCAGTCCCCTTATTAGTTTTGTTGCCCTTCTTTGGACTCTCTCCAGTTCCAGCACATCCCTTCTGAGGACTGGTGACCAGAATTGGATGGAAAACTCCAGATGAGGCCTAACCAGAGTTTTAAAAAATTGGCAGAATTATAGTTTAATCTCTGGAGTATATTACCTTTTTTATGCATGCTAATATTCTTTGGTAGCTGCAGCTTGACATTGCATGCTATTGCTCAATCTGTCATCTACTAGGAGCCCCAGATCTTTATCCATCCTTGATTCCCCCAGGAGGTTCTCCCCCTAGTAAGTAGTTTGCAACAAGTTCAGACAGATCCCACACTAGCACAGGAACAAGGGGGGACTGAAGATAATCCAGCAATTTGGCAGTGTCTGGGCTGGGTTTATATAGGGAAGTTTGAGGTCACTTCCTGTGCACCTCCTGGGCATTTTCCCGCCTTTTTCCATCAGGTTGAGGTCACTTCCTGTGTGCCTCCTGGGCATTTTCCCGCCTTATTCCATCAGGTTGAGGTCACTTCCTGTGCACCTCCTGAGCATTTTCCCGCCTTTTTCCATCAGGTTGAGGTCACTTCCGGTGTGCCTTCTGGGCATTTTCACACCTTTTTCCATCAGGTTGAGGTCACTTCCTGTGTGCCTCCTGGGCATTTTCCCGCCTTTTTCCATCAGGTTGAGGTCACTTCCCGTGTGCCTCCTGGGCATTTTCCTGCCTTATTCCATCAGGTTGAGGTCACTTCCTGTGCGCCTCCTGGGCATTTTCCCACCTTTTTCCATCAGGTTGAGGTCACTTCCTGTGTGCCTCCTGGGCATTTTCCCGCCTTTTTCCATCAGGTTGAGGTCACTTCCTGTGTGCCTCCTGGGCATTTTCCCGCCTTATTCCATCAGGTTGAGGTCACTTCCTGTGCGCCTCCTGAGCATTTTCCCGCCTTTTTCCATCAGGTTGAGGTCACTTCCGGTGTGCCTTCTGGGCATTTTCCCACCTTTTTCCATCAGGTTGAGGTCACTTCCTGTGTGCCTCCTGGGCATTTTCCCGCCTTTTTCCATCAGGTTGAGGTCACTTCCCGTGTGCCTCCTGGGCATTTTCCCGCCTTATTCCATCAGGTTGAGGTCACTTCCTGTGCGCCTCCTGGGCATTTTCCCACCTTTTTCCATCAGGTTGAGATCACTTCCTGTGTGCCTCCTGGGCTTCTTCCCACCTTTTTCCATCAGGTGGAGGTCACTTCCTGTGCACCTCCTGGGCATCTTCCCACCTTTTTCCATCAGGTTGAGGTCACTTCCTGTGCGCCTCCTGGGCTTCGTCCCACCTTTTTCCATCAGGTGGAGGTCACTTCCTGTGCACCTCCTGGGCATCTTCCCACCTTTTTCCATCAGGTTGAGGTCACTTCCTGTGCGCCTCCTGAGCATTTTCCTGCCTCTTACCATCAGGTCTTCTGTGCAGGTTGGCGCGCTGAGGCGTCTGGCGCATGCTCAGTTGGCACGTATTTCCTCTTGCGGCAATGCATCATTGGTGCATGTGTAATAAGCCCTGGACTCTTACAGCCTACTCCCCCACTTCTCTTCTCCAAATGGCATTTTCTTGTTGGAGTGGGTGTACCTGATATTGACAGGTACCCGCTCCCACTACTGCTTGGATCACCTAGATGAACCGACCGGAAGTTCTCCTCTCCCCTCCCTCCCCGCAGTCATCAGGGACACATCACAGGTCCCAGAAGACTGCAGGACTGTTCCCAATGCGGAGCGTGGCTCGAGCATGCGCAGCGGGTACCCAGCTGTGACAGTTGAGCTGCCAATGCTGGGAAGAGAGGACTGAGAGAAGGGACGGCTCGGGGGTGAGCACATTGCTGGCTCCTGGGACAGGGGAGTGTTTATTAAGAAGTCAGCAGCTACAGTTTTTGAATCTGCTGACTTTTAATAAACAGAAAAGCGGTGGACGGCGGAGTGTAAGGGGAGAGCGGAGGCGCGGATAGATTATTGGTATTTGCAGAGAGTCGCTTGACTTCCATCTGGCTCCGAAGCCGTCGTGAATCTTTGCCAAGTGGAAATGCCGAGCGTTTGATTGGCTTTGTGAAAATGTTGTTTTAAGATGGCAATGATCCTTCCTGAATGAAATCCCCGCTTTATGGGCTTCCCGGAGTGCTGATACGACATGTGCGAGAAGAGCCGCCGGCGTCAGAGGAAGGCGGCGCCCCAACTCTCCGTCTTCCTGCTATGAGCCGTGTCTGTTTTTCCAGTCTTTGCCCATTAGACGTTGTCCTGATAATGAAGATGTTGGATGAATGAGCTCTGTTCCATTTACGGGCCGCGCACGTTTTCTGAGGATCTCGCATTGCGTCCCTAAACCGCAATTCCACCCACACGTGGACCTAGCCTCCGATGCGGCTTTTATGTTAGGTGAAGCATGCTCAGTAATGTGTCCGTGTAACACTCCCAGGTATGTATTACCTCTCATAGAGATCACAATACTCCCCCTGACAACGCTTCCATCTGCTTTTCTCTCCAGAAGGACAGCGCCATCTTTGTTCAGGCATCATCCAGGGTCACCATCACACCTTCGTGGACTGAAATGCAGGCTTAGAGATGATTATGTAAATACTGGTGCCTGTGCAGTTCTTGGATGTGTTCATAAATGTCTGACACAGATTTGCCACTGCTGCGTACTTCATTTGTGACTTGCTACAAAGTTACAAAGTACAGTCTGATCACTGGGGGAGGGGAGACTGAGGAAATGCTTCCTCCTCCTTGCTACTAAGTTACAATATACAGTCTGATCACTGGGAAAGGGGGGGGGGGGGGACTGAGAAAATGCAGTCACTCTTGGTGTTCGGGACCCAGTAGGACAGGCTTCCAATCACATGATCACTGTGTCAGCCAATCACAGTGATCACATGAACAGGAAGCCTATGTAGCCGGCATTTGTTGAGATGTCACCTATTCTAAATGGCAATTCAGAGAGCTCATCATCCAACCCAATTGGCTCAGGGGAGACCAAATGGCACAGGGAAGACTAAATGGCACGGGGAGACCCAATGGCCCATGAGAGACCAAATGGCACAGGGGAGACCAAATGGCACAGGGAAGACCAAGCGGCACAGGGAAGACCAAGCGGCACAGGGAAGACCAAGCGGCACAGGGAAGACCAAGCGGCTCAGGGGTGACCAAATGGGTCAGGGGAGACCAAGTGGCACAGGGGAGACCAAATGGCACAGGGGAGACCAAGTGGCACAGGGAAGACCAAGTGGCTCAGGGGAGACCAAATGGCTCAGGGGAGACCAAATGGCACAGGGGTGACCAAATGGCTCAGGGGAGACCAAGTGGCTCAGGGGAGAGCAAATGGCTCAGGGGAGACCAAGTGGCTCAGGGGAGACCAAATGGCACAGGGGAGACCAAGCGGCACAGGGAAGACCAAGCGGCACAGGGAAGACCAAGCGGCACAGGGAAGACCAAGCGGCTCAGGGGTGACCAAATGGGTCAGGGGAGACCAAGTGGCACAGGGGAGACCAAATAGCACAGGGGAGACCAAGTGGCACAGGGAAGACCAAGTGGCTCAGGGGAGACCAAATGGCTCAGGGGAGACCAAATGGCACAGGGGTGACCAAATGGCTTAGGGGAGACCAAGTGGCTCAGGGGAGAGCAAATGGCTCAGGGGAGACCAAGTGGCTCAGGGGAGACCAAATGGCACAGGGGAGACCAAGTGGCTCAGGGGAGACCAAGTGGCACAGGGGAGACCAAGCAGCTCAGGGGAGACCAAATAGCACAGGGGAGACCAAGTGGCTCAGGGGAGAGCAAATGTCACAGGGGAGGGCAAATGATGCCTGCCCAGGATGGGAGATCCCTCCTGCGGACGTCATATGATAATGGGCAGGATGGGAAGTGGTTAAGCATTATTAAAATCACTGCTCCTGAAAAAAAACTTCAGTTTTTAAAACTTTTTTTTACATTGATACATGTCCCCTGGGGCAGGACCCGGGTCCCCAAACACTTTTTATGGCAATAACTTGCATAGAAGCCTTTAAAATTATTTTTTAATATTCGTGTCCCATAGACTTTAACAGTGTTGGCGTGTTCGCACAATTTTTTTGCCTGTTCGCATGTTCTGCTGCGAACCGAACCGGGGGGGGTGTTCGGCTCATCCCTCCTGCAGAATATAAGTTCTCTGTAGAGCAGTGGTTCTTAACCTCAGTCCTCATTACCCCCCACCAGGCCATGTTTTGGGAATTTCCCTTAGATAAAATAGCTGTCCAAAATACCAAGTCATTGACTTAGATGTAAAGCACCTGCGCAAGATAAAAGGAAAGCCTGCAAACATGGCCTGGTGGGGGGTAATGAGGACTGAGGTTAAGAACCACTGCTGTAGAGGAATATAGAGATGTCAGAAGGCTGTATCTGGATAACAGTAGCACAGGTCACTCGAGTTCTGAAATATTGGAGGTCTCATTAAAGCGGAGTTCCACGTTTTTTTATTTTTTTATTAGCGGTTGACATTTAAAAAACAGACACTTACCTGTTCCACGGTCCAGCGATGTGGCAGCACGGAGCCCCGCTCCTCTCTCACTCCTCTCCTCGGCGCCTCCATGACACGGCACCCGGCCGTGACAGCCTGCGGCATCACGGCCGGGCGCGCACTACGCAGGCGCGAGTTGCACTGCGCTCTCCCAGTGGACAGGCAATCTTCTTGGACCTGTCACGTGTCCCAGAAGATTGCCGAGAGGGAGTAAGGAGTCATCTAGGTGGCCCATAGGCGGAAGCAGGAAGTGCGTCAGGAAGTCCCACTCAAATCGAAGCACCCCTTCCCCCCAAACAAAAAAAAAACGATGTGCCAAATGTGGCATATAAGAGGGCGAGGAGTGCTTAAAGCAGAAGTTCCATGTTTGGGTGGAACTCCGCTTTAAAGAAAGCCACTTACTATATACTCCGGCCTGTTTCTGTCATTATTACTCACGCTCGGGTTTTAAAGTCCTCCCGGCTTACATTTCCCGGCACTGCCGTGTCAGCAGGTGGGATGCGGCTTGTGGCCGGATTACATTAAGACCCTTCAAAACATCTCTTTCTTTCTATAAAAGCTAGGTGGAATTTTTAGGGTCTTGGGAAGTGAATTAATCATGTGTGTTATTGACTGGGAAGAAAAAACTGTTTACATCTCGGGAGACGGAGCGCTGAGCCTTCTGTGGAGGAAGATGAATTGGGGCAAGGAAAGGGGATGGAGCAGAAAATATGATGAAGACTGTCCAGGCGCGGGACGTGGGATCAGCGGACTGACTCTGGTTTATATAACGCCGAGGTGTGAATGTGATGGGCATTCCAGTATTGTTTTCTTGTGCTGATCGCTAATGATATGGCCAGCTATGCAATGGAGGGGATTTACTAAAGGCAAACAGACTGTGCAAGTGAAGGCACTTATTAAGTGAGGCCAAGATCCGCTTCGCAAAGAACACCCAATCACATGCAAGGAAAATAAAACAAACCACTTGCTTACTGGGCACAAAAACCCCCCTCCTGCCCAGACCAATTTCAGCTTCCAGCGCTGTCGCACTTTGAATGACAATTGCGCGGTCATACAACACTGTACCCAAATGACATTTTTATAATTTTTTTCCACAAATAGAGCTTTCTTTTGCTGGTATTTGATCACCTCTCTTTACTCTTTGTTAAATACAAAACCATTTTATATTATGTTAATACATTTTGCAAACAGGTAATTTTTCTCCTTACTTGATGTACTCGGATGAGGCTGCACTGATGGGCACCGATAGGCTACATTGATGGGCACTGATAAGGCAGCACTGATGGGCACTAATAGGCGCACTGGTGGGCACTGAGAGGTGGCACTGATCGGTGGCACTATAGAGCTTTGATAGGTGGTACTGAAGGGCACTAATAGGTGGAACTTATAGGTGGTACTGATAGGTGGCAGTAATGGGCACTGATAGGTGGCAGTGATGGGCACTGATGGGTGGCAGTGATGGGCACTGATCTGCACTGGTAGGTGACACTGATAGGAAGCACTGCTGGGTGGCACTGATTGGCACCACTGGTGGGCATTAAGAGGTGGCACTCGTGGGCATTGATAGGTGGCACTGATTGCTGGCATTTATGCACTGATTCGTGGCACTGGCAGGTGGCACTGGAAGGCGGTATTGGTGGGCACAGATGAGGTGACTTCACCTCTTCGGGACCAATGTCCCTTGCACTAAAGCAGGTAATCAGCTTTATTTTCTCCTCCCGCTGGCAGCGTGAGGAGAAAAAATAAGCGATTACCGATCTTCTGTTTACATTGGCTGACAGCTGATCACGTGGTAAGGGTAAGGGACTCCAATCTGTGATCACCTGAGTCTCATTTACTCGGTGATCACAGCACACGCGGGGAGCGTGGACGGGGGGGGGGGAACGTCTACTGATAGCCTTCCGGCAAAGTAGATCCGCGCTGTAGCCGTCATTCAGCTACAGCGCGGATCTGAAGGAGTTAAAAAAACATTTACAAAGTGCACAGTCTTTTTGGCTTTATTAAATCCACCCCAATGACCTAGTCCTGTGAATTAGGGTCTGTTCACATCATTGGATTTACTAAAGGAAAATAGGCTGTGCACTTTGCTAGTGCAGTTGCACTCTTTTTCCCAGAGCTTAGTAAATGTGGTCCAATTGTGTGCAAGCAAAAATGCTTTTTCAAATTTTAATTGCACCTGATTGGATACTCTTTACAAAGTCAAGCTTCACCACATTACATTTACTAAGAAACAAAGAATGCAACTAAACTCATAAAGTTTAAAGTGGTTGTAAACGCTTTTGAGTGACTTCTACCTATAGGTAGGCCTAGAATAAAGCTTGCCTATAGGTAGTGGAAATAACTCAGTTCAGGAGATATTTCACTTGTAGTGCGCCAATGTCGTCATCGGCACATGCGCTGTGAAGAAACGGACCTCCATGCCGTTTCTTCCCCAGTGTGTGCTGTGACTGACGGCTCCCGCGCATGCATGGGAGTGACGTGACGTGGCTCCAGCCAGTCACAGAGCCGGAGTCCGCGGCCCCATAAGGAAGAGGGGTGAAGATGGACGTGGCCTGCACAGGGGACGGCTTCGTTTTTAGGTAAGTGTCACATAATGGGCTAGCATGCAATGCTTTTAATTTGCAGGGTTTGCAGGGAGCAAAATAGGAAGTAAAACCCATCAGAGTTTACTTCCTCTTTAATAGTTATGGAATTAGATCGGACTGAAGACACCTCAAACTAAGGTAAGTATATTGTGTGTGTTTTTTTTTAAGGCAGCAGTACTGCTCCCGCCGGGGCCTGGAGGCAAAAAAGATGGGAATGAGTTTCTTTTCACAGGTCCCCACAACTGCCCATCACTGGACATCTGTAGCAACATCTAGCATGCTACTAGTGTGCGTGTAGGAACATTTTCATTCTGACTTATGTTTAAAACCTGTGAAGCTTAATCTGGGTCAGGGTTATTAGAGTTCAGGGTTGAATGACTCATGCAGGCAGCTCTCTGGTGCCTCCCTCTGCTTCTGGAATGTTGGAGAACATTCTGGAAGCTGGAGGAAACTGGAGGGCGGAGGCTAGGAAGGTTGTCCTGCATATTTAGGGGAACTTAGACAATCCCCAGGCAGTGGGCCTGGCAAGTGAGCCCTTAAATTTGGATGAGTCATACCAGCAGGGGAGTTGGGTGGAAGATGGAGATAGAGTGCTTACATTGGTGGTCAGTGGGATGAATGTTCCTTACATTGGTGGTCAGTGGGATGAATGTTCATTACATTGGTGATCAGTGGGAAGAATGTTACTTACATTGGTGATCAGTGGGAAGAATGTTCCTTACATTGGTAACCAGTGAGAAGAATGTTCCTTACATTGGTGATCAGTGAGAAGAATGTTCCTTACATTGGTGATCAGTGAGAAGAATGTTCCTTACATTGGTGATCAGTGGGAAGAATGTTCCTTACATTGGTGATCAGTGAGAAGAATGTTCCTTACATTGGTGATCAGTGAGAAGAATGTTCCTTACATTGGTGATCAGTGGGAAGAATGTTCCTTACATTGGTGATCAGTGGGAAGAATGTTCCTTACATTGGTGATCAGTGAGAAGAATGTTCCTTACATTGGTGATCAGTGAGAAGAATGTCCCTCACATTGGTGATCAGTGAGAAGAATGTTCCTTACATTGGTGATCAGTGAGAAGAATGTTCCTTACATTGGTGATCAGTGAGAAGAATGTTCATTACATTGGTGGTCAGTGGGATGAATGTTCATTACATTGGTGGTCAGTGGGAAGAATGTTCCTTACATTGGTGATCAGTGAGAAGAATGTTCCTTACATTGGTGATCAGTGAGAAGAATGTTCCTTACATTGGTGGTCAGTGGGATGAATGTTCATTACATTGGTGGTCAGTGGGAAGAATGTCCCTTACATTGGTGATCAGTGAGAAGAATGTTCCTTACATTGGTGATCAGTGAGAAGAATGTTCCTTACATTGGTGATCAGTGGGAAGGATGTTCCTTACATTGGTGATCAGTGGGAAGAATGTTCCTTACATTGGTGATCAGTGGGAAGAATGTTCCTTACATTGGTGATCAGTGGGAAGAATGTTCCTTACATTGGTGATCAGTGAGAAGAATGTCCCTTACATTGGTGATCAGTGGGAAAAATGTTCCTTACATTGGTGATCAGTGGGAAGAATGTTCCTTACATTGGTGATCAGTGGGAAGAATGTCCCTTACATTGGTGATCAGTGGGAAGAATGCTCCTTACATTGGTGATCAGTGAGAAGAATGTTCCTTACATTGGTGATCAGTGAGAAGAATGTTCCTTACATTGGTGATCAGTGGGAAGAATGTCCCTTACATTGGTGGTCAGTGAGAAGAATGTTCCTTACATTGGTGATCAGTGGGAAGAATGTTCCTTATATTGGTGATCAGTGGGAAGAATGTTCCTTACATTGGTGATTAGTGAGAAGAATGTTCCTTACATTGGTGATCAGTGAGAAGAATGTTCCTTACATTGGTGATCAGTGAGAAGAATGTTCCTTACATTGGTGATCAGTGAGAAGAATGTTCCTTACATTGGTGATCAGTGAGAAGAATGTCCCTTACATTGGTGATCAGTGGGAAGAATGTTCCTTACATTGGTGATCAGTGGGAAGAATGTTCCTTACATTGGTGATCAGTGGGAAGAATGTTCCTTACATTGATGATCAGTGAGAAGAATGTTCCTTACATTGGTGATCAGTGAGAAGAATGTTCCTTACATTGAAGGTCAGTGAGAAGAATGTTCCTTACATTGAAGGTCAGTGAGAAGAATGTTCCTTACATTGGTGATCAGTGAGAAGAATGTTCCTTACATTGGAGGTCAGTGAGAAGAATGTTCCTTACATTGGTGATCAGTGAGAAGAATGTTCCTTACATTGGTGATCAGTGAGAAGAATGTTCCTTACATTGGAGGTCAGTGAGAAGAATGTCCCTTATATTGGTGATCAGTGGGAAGAATGTTCCTTGCATTGGTGATCAGTGGGAAGAATGTTCCTTACATTGGTGATCAGTGGGAAGAATGTTCCTTACATTGGTGATCAGTGAGAAGAATGTTCTTTACATTGGTGATCAGTGAGAAGAATGTTCCTTACATTGGTGATCAGTGAGAAGAATGTTCCTTACATTGGTGATCAGTGAGAAGAATGTTCCTTACATTGGTGATCAGTGAGAAGAATGTTCCTTACATTGGTTATCAGTGAGAAGAATGTTCCTTACATTGGTTATCAGTGGGAAGAATGTTCCTTACATTGGTGGTCAGTGAGAAGAATGTTCCTTACATTGGTGATCAGTGAGAAGAATGTTCCTTACATTGGAGGTCAGTGAGAAGAATGTTCCTTACATTGGTGATCAGTGGGCAGAATGTTCCTTACATTGGTGATCAGTGGGAAGAATGTTCCTTACATTGGTGATCAGTGAGAAGAATGTTCCTTACATTGGTGATCAGTGAGAAGAATGTTCCTTACATTGGTGATCAGTGAGAAGAATGTTCCTTACATTGGTGATCAGTGAGAAGAATGTTCCTTACATTGGTGATCAGTGGGAAGAATGTTCCTTACATTGGTGATCAGTGAGAAGAATGTTCTTTACATTGGTGATCAGTGAGAAGAATGTTCCTTACATTGGTGATCAGTGAGAAGAATGTCCCTTACATTGGTGATCAGTGAGAAGAATGTTCCTTACATTGGTGATCAGTGAGAAGAATGTTCCTTACATTGGTGATCAGTGGGAAGAATGTTTCTTACATTGGTAATCAGTGAGAAGAATGTTCCTTACATTGGTGATCAGTCAGAAGAATGTTTCTTACATTGGTGATCAGTGGGAAGAATGTTCCTTACATTGGTGATCAGTGAGAAGAATGTTCCTTACATTGGTGATCAGTGAGAAGAATGTTCCTTACATTGGTGATCAGTGAGAAGAATGTTCCTTACATTGGTGATCAGTCAGAAGAATGTTCCTTACATTGGTGATCAGTCAGAAGAATGTTTCTTACATTGGTGATCAGTGGGAAGAATGTTCCTTACATTGGTGATCAGTGAGAAGAATGTTCCTTACATTGGTGATCAGTGGGAAGAATGTTCCTTACATTGGTGATCAGTGAGAAGAATGTTCCTTACATTGGTGATCAGTGAGAAGAATGTTCCTTACATTGGTGATCAGTGGGAAGAATGTTCCTTACATTGGTGATCAGTGAGAAGAATGTTCCTTACATTGGTGATCAGTGGGAAGAATGTTCCTTACATTGGTGATCAGTGAGAAGAATGTTCCTTACATTGGTGATCAGTGGGAAGAATATTCCTTACATTGGTGATCAGTGAGAAGAATGTTCCTTACATTGGTGATCAGTGAGAAGAATGTTCCTTACATTGGTGATCAGTGAGAAGAATGTTCCTTACATTGGTGATCAGTGAGAAGAATGTTCCTTACATTGGTGATCAGTGGGAAGAATGTTCCTTACATTGGTGATCAGTGAGAAGAATGTTCCTTACATTGGTGATCAGTGAGAAGAATGTTCCTTACATTGGTGATCAGTGAGAAGAATGTTCCTTACATTGGTGATCAGTGGGAAGAATGTTCCTTACATTGGTGATCAGTGGGAAGAATGTTCCTTACATTGGTGATCAGTGGGAAGAATGTTCCTTACATTGGTGATCAGTGGGAAGAATGTTCCTTACATTGGTGATCAGTGAGAAGAATGTTCCTTACATTGGTGATCAGTGAGAAGAATGTTCCTTACATTGATGATCAGTGAGAAGAATGTTCCTTACATTGGTGATCAGTGGGAAGAATGTTCCTTACATTGGTGATCAGTGAGAAGAATGTTCCTTACATTGGAGGTCAGTGAGAAGAATGTTCCTTACATTGGAGGTCAGTGGGAAGAATGTTCCTTACATTGGTGATCAGTGGGAAGAATGTTCCTTACATTGGTGATCAGTGAGAAGAATGTTCCTTACATTGGTGATCAGTGAGAAGAATGTTCCTTACATTGGTGATCAGTGGGAAGAATGTTCCTTACATTGGTGATCAGTGGGAAGAATGTTCCTTACATTGGTGATCAGTGGGAAGAATGTTCCTTACATTGGTGATCAGTGAGAAGAATGTTCCTTACATTGGTGATCAGTGGGAAGAATGTTCCTTACATTGGTGATCAGTGGGAAGAATGTTCCTTACATTGGTGATCAGTGAGAAGAATGTTCCTTACATTGGTGATCAGTGGGAAGAATGTTCCTTACATTGGAGGTCAGTGAGAAGAATGTTCCTTACATTGGAGGTCAGTGGGAAGAATGTCCCCTAGATCCCTCTGGAGTAACCCTAGGGTTCGGGAATGCTGCTGTAGACGATACTACAATCTATGGAGAAAGCGGAGATCGTTTTCTAGGGGGGTAGCGTTGTAGTCGCCATGTGCGTAAGCTCTAACAGTCCTCCGAATTGGCTGTTTATCTTTTGCTACATTCTATACATTTTATATATATTAGAAATTCTGGGGCTGCACAGAAGTTTGTAAATCCATCACGCACTCTATTAGGCGGGTTTGATGTTGGTGACCCCGTCCTCCAGTGAGGTCACACATACTGGCCCCCATAATTGCGTGCTTGGTCTATAAAGTGACCGGTGTTTAGTAAATAGCCGAATATCTCCTCTCGTCTCCCATGCCGGACGCGGTGAGTGTGAGTTGGGTGGATGATGTGTTGTGTTAAGAAGACATTACACAGCTGTGTGTCCTCTAAACACATATTCACTCTTCGGAAGGCTTCCATCAGAGCCGGTGATTCATGAGCTCTCTGTATATAAACTCCCACGAAAAAAGCATGGCGGGTGAATAATTGTTATTGTTATCTGTGGTAAAAGAAACGTTGTGTCATTAGGCAGTGGCTCTTTGTGTAATTCCAGAAGAAAGACTAGGATGGGGTTGATGGGGACATTAACGAGATCCTGTACTTCATACGCAGTGCAGGGAGCCTTCATGTGAACTCGCCAAGTCACATTGATGTTGAATTTTGCCCCAGTTTAGAAGCAAATTCATCCAGAGTGCGGGGATCAGGAGTACATATCGCACAGAGTGCGGGGATCAGGAGTACATATTGCACAGAGTGCAGGGGTCAGGAGTGCCTATCACACAGAGTGCGAGGGTCAAAAATGCCTATTGCACAGAGTACAGGGGTCAGGAGTGTCTATCAAAGAGAGTGCGGGGGTCAGGAGTGCCTATCACACAGAGTGCGGGGGTCAGGTATACATATTGCACGGAGTGCAGGGGTCAGGAGTGCCTATCACACAGAGTGCGGAGGTCAGGAGCGTCTATCACACAGAGTGCAAGGGTCAGGAGTGCATATCACACAGAGTGTGGGAGTCAGCAGTGCCTATGACACAGAGTGCAAGGGTCAGGAGTGCCTATCACACAGAGTGCAAGGGTCAGGTATACATATTGCACGGAGTGCAGGGGTCAGGAGTGCCTATCACACAGAGTGCGGAGGTCAGGAGCGTCTATCACACAGAGTGCAAGGGTCAGGAGTGCCTATCACACAGAGTATGGTGGTCAGGAGTGCCTATTACACAGAGTGCGAGGGTCAGGAGTACATATTACACAGAGTGTGGGGGTCAGGAGTACATATCGCATAGAGTGCGGGGGTTAAATGAGTAAGCTGAAGTTTCAATGTGTCGATATGGGCTCATTCAGACATGCGGCTGGGGGTGGTAAAAGAAGGCAGTTGAACCAAAATTTTTACTGCCAACCTAAACAAGGATATGCATGCTTTGCATCGTTGGCCATGGCAAAAAAATGGAATCTCCTGTCGTATTCCGCATTGCCACCTAATGTGACCCATTAGGGGCAGAGATCCACAGCTCAGGTGGGAGAATCTGTCCACAGGACAACTAATAGTCGTGTTCTCCACAAATCTGCCCTTTATGGAAGAGAAAGACATTGGGGAAAGAAAGTCATAAGAAGTCCTGTTTGTAGTTTGTGAGAAGCCATGTGGGGGAGGGGAGCAAACACGTGGAAGAAGGTGATTTGGTCAGATGAGACCAAAATTCTACTTTTTGGCCTAAAAGCAAAACTCTATGTGTGGGGGAAACTAACACTGCCCATCCCCCTGAACACACCATCCCCACCGTGAAACATGGTGGTGGCAGCATCATGTGGTGGGGATGGTTTTCCTCAGCAGGGACAGGGAAGCTGGTCAGAGTTGATGGGAAGATGGATGGAGACAAATACAGGACAATCTTAGAAGAAAACCTGTTAGAGTCTGCAAAAGACTTGAGACTGGGGGGGAGGGTCACCTTCCAGCAGGATAACCACCCGAAACATACAGCCAGAGCTACAATGGAATGGTTTAGATCAAAGCATATTCATGTGTTAAAATGGCCCAGTCACAGTCCAGACCTAAATCACATTGAGAATCTGTAGCAAGACTTGAAAATTGCTGATCACAGACGCTCTCCATCCAATCTGACAGAGCTTGAGATATTTTACAAAGAAGAAGAATGGGCAGAAATGTCCTCTCTAGATGTGCAAAGCTGGTAGAGACACCCCCAAAAAGACTTGTAGAGAAAGGGGGTTCTACAAAGTATTGACTCCGGGGGGCGCCACACAAATGCCCCTCCCCCCACACACTTTTCTTATATTTATTTGTAACGCCCCGTACACACGGTCGGAAATTCCGACGGAAAATGTACGATCGGACCATGTTGTCGGAAATTCCGACCGTGTGTGGGCTCCATTGGACTATTTCCGACGGAAAAAATGTGAGATCCTGCTCTCAAATTTTCCGACAACAAAATCCAATCGGACTTTTTCCGATCGTGTGTAGGGAATTCCGACGGACAAAGTGCCACGCATGCTCAGATCACATTACGAGACCAAAGCTATTGGCTACTAGTCTCTACGTAGTTCCATCGTACGCGACGAACGTCACCACGTTCAGAATGATCGGATTTTCCGACAACTGTGTCCGACCGTGTGTATGCGACACCAGCGTCGGACAAAATCCGTCGGGAAAAAAATCAGACGGATTTTGTGGTCGGAATTTCCGACCGTGTGTACGGGGCATTAAAGATTTGAAAACCATTTATCACTTTCCTTCCACTTCACAACTATGTGCCACTTAGCACCAACAGCAAAGCTGGCAAAAGACATCCCCAAAAAGACTTGTAGAGAAAGGGGGTTCTACAAAGTATTGACTCCGGGGGGCGCCATACAAATGCCCCCCTCCCCTCCACACTTTTCACATATTTATTTTGTAAAAAATTTGGAAAACCATTTATCAAGGATGTTCTACTTTGTGTCGGTCTATCACATAAAATCCCCAAAAAAGACTTTTACGTTTTTGGTTGTACCATAACAAAATGTGGGAGATTTCAAGGGGTATAAATACTTTTTCAAGGCACTGTAGCTAGGAAGGAAACAACCACTGCTTAACAGTCAATTGTCTTGACTCCCAAAACTTCCCTGAGATAAACGATGGCAAGAGGAATGCAAAGTGTGGCTGGAGGCTGACACGCCCCCTTTCCTCTCTGCATTCCTCTTGCCACTGCATGTCTTGGGAGAATGTTTAGAGCGGTCAGACTGGCTGCAGGGTGGAGGGAAGGAGGGGGGCACCCTGTCTGAATCCATGGCTACACTAAGGCCCCTTTCACACGGACGCAGTCAGTTTAGGCACGTCAAAAACGTATCAGTTCTTATCCGTTGTCTCATCCGTTTTCATCCGTCATCCGCTCCGTTAGGCCCCTTCCACACATGCGGACCGTTCGTCCGTTTTTTCATACGTCCGTTTACGGATGAAAACGGACATTAATGCTTGTCTATGGGATAGCGGACGTTAGCGGATGATCATCCGCTAACGTCCGTTAATATCCGTCTCCGTTAGGCCCCTTTCACACTGGGGCGGTGCGGGGCGGCGGCGGTAAAGCAGCGCTATATTTAGCGCTGCTTTACCATCGTTTTACCCGCGGTATGCGGCCGCTAGCGGGGTGGTTTTAACCCCCCTAGCGGCCGCAAAAGGGTTAAAAACCTCCGCAAAGCGCCGCTGCAGCGGCGGTTTGCGGGCGGTATCCCCGCGGTTTCCCATTGATTTCAATGGGTAGGAGCGGTATAGGAGCGGTAAATAGACCGCTCCTTCACCGCTCCAAAGATGCTGCTAGCAGGACTTTTGTTGCGGTCCTGCTGGCGCACCGCTCCAGTGTGAAAGCCCGCCGGCTTTCACACTGGAGTGAATGGGGCCGGTTTTTTCAGGCGGTATACAGGCGCTATTTTTAGCGCTGTACCGCCTGAAAACCGCCCCAGTGTGAAAGGGGCCTAAAGGTCCGTTTTTCTGAACGAAGAAGACCCTATTTTGTCTTCCGTAAAAAAACGGAACGGACAAAAAACGGACGTTAGCGGACGATCCATTCACATCCGATCCGCTGACATCCGTTTTTCATCAAAAACATTCCCATAATTCATGAAAAACTGTTTAAAAAAAAAAAAAAAAAAAAACGGATAAAAACGGACATAAACGGATAAAAAAACGGACATAAACGGATAGAAAACTGATGAAAAACTTACGTAATCGGATGAAAAACGGACGAAAAAAGGAAATGAAAATGGATGAAAACTGATGTTTACTGACAACAACTGATGATAAAAAAAACGTGACTGAACTGATCTAATGTACGGTCCGCATGTGTGAAAGGGGCCTTAATGTCCGTTTTCATCCGTCTTTTGTTCCGTTAACATCCGCTTACATCCGTAAATGCACACGTTTACGTCCGTTTTTTTTCATCCGTTTTTGTATACGTTTTGTTCCGTTTATATGTGTGCCTGTGCCTTTAAGAGCTTGAGTTCACAGATAAACACAAAACGGATCTTAACGGATCGGACGTTGACGGACAATGTCCGTCAACGTCAGTTAATATCCGTTTTGACGGATCTGGACGTAGCCTTGTACGTTTAAAAAAACAGATAAAAATGGAAGCGGAGGTTAACTGATGGTGACGGATGTTCATCCGTCTGCCCATAGGAATGCATTGTAGTCCGTCGACGGATGGAAGAAAAACGGATAGACGGCCCGTCCGTGTGAAAGGGGCCTTAGAAAGCGACATATAGTTGGCACATCGGGTACAGAAGAGTAAAAATGCTGATAATTCTTCTGTAAGGCGGAGCGCCCATCCATCAGCAATGTTCAGTGATGGACAGTAGACATGTGCAATTAGTTTTTTTTTTTTTTTTTTTTTTTTCGTTTTTTTTTCGTTATTTTTTCGTTCGTTCGTTTTCGTACGAATGAACGAATCATTCGAATCGTACGAATCCGAATAACGAATCGTAACGAATCCGAATAACGAATCGTAACGAATCGTTCGAATCCGAAAAACAACGAAAATCAGAAAAAAACTAATTAGAAACAACGAATGTACTAATGAAGAAAATCCGAAAAACGAAAACGAACGAAAAAATTCGTACATTCGTAACTTTTTTTTTTGTTGAATTGGTCATTTTCCGTGTCCCTTACAATGGTGCTGCTAAACGTGCTTCGAATGGATTGAACAAAAAAATTTGTACATTCATAACTTTTTTTTCGATTCGTAACTTTTTTTTTTTTTTTTTTCGATTTGTAATTTTCCGTGTCTCTATTGAACCAAAAAATTCGTACATTCGTAACTTTTTTTTCGATTCGTAACTTTTTTTTCAATTCGTAACTTTTTTTTATTTTTTTTTCGATTTGTAATTTTCCGTGTCTCTATTGAACCAAAAAATTCGTACATTCGTAACTTTTTTTTCGATTCGTAACTTTTATTTTTTTCCGATTCGGAACTTTTTTTTTTCGATTCGTAACTTTTTTTTTTCGATTCGTAACTTTTTTTTCGATTTGTCATTTTCCGTGTCTCTATTGAACCAAAAAATTCGTACATTCGTAACTTTTTTTTCGATTCTTAACTTTTTTTTTTCGATTCTGAACTTTTTTTTTCAATTCGTAACTTTTTTTTTTTCGATTCGTAACTTTTTTTTTTTTTTCGATTCGTAACTTTTTTTTTCGATTCGTAACTTTTTTTTTTTTTCGATTTGTCATTTTCCGTGTCTCTATTGAACCAAAAAATTCGTACATTCGTAACTTTTTTTTCGATTCGTAACTTTTTTTTTTCGATTCGGAACTTTTTTTTCAATTCGTAACTTTTTTTTTCGATTCGTAACTTTTTTTTCGATTCGTAACTTTTTTTTTCGATTCGTAACTTTTTTTTTTCGATTCGTAACTTTTTTTTTTTTCGATTTGTCATTTTCCGTGTCTCTATTGAACAAAAAAAAATCGTACCTTCGTAACTTTTTTTTCGATTCGTAACTTTTTTTTTTTCGATTCGTAACTTTTTTTTTCGATTCGTAAATTATTAAAATGTAATAATAGCATACACATTACATCAAATTATGAATTATGCTCCGATTATGAATGTTACGAATGTTACGAATGTTACGAATGTACGAATAAATACGAATGCGTCCGAAAATTAAACTAACGAAAAAACGAATCAACTAAAAAATAACTCTTACGAATGTACGAATCGCTACGAATACGAACAACGACGACTTACGAATGTACGAATCGTTATGAATCGACGGAAACGAAAAAAAAATGAAACGAAAAAAAAAAAAACGATTTTTTTTCGGAAACGAAAAAAACGAAACGAAAATAAACGAATTTTTTTGTTGTGCACATGTCTAATGGACAGCACCGAGGTTTTGTTCCTATTGAAGCACAGAGTGCGGACTATCGGTTATTGACTATTGGTGATGATGGCGCCCTGGCGGTATAAGACCGCGCCTAACACTCATAATTCCACCGACATATCCAACGCTCTAAACTCTCCCGTCTCTCTGCATCTGGATCGCAGCCGGTGATGATATTTTTTTTTTTTTTTTTTTTTTTTATTCTTTATTTATTCAAATTTTTCATATACAACAATAAGAAAAAGTCATCAATTTGATCTTTGCACCAAGAAAATATTATTCTTAAACATCCTATTAAACCACTAGCCCCCTGTTCCCCTACTCCCCCCTCCCCCCCCCCCCCCCCACTCTTCCTAGTATTCTGGTTCCAGTTCTTTATATATCTGGCTATTTTCTCCTATCTTATACTTCGGGATTTATTGGGTCATTATTTCTACATATTTCCATGATTTTTTGAACTCTGTCCATCTAGACCACTTATCGTTTTGTTCAGTCACTTTTCCTTCTTTCTCCCCCTGGTCTAATCTCTCCAGTTTAAATCTGTTGTTAACTCCTATTATCCAATTCTTCATTTTAGGGCCCTCCGTTTCCTGCCAATTTTTGGGTATTAGGCTTTTAGCAACGTTTATCATGGTGGAGACAATTGATTCTCTATATTGTTTACTCGGGATCTCCACTCCGTGAAACAGGCATACCCAGGGATCTTCCGTAATTACCGTGTTTGTGATTTCTTTTATTGCTATCAAAATATTTTTCCAGTAACTCTTGATGACGGGGCAGTCCCACCATATGTGTGCCATTGTGCCTTTTTCTTTACATCCCCGCCAACAGTTTGGAGATTCCCCAGGTTGAAATTTACTCAGTTTTTCTGGAGTGGCATACCACCTTGCTAAGCATTTGAAATTCATCTCTGCCGTCTTGGAATCTTTGGCTGAATTATGTGTTAGTTGGAAAATTTTATCTATAATATGTTTGTTACTGGGTGTTCCTAATTCTAATTCCCATTTCCTTATGTATGGCGGTGTCTCCTCCCCTGCATCACTTAAAACTTTATATATTCGAGCTATATTATTGCGGGATTTCCCCCTCTCACAAAGAGACTCGAGGGGTCTAAGCTCCCTCATATCTCTTACCGGGGAGGGTAGCTTCTCTACGAAATGCTTAAGTTGGAGATATCGCCATTCATTTACCTCAAATAACTCTGTGTTTTTTTTTAGGTCGGTGTAAGTGCTTATTTTGCCTCGTGTCAGAATGTCTTTTAACTGTGCTGTGTCTTTTTTTATCCAATTCCCTGCTATCGAGTTTTTCCCTGGAGGGAAATACTCATTATTTTTTAAATATATCAAAGGTGAGTTGTATGTCCATTTTTGTTGTCGGTGTACCTTATCCCATATTTTAAGTGCCGTATGTGTTAAAGTGTATGTGTTTTCTCCCAGTTTCCTATTCCGTGGTGGATTCCATATTTCTTTATTTAACTGTGTGCTACTTGCTGTGATTTCTAGTTTGACCCATCTTTTTTCATTTTCTGGTATACTCCATTCTATCACCCGTGAGAGTATGACTGCGTTATAATATTTGTTAATGTTTGGGGCAGCTAGCCCCCCATATTTCTTCCCCTTTTCCAAGACGGCAGATGCTATTCTCGCTTTTTTGTTGAGCCAGATACAGTTCGTTAAGATCGATTTCAAGGTTTTAAAGTATGCTTGTGGTAGTGGGATTGGTAGCATCTGGAATTTATATAATATTTTTGGCATAATCACCATTTTTATTGCGTTAATACGCCCGAACCAGGATAGGGGTCTGACTGCAATTTTTTTTGTCTCCATTTTAACTTCATCCAACAGTGGAATATAGTTTAATTGATAGGATTTCCACGGAGTGCTTGTAAGTCTTATACCCAAGTATTGTAAGCTATTTTGCCACGGAAACGGAAATGCCCTTTTCAGGTCCTCTACTTCCTGCTTTTTAATGTTAATCTTCATGATTTCTGATTTTGTCATGTTGATTTTGAAATTGGATATTTCCCCATATAATTTCAAGATTTTTAGGAGATTTGGCAGGGTGGTCCTAGGTTCTGAGATGAAGAATAGAACATCATCGGCGAAGGCGGCCAACTTATGTTCCTCGCCTCCCGTTTTTATGCCTTTCACGTCTGGGTTGTTACGAATTGTCGCGAGTAACGGCTCTAGGGTCAAAACGAACAGGAGAGGTGAAAGGGGGCAGCCCTGTCGTGTTCCGTTCCTCATCTCAAACGGCTGGGAATTCGTACCGTTTACTCTGACACTGGCCGATGGATTATTGTAAAGTACCTGTATCCACTTTATCATCCTTGGTCCCAGACCTATTGTTTCCAAAGTCCTAATCATGAGACCCCAGTCTACTCTGTCAAACGCTTTTTCTGCGTCGATCGACAAGAGTAGACCTGGGGTCTCACTTTTTTTGATAGCCTGGATGAGGAGCGTTGCTCTAACCCCGTTGTCCCTCCCTTCCCTCCCTGGGATGAATCCTACCTGGTCCGGGTGGACCAGGTCGTTCATCCATTCCCTCAACCTTGTTGCCAGAACTTTGGCGTAGAGCTTTACGTCTGTGTTTAGGAGGGCTATCGGCCTATAGTTTGAGCATAGTGATTTATCTTTTCCCTCTTTCCAAATAACGGTAATAGATGCTGCGAGGGCTTCCTTTCCCATCTCGTAGTTGACTCCCAACCCATTCATGTACTGGCATAGTCTGGGGATCAGTGTCTCTCTAAATTTTTTATAATACAGGATCGTGTACCCATCCGGGCCTGGACTTTTCCCTGAGGCGGAATCTTTAAGTGCTTGGGAGACTTCATCTTCTGATATGGGTCTGTCTAATAGAGTCTGATCACTTCGTGATATCTGGGGTAATTGCGCATTGTTCAGAAATTTTGTGACCTTCTCTCCTGCTGTTAGATCCCTACTACCCTTTTGATTTATGGAGTATAAGGCCTTATAATATTTCCTAAACTCTTCTGCTATTTCTTTGGTCTTATAGAGTATTTCCCCATTTTTATTTTGGATTTTTTCAATGAAGTTCCTTTCTTTTTTTTTCCTCAACATGTTTGCCAGGTGCCTACCTATTTTATTTCCCCCCAGCAGTCTTTCTTTGGCCATTCTGTGGTATGTTTTATTTATCTCCTGGTCTCTAATATCTCCGAGTTCCTCTCTTTTGACAATTAGCTGATGGAAAACTCTCTGTTTTTGCTCCTGTTTATGTTCTTGTTCTAATTTTATGATTTCCTCTGTCAGGGCCTTCCTTTTCTTTTCCCTTTCCATTTTTTCCCGGGTCGCCACGGAAATAAAGATGCCTCTGATGTAGGCCTTATGGGCCTCCCACAGGGTGGCCCCTGTCACCTCCCCTGTGTCATTACTCTCAAAATACCGTTTTATTTCCTCATTTATTTTATCCACTACCTTGTCATTTTGAAGCAGGTCCTCATTTAGGCGCCATGTATATGGTTGTTTTGAGGGGCCTAGATCTTCCATTTTCATTATTACCGGGGAGTGATCCGAGATTGTCGCAATTTCAATGCTTGTTGCGGCAATCTGGTCCATCAGTTTATGTTCTACCCAGATATAATCCAGCCGCGAGTACGTCCCGTGTACAGGGGAGAAAAAAGTGTAATCACGCGTTTTTGGATGTGTCGCCCTCCAGACATCTACTAGTTGGTACTGGTGCATTTTCTGTTTTATCATGTTTAACATCGCTTTACTTGTCCCCTGTACCCGGGACGTACTATCGACCGCTGGATCCATGCAGAAGTTCAGGTCTCCCGCTAGGATTAAATCTCCGCTTTTAAAGTCCATGAGACTTTTCAGGGTTTGTTTGAGAAATCTGATGGGGTTTTGGTTCGGACTATAGATATTGGCCAGGGTAATTGTTTTTTCCCCTAATCTGCCTTTCAGAAAAAGGAATCTTCCTTCCGGGTCTGTTATCCTGTCTATTAGTGTAAATGAAATTGTTTTAGCAAACCCGATCGCGACTCCTTTCGCTCTTGTAATTGGAGAATCCCCATAGTACCAGGTCGGAAAGTCTTTCGAGTAAAATTTTACATTTGTTTCTTGGGAGATGTGCGTCTCCTGCAGGAACGCTATTCCCACTTTATATTGCCTAAGCTCCTCTAAAATTTTGTATCTCTTTTTTGGAGCGTTCCCGCCTCTTACATTATATGTTAGGATATTTACTTGGTTCCTCATGGAGGTATGTTCCCGTCCCGGGGGAGTTTAAAGCTCATAGTAGAGATTATCGTTTTCCTGCATGGAACCTGTCCTGGTACCCTCCCTTCCCTTCTATCTTCCCTCCCCTTTCCCACCCCTCCTCCCCTCCCACCACCCTCCCTCACCCTTGGCCACCCTCTGGCCCTGAGCTCTCCCTCCCCTCCCCCCTCCTCCCCTGGCCACATGCTGGCCTGAGCCTTCCCTGTGGGAGTTTCCCCCTCTCCCACCTGGAATTCTCCTTCCTTGGGGTGGTACTCCGACCATACCTACCGCCTCCCAACGCTGTCCCCTGCTATTTCAGGGGAGCAGCGGAGGGTTTCCCGGGGCAGCGAGAGATCTTTGGGTTTTTGAATGTAATCTTTAGTCCCACACGCCCTACCACCCCCCCCCCCTCCCCCCCCCGCCCCCCCCCCCCCCTCAATACCCTTTTATTTTAAATTTTGATTTCAGTTTTCAGTCTTACCCCCCCACCTCGCCCCCCCACTCCCCCCCCACTATTTAGGTCCTTGGTCTTTCTTCTCTTGCTCTTGTCGATTCTTCCTCTCCCCAGCCACGGATGACAGGGGGTCTTATGTCCAGCTGGTGGCAGAATTCAGTTAATTCTTCAGGAAATCGTAGTATCCTTGATCTTCCGTCCTTAGTGCCTATCAGGCTTGCGGGGAATCCCCAGTTATATTTAATATTCTGTAGGCGCATTTGCTCCAGTAGAGGTTTTAATAGGCGTCTTCTCGCCAATGTCTCGGGGGCCAGATCTGTAAAAATTTGAAGCTCCGCTCCTCCATGGCTTATGGGGGGACCTCCTCGCAGTTTCGCCCATATTGCAGCTTTGTCTGTATAGTATTGGAATCTTATGATTATGTCTCTTGGTTTATCCTCAGCAATATTTTTGGGTTTTCTTATTCTATGCACTCTTTCAATTTTAAGAGGGTCCTCTTCTCCTTTGCCTAAAAGAGGGTTAAAAATGGTGTTCATCGTTTTGATCAGGTCTTCTCCTCTCTCTTCTGGAACTGCTCGGATACGCAGATTTTGTCTGCGGTTTCGGTTTTCTTGGTCCTCTAGTTTGTATAAGATTTTCCGTTGTTCCTGTCGCATTAATTTGACGGTTGCATCAAGTGTATATATTTGTTGGGCTTGGTTTTCTGTTTTTTCTTCAATCTCCTCAACTCGTTTTAGCAACTGTCCCATATCCGTTCGCAGCGAGCTAATTTCTGTCTTTATTACATTCTCGAGTCTAGAAAACATCTCCATCATCTCATTTTTTGTGGGAGCTTGATCTGTTGCAGCCTTCCCTCCCGTCGCACCTCTCTCCATACTTCTTTCTTGCGTTTGCTCCTGGAGTTCCCCTTTGTTTTTCCCTATGTCCTCCCCTTTTTCTTGTTGCTCGTCTGGTTGTTTCCCTGATTTTGGGGCCTTAGGGCTTGACGCTTTGGACATATATTGTTTTATCGTCGAAGTGTTCAGGTGCCCTTTTGATGTTTTATGTTCGCTCCCTCTCGTTGTTCTTCCAGTCATGCTATTTTTTTCCTTCCTCTTTCTTATTCTTTTACCCAGTTTTATAGTTTACACTTGGCCCAGTCCTGTTGGCCCTCTCTTGAAGGCTATCTGCCTAGGGACAACGTCCCTGTTTTTGAGGTCTCTTTAAGAGTTTTCCTGGGCCTTTATAGGGCTAGTGACTAGGGGGGGCTCCCTTTTGCTATTTGCTCTGTGGGAAATGTATATGCGATTCTATGATGTAAGTCCTTAAGTCGTCTGTTTGGAAAATGTATGGATTTTCCCGGAGTCAGTGACCCAAAAGGGGGGGAGACCGTGGGTTTTGCGTACTCGTGTTTACTTCTGGAGTACCTCCAGTCCTCTTATTCTGTTTCTGGCTGTACATTCATTTAATGATGATTAGGACAAGGTCAGAGACAGTTCGTGATGGGGTACTGTATTACTTGTCTTTTCCCAGCCTAGTTTGTGATGGATCTGGGTCTCGCCGTCTCCCTTCCCACTAAGTTAATGATGTCAGGGGTCTCCCAGCAGTTTTCTAATCACACTTTTCTCTCCTCTGGTGGGGAGCGGGTAAGGGGGGGGGGGGGTAGGCAGAGGTGGGGGGAGGGAGATACCCGGCACTGGGAGGAAGGCCTCCGGTAAGAAAGCTAGAGAACAAGGTATGTTTTAAACAGCTGTGGGTATAGTCCAGGCTTCCACGTCCTGTTAAGCACTTTACAGTATGTTTTATGCGTAGCCGTTTACCCTAGTGGTACTGGTGCTGGTGTTCGAGTTTTCTTTCTTTGCCTTTTTCTCACGTGGGAAGCAAACAGAAGTAAATAAACACACACAAAAAAAAAAAAAAAAAAAAAAAAAAAAAAACCAAAAAAAAAACCAAAAAAAAAAAAAAAAAAAAAAAAAAGACTAAGCACAGGCCAGGAAAGGGCGATTAAGGGGGGCAGCCCTCTTCGCCATCCCAGAAGGGTTTTTAAGTGAACCAGCTAGTGAAGGCTGCTTGTTATACAGCTTACCCCCTTCCTGTAATAAGACGTCTTCCAATAGTTCATTTGTCCGTCACCATTAGGCTCTATAGTACCCCGTTTTGAAGGCGTGACAGTTCATCCTGGCCATTTATTTATTCAGCTTACAGCAACCCTCTGAATCCTTCTTATATTTAAGATATGAATTAATACACATACTGATATTTAAGTACTTTTCAGCAGTCAATTGGTTTTATCATCACAGTTGTCACATGTTATATGCTGATAACAGTACCTCTTGTCTTCTGTGCTTCTCCTCTGGGTGCTGTTGCTGTCTCTGACCGTTATTCGTCCCTCCTTGGAGTCCTTCAGCTTTGCGGGTCCGTCCTCCTATTTCTCAGGCCACTGAGTTCTCCTGAATCTGTGCGGTGTGGAGAGCGGGCGGGTGGGAGGAGAGGTGAGCAGGCAGGCGGGGAGGAAAGGGAGGCGGGTAGACGGGCAGGAGAGGAAGGCTGATGAGCGGGGAGGGGGGGGGGGGAGGCGTCTGCGTCTCCCCACGCTCCGTGCAGATTCCTGGAATTCCTTTACTCGCCGCCGACAGGTTCACGGGGCCATGGGGCTCCCGACGCCCCCGGGGGTTTCCGTCAGCTGGCCCACAGTCTTCTCATGGCGTTCCGGCCGCGGCCGTGAATTGTGCAGATTGGGCGTGCTGAGCGGACCCGTCTGGCGTGCATGCGGGGCTGGTAAGTCGGCTCGCCGGCGCGCTGTGAGCGGTTTGCAGCCTCTCACTCTGCTCCTAGTCTCCAGCGTTACGGCGTGTCTCCGATCACCCTCTCCCCCTCGTTGACGGCGGCATGGTCAGGCCCCTCCCCCAGTCTAAGAGCGTCACGTCCTCATCCTGCGCTCCTCACAATGACCTGGGATTGGGTGGGGGATGCTTTGCAAACCTGGGCTCAAACATTTCGTATTTTGCCATTTTTGCGGCAATGGGGTT
This sequence comes from Lithobates sylvaticus, assembly GCA_028564925.1. NCBI lineage: Eukaryota > Metazoa > Chordata > Amphibia > Anura > Ranidae > Lithobates > Lithobates sylvaticus. The sequence continues at coordinate 195,380,848 of CM053037.1, read as the reverse complement.
GATTTACTAAAGTGCTGTTGCTCCAGAACTTAGTAAATTACCGTATTTATTGGCGTATAACACGCACCGGCGTATAACACGCACCCCAAGTTTAGGAGGGCATTTTAAGGAAAAAAAGTTTTAGGAGGGAAGTTTAGGGAAAAAAAAACAACTTACATTTAAGCGTCATTTGCAGCCTTGCCCAGTGTCATTGCAGCTTGCCCAGTGTCATTGCAGCTTGCCAAGTGTCATTGCAGCTTGCCCAGTGTCATTGCAGCTTGCCCAGTGTCATTGCAGCTTGCCAAGTGTCATTGCAGCTTGCCCAGTGTCATTGCAGCTTGCCCAGTGTCATTGCAGCTTGCCAAGTGTCATTGCAGCTTGCCCAGTGTCATTGCAGCTTGCCCAGTGTCATTGCAGCTTGCCCAGTGTCATTGCAGCTTGCCCAGTGTCATTGCAGCTTGCCCAGTGTCATTGTAGCTTGCCCAGTGTCATTGCAGCTTGCCCAGTGTCATTGTAGCTTGCCTAGTGTCATTGCAGCTTGCTCAGTGTCATTGCAGCCTTGCCCAGTGTCATTGCAGCTTGCCCAGTGTCATTGCAGCTTGCCTAGTGTCATTGCAGCCTTGCCCAGTGTCATTGCAGCTTGCCCAGTGTCATTGTAGCTTGCCTAGTGTCATTGCAGCTTGCCCAGTGTCATTGCAGCCTTGCCCAGTGTCATTGCAGCTTGCCCAGTGTCATTGTAGCTTGCCAGCGTCATTTGCAGCCTTGCCCGCGTTTAAATTTCCCACCACCGAGACAGACCGCGCGTGCGCCGCCGAAAAAGACCGAAGCGCAGCAGAAAAAGACCGAAACGCCGCCGGAAAAGACCGAGCCGAATGGTCGGCTCCGCTCGTGGTCCCGCCTCCCTGCTGTTTCCGGAGCGAGCGCAGGGAGGCGGGACTACGAGCGGAGCCGAACAGTCGGCTCGGTCTTTTCCGGCGGCGCTTCGGGTTTTTTCGGCGGTGATTCGGTCTTTTTTGGTGACGCTCGCTATTTTTCGGCGCCACTTGCTATTTTTGTCACTTTTTTTGGGGGGGTATAACACGCACCCACGACTTTCCCCGATTTTAAGGGGGAAAAAGTGCGTGTTATACGCCAATAAATACGGTAGGTAAAACTTCCCTTTGCAAAGAATACCCAATCACGTGAAAGATAAATTAAAAAAATATATTTTTTTCTTGCATATGATGCACAGTCTATTTGCCTTTAATAACTCAACCCCAATATCTCCTGAAAGCACAATTCAAGACACAACTTATTTTTTAACCACTTGCCGACCAGCCGCCGCAGTTATACTGCGGCGGCTGGTCGGCAAGTGGTTAAAAAATACGTTTTGTCGGCAGGGCGGCTCTATTGCGCGAAACACCGTACCGGTACCGCACTTCGTGTAATAGATACAGCAGGTACGCGTGCCGGAGCCGATGCACGTGGCCGCGGCGTCCGCCGGCCACCCGCGATCGCTCTACAGAGAGCCAGAACAGGGATCTGTCAGTGTAAACAAAGCAGATCCCTGTTCTGTCATTGTGTGATCGTAGGGTTGCCACCTGTTTGGGATTCACCCGGACAGTCCGGGTTTTGAATAATGTGTCCAGGTTTCAGTCTGCCTGAAACCCGAACACATTATTCAGACTGTGGCTTCCCAAGTAACTGAGATAGTTACACACAAATCTGTTGCCGTCCGGGAGCTGTGGGTGGCTGTCTGGGGGCAGGTTCGGCTTCACTGGGGGGGAGGGGGCAGAGCAATGATGTCAGCAAGAGCAATTTGGCCACACCCACTGTTCACTGCAGCACGCTATGTACACCGCATTACTACTTTCCTCGGGGGAACCCAAAGGTGTCCCAGGCCGCAAAAGTGTTCAGGTTTGGCTTCAAGAAAAGGTGGCAACCCTATGTGATCGTCTGTTCCTAGTGATCAGGAACAGTGATTTCTCTGTACTCCCTGTCAGTCCCACCCCCCCTACAGTTAGAAACGCCTCACTAGGGAACACTTGACCCTTTGATCGCCCCCTAGTGTTAACTCCTTCCCTGACAGTGTCATTTATACAGTAATTAGTGCATTTTTATAGCACTGATCGCTATATAAATCTCACTGGTCCCAAAAAGTGTCAAAAGTTTCTGTCCGCCGCAATGTCGCAGCCCCGATATAAATCGATAATCACCGCCATTACTAATAAAACAAAATCCCCCCCCCCAAGACCATACCAGACCCTTATCCGAGCCTGCAGCCTGACAGGTCAGGAAAGGGGTGGGAAGAGTGAGCGCCCCCCTCCCCTCCTGGATCATACCAGGCAACATCCCCTCAACATGGTGGGTGGGTGCTTTGGGGCAGGGGGGCTCTGCGCACCTTGTTCCCCTGTCGATGGGGACAAGGGCCTCTTCCCCTCAACCCTGGGTGTTGGTTGTAGGGGTATGTGGGCAGGGGGCTCATCGGAATCTGGAAGATCTCAGCACCCCCCCCCCCCAATTGAATGTATGCACTATGAAGAACTTTCCAGTGTTGACTACAGGCATACCCCACTTTTAAGTACACAATGGGGTATATTTACTAAAGCTGGAAAGTGCAAAATCAGACTCACTTCTGCATAGAAACCAATGAGCTTCTAACCCCAGCTTGTAAAATTAAGCTTTGATAATAAAACCTGGAAGCTCATTGGTTTCTATGCAGAAGTGAGTCTGATTTTGCACTTTCCAGCTTTAGTAAATAAACCCCATTGTGTACTTAAAAGTGGGGTATGCCTGTATACTGTCATTCCAACAGTCTGCAGAAACACAACTCAAAATTAAGCAAAATGTAATGTGTATGGCCAGCTTGGTGTGTAACTGCTGACCCCACGGACACAGTTCCGTTGGACGTAACGCGTACGGGAGGAGGAGCCGCACCTGATGACATCACCCGATGCTATCCTACCGTGTCGTTAGGAGATCGCCAATTGCTGTGTATCATGATATGCTCTATGTCAAGAGGATCGTTTGTGAGTAGTTTACTTTTTTTTAAAAAAAGTGAAATTTTAATTAGCAGAGAGCACTTAGATTTTTCATTTCTCTACGTCAGGCTTTCTCAAACTTTTCAACACAGAGGAACCCTTAAATTAACTTTTCTCGCTCAGGAAACCCCTGATTAAAAATTACTATATCTACAACTGGTGATAAATTTGTGTGATGGTCAGTGGGAAGAATGCTGCTTACACTTGTGGTCATTGGGAAGAGTTACCCCCCTTACATATGGCTAAAAAGATCAATGGTGTCGGCGGTAGACATGTGCAATTTGTTTCGTTTTTTTTAGTTTTTCGCTTTTTTTCGTTATTTTCGTTCGTTCGTTTTTGTACGAATGAACGAATCGTTCGAATCGTGCGAATCCGAATAACGAATCGTTCGAATCGTACGAATCCGATTAACGAATCATTCTAATTGAACGAATCCGAAAAACAACGAAAATCTGAAAAAAACTAATTAGAAATTTCGATTCGTAACTTTTTTTTGTCGATTCGTAACTTTTTTTTTCGATTCGTAATTTTTAATTTTTTCCATTCGTAATTTTCCGTGTCTCTTACAATGGCGTTGCTTAACGTGCTTCGAATGGATTGAACAAAAAAATTAGTACATTCTTTTTTCGATTCGTAACTTTTTTTTTTCGATTCGTAAATCATTAAAATGTAATAATAGCATACACATTACATAAAATTATGAATTATGCTCCGATTACGAATCTACGAATGTTACGAATGTACGAATAAATACGAATGCGTCCGAAAATTAAACTAACGAAAAAACGAATCAACGAAAAAATAACTCTTATGAATGTACGAATCGTTACGAATACGAACACCGACGACTTACGAATGTACGAATCGTTATGAATCAACGGAAACAAAAAAAACGAAACGAAAATAAACACATTTTTTTCGGAAACGAAAAAAACGAAACGAAAATAAACACATTTTTTTGTTGTGCACATGTCTAGTCGGCGGGAACTTATCAAAGAGGCAGAAATTGCTCATTGCTAAAGGAACCCCTAGAAATCTCTGAAGGAACCCCTAGAAATCTCTGAAGGAACCCCTAGAAATCTCTGAAGGAACCCCTAGAAATCTCTGAAGGAATCCCTAGAAATCTCTGAAGGAACCCCTAGAAATCTCTGAAGGAACCCCTAGAAATCTCTGAAGGAACCCCTAGAAATCTCTGAAGGAACCCCTAGCAATCTCTGAAGGAACCCCTAGAAATCTCTGAAGGAACCCCTAGCAATCTCTGAAGGAACCCCTAGAAATCTCTGAAGGAACCCCTAGCAATCTCTGAAGGAACCCCTAGAAATCTCTGAAGGAACCCCTAGAAATCTCTGAAGGAACCCTAGGGTCCATGGAACCCTGGTTGAGAATCCCTGCTCTACGTGCATCTAGGATCGAGTTGGTGTCCGGGAACTCCTGCTGCTTCACGCGTTATTTCCCTGTATGGGACAAGCGTTAGTGACCTTCTGGTAATACAGGGGGTCATTTAAGGTGAGCTCAGTGTCTGTGGGTGAAGGGACCGACCACCTGGAGTGAAACGTGCTTCTGATCTTTCTTCACAAATATATGGACTTTCTTTAGCTCATTGCGGGTCTTTTGGGCTTTATCGTGAACTTTTATATGTATTAATGTGGAGAACTGTACATATTTATTGCATATGTTAATTCATTATCTATTTTTGCGCTGCACTGTTTTTAGTTTTTATATGGTGCGTAACTGCGACTTGCTATCTAAATGTAGACACTTTTCTAAAATGTGCGCTATTCTGTAAATTTAGTTTTTTTCCAGAACTGTAACGGAGTTCTGGGGGGTTGATTGTTCTAGGTTTGTACTTTGGCATCAGTTTTGCTGGGCTGTACTGGAGTTCTGCCTGGTCATAGGTGCGGTGAAGCACCTGTGAAAGGCTGAGAACGCAGTCTGGTTGGACGCATTGGGTACCAATGTTTCTCGGATCCAATCAGTGGGCGCGTCTGGTGTGTATTCCGGGAAAGGGGTATTTAAGATGATGAAGTCACGTGTTCAGGGTTCGGCTGTCTCTTTGATTCCAGCTTCCAGTCCGGACCAACCCCGTGAGGGGTCCTGGATAGACATGTGCAATTCGTTTCGTTAAAATTCGTTATATTCGTTCATTCGTTATCGTACGAATGAACGAACGATTCGCTAAAAATTTTAACGAATGTTCGAATCGAACGAATACGAAAAACAACGAAAATCCGAAATAACCAAATTAGAAACAACGAAACTACGAAAGAAGAAAATCCGAAAAACGAAAACAGTAACAACGAAAATCAAAATGAACGAAAAAATTCGTAACCTTTTTTTTTTTTTTGTTGAATTGGTAATTTTCCGTGTCTCTTACAATGGCGCTGCTTAACGTGCTTCGAATGGATTGAACCAAAAAATTCGTACATTCGTAACTTTTTTTTTTCGATTCGTAATTTTCCGGGTCCCTTACAATGGCGCTGCTTAACGTGCTTCGAATGGATTGAACGAAAAAATTCGTACATTCGTAACTTTTTTTTTTTCGATTCGTAATTTTCCGGGTCTCTTACAATGGCGCTGCTTAACGTGCTTCGAATGGATTGAACGAAAAAATTCGTACATTCGTAACTTTTTTTTTTTCGATTCGTAATTTTCCGGGTCTCTTACAATGGCGCTGCTTAACGTGCTTCGAATGGAGGGAACGAAAAAATTCGTACATTCGTAACTTTTTTTTTTTCGATTCGTAATTTTCCGGGTCTCTTACAATGGCGCTGCTTAACGTGCTTCGAATGGATTGAAGGAAAAAATTCGTACATTCGTAACTTTTTTTTTTTCGATTCGTAATTTTCCGGGTCTCTTACAATGGCGCTGCTTAACGTGCTTCGAATGGATTGAACGAAAAAATTCGTACATTCGTAACTTTTTTTTTTTCGATTCGTAATTTTCCGTGTCTCTTAAAATGTAATAATAGCATACACATTACATAAAATGATGAATTATGCTCCGATTACGAATCTACGAAAACAATGTTACGAAAGTACGAATAAATCAATCTAACGAAAGTACGAATGTAACTAAATCTACGAAAAACACCGAAAATCCGAAATAACCAAATTAGAAACAACGAAACTACGAAAGAAGAAAATCCGAAAAACGAAAACCGGAACAACGAAAATCAAAATGAAAGAAAAAATTCGTAAATTCGTAACTTTTTTTTTTTTTTCGATTCGTAATTTTCCGTGTCTCTTACAATGGTGCTGCTTAACGTGCTTCGAATGGATTGAACGAAAAAATTCGTACAATCGTAACTTTTTTTTTCGATTCGTAATTTTCCGTGTCTCTTAAAATGTAATAATAGCATACACATTACATAAAATTATGAATTATGCTCCGATTACGAATCTACGAAAACAATGTTACGAAAGTACGAATAAATCAATCTAACGAAAGTACGAATGTAACTAAATCTACGAAAAACACCGAAAATCCGAAATAACCAAATTAGAAACAACGAAACTACGAAAGAAGAAAATCCGAAAAACGAAAACCGGAACAACGAAAATCAAAATGAAAGAAAAAATTCGTACATTCGTAACTTATTTTTTTTTTTTTTCGATTCGTAATTTTCCGTGTCTCTTACAATGGCGCTGCTTAACGTGCTTCAAATGGATTGAACGAAAAAATTCGTACATTCGTAACTTTTTTTTTTCGATTCGTAATTTCCGTGTCTCTTAAAATGCTAATAATAGCATACACATTACATAAAATTATGAATTTTGCTCCGATTACGAATCTACGAAAACAATGTTACGAAAGTACGAATGTAACTAAATCTACGAAAATACGAATGCGTCCGAAGTTCGAATAAACGAAAATTAAACTAACGAAAAAACGAATCTACGAAAAATTAACTCTTACGAAAATACGAAACGTAACGAATACGAACACCGACGACTTATGAATTTACGAATCGTTACGAATCAACGAAACGAAAGAAACAAAACGAAAATAAACAAATTTTTCTATTGTGCACATGTCTAGTCCTGGACCCAGGAGTGTCTGCCGTCCCCATAAGCCTGGTCACCCTGACCAGCCCCCAGAGGCCCTCATGGTCTGGGTTGGGGATCCGTCCGTTCCCGAGCCTCGGAACTGGCTAGTTCGAGGCCCAGTAACTAAAGGAGGATTCGGAGGTGTCCCGGTGTCCTCTCAGGATTGGAGAGGCACAGCAACTCGTACAAGCGACCAGGGGAGGACTCTTCGGAGGAGGGCCATGAAGCTGGCTGCTCGGTAAGAGCCTGGGAGCTGAGATTGTATGGACACTAGTGAATCTGCATTTCCTACGGTATCGCCGAAACGGCTGGAAGACTCAGTTACCATAGAAGTTCCTAACCCATCCTTCGGTTACATCCAAGTCTGTGGCAGAGACTGTGCTAATTCTGAATCACTTGTTGGCTGCTAGATCTACAGACAAGGGTTTATCCAACAGCGAAGAGGCGGCTCTAGGCTTTGTGAGGCCTTAGGCAAATCTTAGACATGAGGCCCCACTCATGCCCAAAATGGGAAAAATAATTAAAGCATTAGAAATTAACTGTATAAATCGCATGATATTCCCTTCAACTGTAACACACACATCAGGCGAATTAGGCGGCCGCGAGGCCCCTAGGAGTGCGAGGCCTTAGGCGACCGCCTAATTTGCCTAATTAGAGAGCCGCCTCTGAGTCCAGTTGCGAGTGGCTACTCTCTGGGCTATCTAAGAGGACATTTATTTGATGTCAGCAGTTCTGAAGTGCCTGAGCTTTATCACCCATGCCCTCTATTCCCAACTGAGAGACTGTGTTATGTTTTGAACTTTTTTTTGCAAATAAAAATCCTCCTTTGAGTAACGGTCTCTGCAATTACTGGGTACTAACCCTGGGGACCCCTAGACAACGAACGGCGAGCTACAAGGAGGAGGTAATCGGTAAGCCCAGAAAATACATAGCCGCCCGCAGGGGTTATGGCGCTACATAAAGAAGAAGAGGGCATCCATCGGGTGCCCGCTGCCACACAGGGAGCCAGGTTTTGTGATACGGGCTTTGCACAGATGGTGTTGTCCACCTTCTTCAGAAGCCACCGTCCTCCTCGCCCCGGAGCTTACGGCTTGTATAAACTGTATATCTTGCAGTGAATTAAACTACAATGACCGACCAGACCTGTTGACAAGAAGATGACAAATGACTCGGAAGGCCGGGGACAAGATGCCTACAGAAGCTGATACTGATTTGCTAAAAAGCCCGATGTTAACACGTTCTAAATGAAAATGTAATCCCCCCGCAATCCCCTATAATATCCTTCATGTAAATAATTTACTCTCCGCACTGTTATTGGACAAGATTAATGGATGGAAGTCAAAAAGCAGGACTCCTCCACAGAGACTTCCTACATCCTCACCGTTTTTTTTTATATTGTGGTTGGTCAAGGAATATATACAAGAAGGTTTGCCAGGTGGGTCCATCTTCCTCTAGGGCACCTCAGCTGTGTCACTTGCCCCGTGGCACAATATAGGAAGTTAAATCACTTTGATGATGGCAGAGCTTCCATACTGGTGGTCAACAGTGGACAGGAAGAGGACTATTCCTGTAGCACTATGGTGTGCAACAAACCATTGCTCATTGTTTAACTACCTGAGATCCGCGCTATAGCCGAATGACGGCTACAGCGCGGATCTAAGATGCCGGGACGACGTCTACTGACGTCGTCCCGGCCGCCTGCGCGCCCCCTGACGGGCGCGCGCGGCTCGCTCTGTGATCAGCGAGTCTGTGAGACTCGCTGGATCACGATCCGAGTAAGGGGTCGATCCCGACCCCTTAACACGTGATCAGCTGTCAGCCAATGACAGCTGATAATGTGATAATAACAGAGCCGGTAATCGGCTTCTTTTCCAGAAAAAAAAAAGCTGATAACCGGCGGCAGTGAGAGGGACATCAGTCCCTCTCACTGCAATGTGCCCAGCAATGTGCCCAATCTATGGTGCCCACCTTTGCCTAATTAAAGTGCCACCTACCAGTGTCCACAGTGCCATTGGTCAGTGCCCACAGTGCCATCTGTCAGTGCCCACAGTGCCATCTGTCAGTGCCCACAGTGCCAGTGCTGCACATCAGTGTCACCTACCAGTGCTCATCAGTGTCACCTACCAGTGCCCATCAGTGGCATCCATCAGTGCCACCCATCAGTGCCATCTATTAGTGCCCATCAGTGTCATCATCGGTGCCACCCATCCGTGCCACCCATCCGTGCCCATCAGTGCCATCTTTGCTGTCCCCATCAGTACCGACTTTTCTGTCCCCACCAGTGCAGCCTATCAGTGCCAACCAGTGCAGCCTATCGGTGCCCACCTGTGCCGCCTCATCAGCGCATATCATGAAGCAGAAAAATTACCTGTTTGCAAAATGTTATAACAAACAATTAAACATGATTTTTTTTTTTTTAATTTTCCATCTTTTTTGTTTGTTTAGCAAAAAATAAAAACCCTCAGCTGTGATTAAATACCACCAAAAGTCTATTTGTGGGGAAAAAATGATAAAAATTGCATTTGAGTACAGTGTTGTATGACCGCGCAATTGTCATTCCAAGTGCGTCAGCGCCACAAGCTGAAAATTGATCTGGTCACGAGGGGGGTTTAAGTGCAAAGGAATCAGGTGGTTAAGGACGTTTTTGACCACTAGTGTTGGACAGAACATCACCTTCTGTTCGAATAAGTTCACAAAGGCGCTGGGAGCAGAGTTGCCAACCGTCAGTATTTTTACTGGCAGCCAGTAAGTACCAGTGACAGGAAAAGGAGTGCCCGCTACCGTGTAGAAAACAAGAAAAAAATGAAAAGCAGCACCACTAACATGACATATTATCACATAAACAAGTAAGTGCAGTGGAACTTTGGTTAATGAGTAACACGGTTGTCTCGCAAAACTAGCAGAATGGTGTGCAGTACCATATTTGGCCAGAGGTGCGGGGGGCGCCAGGGCTGTTTGGAGCCGTTCGGAAATACTCAGAATCACTCGGAAATACTTGGAAGCACTCGGAAATACTCAGTTCCCGAGCCTTTCTGAGGGTTTCTGAGTTCAGCCGAGCTGTCCCTGAGTATTTATGAGGCTCTCTGGCGCCCCCCCCCACCTCTGGCCACATGTGGCATTGCATGCAATCGAAGTCAATGCGAAACTAATTATCTTCGTTTCCATTGACTTCTATGGGGAAACTCGCTTTGATATGCGAGTGCTTTGGATTACAAGCATTCTCCTAATCCAAGGTTCCACTGTATTGAAATGAAATGTGTTTGTGCTAAATAAAACAGTCCGTATGTCTTCAGTATGGCACCAGTGTGAGGCCTTCACAGCAATCTTATATGTGCAAAAGTTCTTGTGTATCAACATCCAATTCGGTTCCTCCGCCTTGTGAATAAACCACCACCAAAGGGTAAAGTGGTTGTAAACTCTTTACAACCACTTTTTACTACAGGTAAGCCTATAATAAGGCTTACCAGTAGCTACCCCGGTTATCTGCTGAACCTACACGGTTTAGGAGATATCCCCTGTATCAGCATGTGCCGACGTCATCGGCACATGCTCACTGAAGCAACGGCTCGTTGGCGTGCCGTTACCGCCGGCTCCCACGCGCGGGAGTGACGTCATCGTGGCTCCGGCCAATCACAGCGCTGGAGTCCGCGATAACCGGAAGTAACTCCGGCAGTCATGTCGCCAGGCAGAACAGTGTGCCAGGACCGCTGCGGAGGCTTCGATCTAAGGTGAGTATTTCATAATGAGCTAGTATGCTATGCCAGTGACATGTCCTGCCAGTGACATTTATACAGAAATCAGTGACTTTTTAGCTCTGATCGCTGTATAAATGTCACTGATCCCAAAAAAAGTGTCAAAAGTGTCCGGTCTGTCCTCCGCAATGTCGCAGTCCCGCTAAAAAATCGCAGATCCCCGCCATTACTGGTAAAAAATAAATAAATAATAAAAATGCCCTAAATCTATCCCCTATCCCATGTTGTAAAGCGCTGCGCCAATTGTTGGCGCTATATAAAAAAAAAAAGTGTCAAAAGTGTCTGATCTGTCCGCTGCAATGTCGCAGTCCCGCTAAAAATCGCAGATTCTCCGCCATTAATAGCAAAAAATAAATAAATGATAAAAATAAATAAATCTATCCCCTATCCCATGTTGTAAAGCGCTGCGCAAATTGTTGGCGCTATATAAAAAAAAGTGTCAAAAGTGTCTGATCTGTCCTCCGCAATGTCGCAGTCCCGCTAAAAATCGCAGATCCCCGCCATCACTAGTAAAAAATAAATAAATAATAAAAATGCCATAAATCTATATCCTATACCATGTTGTAAAGCGCTGCGCAAAAGGTTGGCGCTATATAAATCCTGTATAATAATAATAATAATATTTTGGAGACGCTGTAACTTTTGCGCAAACCACTCAATATACGCTTCTTATTGCGATTGTTTTTTTTACCAAAATATGTAGAAGAATACACATCGGCCTAAACTGATGAAGAAATTATAAAAAAATAAAAAAATAAATTGGGGATATTTATTATAGCAAAAAGTAAAAAATATTGTTTTTTTTTCTAAATTGTTGCTCTTTTTTTTTATTTATTTTTTTTAGTTTGGGATATTTATTACAGGGGGTCCCCAGGTTACAAACAAGATAGGGGCTGTAGGTTTGTTCTTAAGTCTAATCTGTTTGTAAGTCGGAACAGGTACATTTTTTAAGTGTAGCTCCAGCCAAAAAACTATTTTTAAGCTTTTTGGATAGCATAGGGAAGGGTTAAAACCCCTGTAATGTTTGTTTTGCTGTCTGTGCCCCTGTTCAGAAGATTTCACCTCACTTTCTGTCTCAGTGACAATTGGACTTTTGAAAATTTTGGGTTGTTGCGGAAGCAAGGACTGGTGATAAAGCATCAGCGGAGGTACCATAATATCTCTAATGCCCCGTACACACGGTCGGAAAATCCGACGGGAAAAGTCCGATCGGATTATGTTGGCGGAAAATCCGACCGTGTATGGGCTCTATCGGAGCAGGATCTCAAATATTCCGACAACAAAATCCTATCGGACTTTTTCCGATCGTGTGTCGAGAATTTCCGACGGACAAAGTGCCACGCATGCTCAGATCAAATTACGAGACCGAAGCTATTGGCTACTAGCCTCTACGTAGTCTCGTCGTACGCAACGAATGTCACCACGTTCAGAATGATCGGATTTTCCGATAACTTTGTCAGACCGTGTGTATGCAACACCAGTGTCGGACAAAGTCCGTCGGAATAAAAAAAGGACGGATTTTGTGGTCGGATTTTCCGACCGCGTGTACGGGGCTTACAGGAGTGAATTTACCTTCCTAGGAGTAGATTTCCTCTCACTTCCTGTTGTCTCCCTCCGTTTGTAAGTAGGAGTCGTTTGTAAGTCGGATGTTTGTAACTAGGGGACCTCCTGTATAGCAAAAAGTAAAAAATATTGTTTTTCTTTTCAAAATTGTTGCTCTTTTTTCTTTTTTTTTTTTGGGATATTTATTATAGCAAAAAGTTAAAAATATTGTTATTTTATTTTTTTTCAAAATTGTTGCTCTTTTTTTTTTTTTTTATTTGGGATATTTATTATAGCAAAAATTAAAAAATGTTGTTTTTCTTTTCAAAATTGTTGCTTTTTTTTTAATTTAGGATATTTATTATAGAAAAAAGTTAAAAATATTGTTTTTTTTTTTTCAAAATTGTTGCTCCTTTTTTTTTTTATTTGGGATATTTATTATAGCAAAAAGTTATAAATATTTTTTTTTTTCAAAATTGTTGCTCTTTTTTTTATTTTTTTTTTGGGATATTTATTATAGCAAAAAGTTAAAAATATTGTTATTTTTTTTTTCAAAATTGTTGCTTTTTTTTCAAATTTAGGATATTTATTATAGAAAAAAGTAAAAAATATTGTTATTTTTTTTCAAAATTGTGACGCTTTTTTTGTTTATAGCGCAAAAAATAAAAAAACCGCAGAGGTGATCGAATACCACCAAAAGAAATCTTTATTTGTGGGAAAAAAAGGACGTCAATTTTTGGGTGAAAAGTCGCACGACCGCGCAATTGTCAGTTAAAGAGAAGCAGTGCCGTATCGCAAAAAAATGGCCTGGTCAGGAAGGGGGTTAAAGTGGTTAAAGAGCAGTCATTAGACATGTGCAATTCGTAAATGTTTTTTTTTTTTTCGTTTTTTTTCGTTATTTTCGTTCGTTCGTTTTCGTACGAATGAACGAACGATTCGCTAAAAATTTTTAACGAATAACGAATCGTTCGAATCGAACGAATCTGAAAACAACGAAAATCCGAAAAAAACTAATTAGAAACAACGAATGTACGAACGAAGAAAATCCGAAAAACGAAAACAGGAACAACGACAATGAAAATGAACGAAAAAATTTGTACATTCGTAACTTTTTTTTTTTTTGTTGAATTGGTAATTTTCCGTGTCCCTTACAATGGCGCTGCTTAACGTGCTTCGAATGGATTGAACGAAAAAATTCGTAAATTCGTAACTTTTTTTTTTTTTTTTCGATTCGTAATTTTCCGTGTCTCTTACAATGGCGCTGCTTAACGTGCTTCGAATGGATTGAACGAAAAAATTTGTAAATTCTTAATTTGTTTTTCGATTCGTAATTTTCCGTGTCTTTTACAATGGCGCTGCTTAACGTGCTTCGAATGGATTGAAAGAAAAAATTCGTAAATTCGTAACTTTTTTTTTCGATTCGTAATTTTCCGTGTCTCTTACAATGGCGCTGCTTAACGTGCTTCGAATGGATTGAACGAAAAAATTCGTACATTCTTAATTTGTTTTTCGATTCGTAATTTTCCGTGTCTCTTACAATGTCGCTGCTTAACGTGCTTCGAATGGATTGAACGAAAAAATTCGTAAATTCGTAACTTTTTTTTTTTTTTCGATTCGTAATTTTCCGTGTCTCTTACAATGGCGCTGCTTAACGTGCTTCGAATGGATTGAACGAAAAAATTCGTAAATTCGTAACTTTTTTTTTCGATTCGTAATTTTCCGTGTCTCTTACAATGGCGCTGCTTAACGTGCTTCGAATGGATTGAACAAAAAAATTCGTACATTCGTAATTTTTTTTTTTCCGATTCGTAATTTTTCCGTGTCTCTTACAATGGCGCTGCTTAACGTGCTTCGAATGGATTGAACGAAAAAATTCGTACATTCTGAACTTTTTTTTTTCGATTCGTAATTTTCCGTGTCTCTTACAATGTAATAATAGCATACACATTACATAACATTATGAATTATGCTCCGATTACGAATCTACGAATAACTACGAATGCGTCCGAATTTCGAATAAACGAAAATTAAACTAACGGAAAAACGAATCAACAAAAAATAACTCTTACGAAAATACGAATCGTTACGAATACGAACACCGACGAGTTACGAATTTACGAATCAACGGAAACGAAAAAAACGAAACGAAAATAAACAAATTTTTTTCGGAAACGAAAAAAACTAAAATAAACGAATTTTTTTGTTGCGCACATGTCTAGCAGTCATCTGTGGTCGGCCCTTTTGCTGCATATCTTGGGATTGGCCTCTCTCCAGGCGGATTCGGCGTCCCCACAAATCACATCATGGAGGTGAAAGTTGCCTAAATAGCCACATTTTGCAATCTAGGCCTCATTTTAGGTTCAGAAAAGCATTTTTGGGTGAAGGTGAAGACAGATGGTAATTGGTCGCTATCTCATAATGCATTATTGGAAGGACTCAAGTGGCGTCCTGACAAATTTCCCCCCATTGCCTCCATGATTTACGCTTCCCAGGCGGCTCAGCTTGGTTCTCCTTTCAGCCGTTGGGGTTCTGTGTCGTCCCCCCCCCCCCGGTACTCTGGGTCGTTGGGGGGGGTCTCTCCTCTCCCCGGTTTTAGCACCGGCCAGAGACAGCCATCTAAAGTTTCCATAATGAATAATTAGACTTCCATCTCGCTAACATCATTTGTCGTCCAATCGCTGGTGTCCTCGGAGAGCGATCGGGCTGATGGAGGCCGGGGCCGGCATATGGTGCCTCTCACCTCCGCAAGCTGCTTGACTTGAAAGCAGAATTCCAGATCCGATGGGGGAGGGGGGGGGGCGATTGGGGCGGGTCGGGTTTTCATTGGCGTTTTCTTATGATAAACGCCGAAAAGGTTAAAGGCGCGCTTTTCCTCATTACCGTTACAAATTGCTGAAATGGAGCGGCTCTGTTGAGTTTCAAGCGCGAGGTCACGGCTAAAATCTTGGGGGCGACTTTATCTCGTCGCGGGCGAATGGAGACTTTTCATCTCTCAGAAAGGAGCAATTTTGAAGAAAAATCTGTCCGTTCAAATTAAAATGAGATATTTTTTCCCCCCAACGTTCGGAAAAAATGCTGAAGCACTGGCCGAAAAAGATAAGAAGCTTCTTCTTCTTCTGGACATCGCTTACAGATCTCCACCCACCCACATTCTAGTATTTAACCCCTTCAATACCAGGAACTTTCACCCCCCTCCTGCCCAGGACAATTTTCAGCTTTCAGCGCTCTCATACTTTGACTGACAATTACGCCGTCATACAACACTGATCCCAAACTACATGTTTATAATTGTTTGGAGAAAGATAGAGCTTTCTTCTGGTGGTATTTAATCACCATTTCGTTTTTTTTGCTAAACAAATGAAGAAAGACCGAAAATTTTGAAAAAACATGTTATAAACTTTTGTAAGTATTTTTCTCCTTCTTGATGTGCAGCACTGATGGGCACCACCGATAGGCAGCACTGATGGGCGGCACCGATATGCAGCACTGATGGGCGGCACCGATATGCAGCACTGACGGGCAGCACTGATGGGCGGCACTGATATGCAGCACTGATGGGCACTAATAGGCTGCACTGATATGCAGCACTGATGGGCACTGATATGTGGCACTGATGGGCACTAATGGGCGGCACTGATGGGCACTGATATGCAGCACTGATGGGTGCTGATAGGTGGCACTGATATGCAGCACTGATGGGCGTTGATAGGCAGCACTGATATGCAGCACTGATGGGCACTAATGGGCAGCACTGATATGCAGCACTGATGGGCACTGATAGGCGGCACTGATGGGCACTGATAGGTGGCACTGATATGCAGCACTGATGGGCACTGATAGGCGGCACTGATAAGCAGCACTGATGGGTAGCACTGATATGCAGCACTGATAGGCGGTACTGATGAGGAGGCACTGACAGGCATCACTGATGTGCACTGAAAGGTAGCACTGGAGATGAGAGTTTTGCGAAAGCCGAGACTATCAGAAAAGTCTAGGGGACTGAGGGGGGGGGGGGGGGGGGGAGTCTGATAGTCTCAGAGGAGTGAGAGAGCCCAGGTTGAACATTGATTTTGTTTAAAAATTGGTTCTAAAGGCTCAAGATTTTTACCTTCATGCATTCTGTGCATGTAGGTAAAAAACCTTCTCTGTGCAGCAGACCTCCTAATACTTACCTGAGCCTCATCTTGATCCATCATCTTGAACCCGGGGACTCTCTCACCTCATTGGCATAGACAGCAGTGTCAATCAGTGTCAATCACAACCAGTGAGCCAATGAGAAGAGAGAGGGGGCGGAGCCGAGCCACGGCTTTGTGCGTGAATGGACACGCAGAGCTGTGGCTCAGGAATGCTTGGGTGTCCCCCTCTGCAAGCTGCTTGCTCTGAAGGCATTTGGCAGGAGGGAGGGGCCAAGAGCACCAGTGAGGGACCCAACCATTGCCCATAGAACGTAAGCATGAAAAAAAATAAAAGCTTTTAATATCACGTCAATAAAAGTGGGCTGACAACCCCTGAAACACAGTTTGGACTGGCATGGAAAAGCTGAAAAAGCTACTACTACTGCCCATTCACTTCCCCCTGCAGCCCATTCCCAAAGAGCCCATTCACTTCCCCTGCAGCCCATTCCCAAAGAGCCCATTCACTTCCCTCCACAGCCCATTCACTTCCCTCCGCAGCCCATTCCCAAAGAGCCCATTCACTTCCCTCCGCAGCCCATTCCCAAAGAGCCCATTCACTTCCCTCCGCAGCCCATTCCCAAAAAGCCCATTCACTTCCCTCCGCAGCCCATTCCCAAAGAGCCCATTCACTTCCCTCGGCAGCCCATTCACAAGGAGCCCATTCACTTCCCCCGCCCGCAGCCCATTCACAAAGAGCCCATTCACTTCCCCCGCCCGCAGCCCATTCACAAAGAGCCCATTCACTCCCCCCGCAGCCCATTCACAAGGAGCCCATTCACTTCCCTTCGCAGCCCATTCACAAAGAGCCCATTCACTTGCCCCGCCCACAACCCATTCACTTGCCCCGCCCGCAGCCCATTCCCAAAGAGCCCATTCACTTCCCTCCGTAGCCCATTCCCAAAGAGCCCATTCACTTCCCCCGCCCGCAGCCCATTCACAAAGAGCCCATTCACTTCCCCCGCCCGCAGCCCATTCACAAGGAGCCCATTCACTTGCCCCGCCCGCAGCCCATTCACAAGGAGCCCATTCACTTGCCCCGCCCGCAGCCCATTCACAAAGAGCCCATTCACTTGCCCCGCCCGCAGCCCATTCACAAAGAGCCCATTCACTTGCCCCGCCCGCAGCCCATTCACAAAGAGCCCATTCACTTGCCCCGCCCGCAGCCTATTCACAAAGAGCAGTGCAATTCGCACCTGCGAAGTAGAAAGCCGGCTGTGAAGCTGCACGGATTCCCTTAGCCAAGATGGAGGCGTCAGCGGCTCGGGTGAAGACACCGCTGGATGCCTGGACAGGTCAGTGCTGGAGCTGCACGATTAATCGTTAAGAATCGAAATCGCAATCTTTTTCCCTTCCCGATCTTCAAAGCAGCATGTCACGATTCTTTCTAACAAGTGCAGAGAGTTCTCACAGCGGAAAAAAAAAAATCCAGGCAGCCTGCCAAGTTTTATCACAACACTGTGGATAAGTAGAAACAAAGTATCTTTTTGTTCTTTTATCAAAGGAAAGAACTATGGGTGTAAATGAGGGAAGTTTAACCATTTAAAGACCAAACCTTTTCTGACATTTGTTGCTTACAACAAGTAAAAAATTACTCGGAACACCCAAACATGATATATATATTTTTTTTTAGCAGAGACCCTAGAGAATAAAATGGTGGTTGTTGCAATAATTTATGTCACACCGTATTCGCGCAGCTGTTTTTCAAACACAGTTTTTTTTTGGAAAAAATACACATTAATGCATTAAAAAAAACTAAACAGTAGAGTTAGCCCAATTTTTTTTTTTTTTTTGTATAATGTGAAAGAAAGATTTTACACCGCGAGAATCGTGATCTTTATTCTAAGCAAAAAAAATTGTGATTCTCATTTTAATCAGAACCGTGCAGCTTTAGTAAGTGCACTAAGGCTACTTTCACACTGGGGCGTTTTTCAGGCGCTACAGCGCTAAAAATAGCGCCTGTACGGCGCCTGAAAAAATCCGGCCCCATTCACTCCAGTGTGAAAGCCGGCGGGCTCTCACACTGGAGCGGTGCGCTAGCAGGACGGTCAAAAAGGTCCTGCTAGCAGCCGTGTATTCACCGCTCCTATACCGCTCCTACCCATTGAAATCAATGGGACACCGCGGCAATACCGCCGGCAATACCGCCAATACCGCCGGCAAATACCGCACTGCTAGCGGCCAAATACACCGCTCCAAAGATGCGGCTTGCAGGACTTTTTTTTACTGTCCTGCACGCACTCGGGGCTTTCACACTGGATAGACAGGAGAGGCGCTTTACAGGTGCTATTTTTAGCGTTGTAGCGCCTGTAAAGCGACTCAGTGTGAAAGGGGTCTAATAGTAAAAGTCAGCAAATACTGTAGCTGCTGACTTTTCATTTTTGGAGGTGGGGGGGGGGGGGGGGGCAGGAACTCCTCTTTAAGATTTTAAAACTCTGATGCTTTCAGGGGCCGGGAAGTTTTCTGAGAAGAGAACAACTTACAGTTCAAATTCTCATAGAATTCCGCTAGGAAGATGACGATTGCCAGAGTCAGGACAAGTCCCTCTCGGAGCTTTGATGCCGTTCAGATCAGACTGAATGGAATGAGAGGCTTATCTACAATACTAGACGATATGCATGAAAAATGATGGAAACCGAGGATATCATATATACAACTTCTGAACTTCATTATCTTTATGAAGAAGTGGGGGGAGGGGGCAACTTTCCCAGGACATAAAGACCGGCCGCGGGAAGGGTGACTAAGACGACAACATTTTAATTTCCATAAATTATTTTTTATTGACTTGCAAGAAAATTAATCTACTCCATGCAAAGTCAATTCTCCAGTACAGCCCCCTCTCTCCTTGTATATCATAGCCCTCTCCTCTTTTGGGGGTGTATAACTACTGTCTGTGCTGGCCCAGCTACTCTGCCCCGCCCCTCACCCAGCTACTGTCTGTGCTGGCCCAGCTACTCTGCCCCGCCCCTCACCCAGCTACTGTCTGTGCTGGCCCAGCTACTCTGCCCCTCCCCTCACCCAGCTACTGTCTGTGCTGGCCCAGCTACTCTGCCCCTCCCCTCACCCAGCTACTGTCTGTGCTGGCCCAGCTACTCTGCCCCTCCCCTCACCCAGCTACTGTCTGTGCTGGCCCAGCTACTCTGCCCCTCCCCTCACCCAGCTACTGTCTGTGCTGGCCCAACAACTCTGCCCGTCCCCTCACCCAGCTACTGTCCCCTCACCCAGCTACTGCCTGTGCTGGCCCAGCTACTCTACCCCTCACCTCACCCAGCCACTGTCCCCTCACCCAGCTACTGTCTGTGCTGGCCCTGCTACTCTGCCCCTCCCCTCACCCAGCTACTGTCTGTGCTGGCCCAGCTACTCTGCCCCTCCCCTCAGTACAGCCCCCTCTCTCCTTGTATATCATAGCCCTCTCCTCTTTTGGGGGTGTATAACTACTGTCTGTGCTGGCCCAGCTACTCTGCCCCGCCCCTCACCCAGCTACTGTCTGTGCTGGCCCAGCTACTCTGCCCCTCCCCTCACCCAGCTACTGTCTGTGCTGGCCCAGCTACTCTGCCCCTCCCCTCACCCAGCTACTGTCTGTGCTGGCCCAGCTACTCTGCCCCTCCCCTCACCCAGCTACTGTCTGTGCTGGCCCAACAACTCTGCCCGTCCCCTCACCCAGCTACTGTCCCCTCACCCAGCTACTGCCTGTGCTGGCCCAGCTACTCTACCCCTCACCTCACCCAGCCACTGTCCCCTCACCCAGCTACTGTCTGTGCTGGCCCTGCTACTCTGCCCCTCCCCTCACCCAGCTACTGTCTGTGCTGGCCCAGCTAATCTGCCCCTCCCCTCAGTACAGCCCCCTCTCTCCTTGTATATCATAGCCCTCTCCTCTTTTGGGGGTGTATAACTACTGTCTGTGCTGGCCCAGCTACTCTGCCCCTCCCCTCACCCAGCTACTCTGCCCCTCCCCTCACCCAGCTACTCTGCCCCTCCCCTCACCCAGCTACTGTCTGTGCTGGCCCAGCAACTCTGCCCCTCCCCTCACCCAGCTACTGTCTGTGCTGGCCCAGCTACTCTGCCCCTCCCCTCACCCAGCTACTGTCCCCTTACCCAGCTACTGTCTGTGCTGGCCCAGCTACTCTGCCCCTCCCCTCACCCAGCTACTGTCCCCTCACCCAGCTACTGTCTGTGCTGGCCCAGCTACTCTGCCCCTCCCCTCAGTACAGCCCCCTCTTTCCTTGTATATCATAGCCCTCTCCTCTTTTGGGGGTGTATAACTACTGTCTGTGCTGGCCCAGCTACTCTGCCCCTCCCCTCACCCAGCTACTGTCTGTGCTGGCCCAGCTACTCTGCCCCTCCCCTCACCTCCCTACCTAAAACTTTATCGTAGCAGCCGAGGGAGGAGTGAAGGGGAATACTACAGAGGGACAGCTCTGAGTTTCACACGGGCTGCTGACATCCCATCCAAGTTGGCGGCCCCCAGCAGCAGTCTCAGGGCTTTTGGCTGTCTACACAAGGGAGGATTTTACAGGTAACATTCATAAAAGTACATTAAACCGCTTTGCCGACCAGCCGCCGTCATTATAGGTACAGCTATGCAGCAAAAGGCCTCCCACAGGTGACTGCTCTTTATCCACTTCAACCCCCGGAAGGATTTACCCCCTTCCTGACTAGGCCATTTTTTGCGATTCAGCACTGCTCCGCTTTAACTGACAATTGCGCGGTCGTGCGACGTCGCTCCCAAACAAAATTGGCGTCCTTTTTTTCCCTACAAATAGAGCTTTCTTTTGGTGCTATTTGATCGCCCCTGCGGTTTTTATTTTTTGCGCTATAAACAAAAAAAAGCGACAATTTTGAAAAAAACACATTATTTTTTACTTTTTGCTCTAATAAATATCCCCCAAAAATATATAAAAAAAAATTTTATTCCTCAATTTAGGCCGATACGTATTCTTCTACTTATTTTTGGTAAACAAAAACGTAATAAGCGTTTATTGATTGGTTTGCGCAAAAGTTATAATGTCTACAAAATAGGTGATAGTTTTATGGCATTTTTATTAATAATTTTTTTTTTTTTACTAGTAATGGCGGCAATTAGCGATTTTTATCGTGACTGCGACATTATGGCGGACACATCGGACAATTTTGACACATTTTTGGGACCATTGTCATTAATACAGCGATCGATGCTATAAAATTGCATTGATTACTGTAAAAATGTCACTGGCAGTGAAGGGGTTAACCACTAGGGGGTGGGGAGGGGTTAAGTGTATCCTAGTGGAGTGTTTCTAACTGTCTGGGGGCGTGGCTGCGTGTGACACCACACTGATCTCTGCTCCCGATGACAGGGAACAGACGATCAGTGTGCGGTCACTAGGCAGAACGGGGAGATGCTGTTTACATCGGCATCTCCCCGTTCTTGAGCTTAGTGACACGATCGCGGGCGATCGAGTCCGCGGGACCCGCAAGCACGGTCACGGAGCTCGCGGCAGGCGCGCACCGCCAGCGGGAGATTCAAAGTAACGTACGGGTACGTTACTTTGCCCAGCCGTGCCATTCTGCCGACCTATATGTGCCGACAGCAGACCTTACTGACCAGGTCATTTTTTGCAAGCGCTGCGTCACTTTAACTAACAATTGCGCGGTCGTGCACCGTGGCACCCAAACAAAATTTACGTTCTTTTTTTTCCCCACAAATAGAGATTTCTTTTGGTGGTATTTCCTCTGCGGTTTAAATTTTTTGCGCTATAAACAAAAAAAGAGCGACAATTTTGAACAAGAAACAATGTTTTACTTTTTGCTACAATAAATATCCCAAATTAAAAAAAAAACAAAAACAAACTTCTTCCTCAGTTTAGGCCGATATTTATTCTTCTACATATTTTTGGTAAACAAAAACGCAATAAGCGTATATTGTTCGGTTTGTTATACAAAAGTTATAGGATCTCTAAAATATTATTATTATTATTATACAGGGTTTATATAGCGCCAACAATTTGCACAGCGCTTTACAACATGGGAGAGGGGATAGATTTATGGCATTTTTTTTATTTAGTTACTTTTTACTAGTAATGACGGGGGATCTGCGATTTTTAGCGGGACTTCGACATTGCGGCGGACATCTTCTGATGGCTCCTCCCCTCAGGATAATGCACCATGTCACAAAGCTCCAATCATCTCACCACTGGACAATGAGGTCCCTGTCCTCCAATGGCCTCCACACTCACCACATCTCATCCAATAGAGAGCCTTTGGGATGTGGGGGAATGGGAGATTCGGCATCATGGATGTGCAACCGAAAAATCTGCAGCAACTGTGTGATGTTATCATGTCACTATGGAGCAAGATCTCTGAGGAACGTTTCCAACACCTTGTTGTATCTATTCCACCAAGAATGAAGGCAAAAGGGGGTCCAACCAGCTACTAGCAAGGGGGACCTAATAAAGGGGGTCCAACCCGCTACTACTAAGGGGGACTTAATAAAGGGGGTCCAACCCACTACTACCAAGGGGGGCCAAATAAAGGGCGTCCAACCAGCTATTAGCAAGGGGGACCTAAAAAAGGGGGTCCAACCCGCTACTAGCAAGGGGGGCCTAATAAAGGGAGTCCAACCCGCTACTACCAAGGGGGACATAATAAAGGGGCTCCAACCAGCTACTAGCAAGGTGGACTTAATAAAGGGGGTCCAACCTGCTACTACCAAGGGGGGCCTAATAAAGGGGGTCCAACCCGCTACTAGCAAGGAGGGCATAATAAAGGGGGTCCAACCCGCTACTAGCAAGGGGGACCTAATAAAGGGGGCGCAACCTGCTACTAGCAAGGGGGACCTAATAAAGGGGGTCCAACCCGCTACTAGCAAGGAGGGCCTAATAAAGGGGCTCCAACCAGCTACTAGCAAGGTGGACCTAATAAAGGGGCTCCAACTAGCTACTAGCAAGGGGGGCCTAATAAAGGGGGTCGAACCCGCTACTAGCAAGGAGGGCATAATAAAGGGGGTCCACCCCGCTACTAGCAAGGGGGAACCTAATAAAGGGAGTCCAACCCGCTACTAGCAAGGGGGACCTAATAAAGAGGGTCCAACCCGCTACTACAAAGGGGAGACCTAATAAAGGGGGCGCAACCTGCTACTAGCAAGCGGGGACTAATAAAGAGGGGCCAACCCACTACTAGCAAGGGGGGCCTAATAAAGGGGGTCCAACCCACTACTAGCAAGGGGGCCTAATAAAGAGGGTCCAACCCACTACTAGCAAGGGGGACCTAATAAAGGGGGTCCAACCCGGTATCTAATAAAGTGTCCGGTGAGGTGTATATGTAAAGTGACAGGCAGCGCTATATAAGTACTTGTAAATAAATAAATAAATATCACTACCCACGGCCTCCAATTCCCTGTGAAAATGTTTCATTTGCACAGCACGGGACGAGGTTGTCGGTGACGTGATAACGCAGACCTCTCCCAATAAATGGTAAATTAAGCCTCCTTTGTTAAGATTCCTTGTAAACCCGGAAGATATCATTTACCGCAGGCTGGATAATTATTTTTAAATTGCTTCTGTGCTTTAGTGACAGTGAAATATGACTTTGCAGGCGGACAATTTAGCTTTGCACTATAAGTGGCACAATACACGCGCTTCCATTAAGAGGCAGCGACTCTCGTGAGATCCGCCGTGTGCCGTGTTAATTGAGAATCAAATCCTCCACACACTTCTAAACCATCTCTATGTCTGAGACACAGCAGATCCTTCCATCCACCTCTCCAAAAGAGTCATTCCTCCAGATATACACACAGATATACAAATCTGTCTTATTATAGTAACACATAATGAAGAATTTACTTACCTTAGTTTAGTGTCTACCAGGGGCGGCCCGTCCATACGGGGTTCAGGGCACTGCCCCCAATCTAAATGCAGTGTGCCGGACACATGAATCCCAATGTTTTTTTTTCTGAGGCTCTAATTGAAAAAAAAATTCGGAAAAATATCTTTTTTTTCCCGCTTTTTTCCTGAAGGCTTTTCTAGTTTTTTTTCCCAAAAAATTTGAAAAAAAAAAAAAAAAAAAAAAAACTTTTTTGTAAAAAATTTTAAAAATTTAAAAAAAAAAAAAAAAAAATTGTGGAATATTTTATTTTAACATGATGATTATTTTAGCATGCGTCGTAGACAGCGATGCATTTTCTTTTCTAAATATCTCCTAAACCATGTAGGTTTAGGAGATATTTATTGGACCTACAGGTAAGCCTTAATCTAGGCTTACCTGTAGGTTAAAGTGGTTTGTAAGGGTTTACAACCACTTTAAACTCTGTAGGCATCATCAAATAGGGGGTTCATCAACCACAGCTCAAGGAACCCCTAGCAACCTCTGGAGGAACCCTGGTTGAGAATGGCTGGTCCACAGCAAGAGCTCTGCAAGTCTACAGCATGAAAATTCAGCAACAGTGACCCCCTGTGGTGGGATGACTATCGCACAACATAACTGAACCAGAACTTGCAGCAGACTTGCAGAAGGTTTGCAAAGAATGTTGATCTGCAGCCATGCAATGCGGACTTGCTGCAACAAACTTGTGAAGGTCGGCAAGTCTAGCAATAGCTTAGCAAGTCATTTTTAAACTTGCTTGCTATCTGGGTGGAGACACAACTGTTTTTTTTTCCAGACTGTATACCAAACCGCACGTGGGCAGAGGTGCCGCGCAGTGCAGATGCATTGCCACTACTGTAGCTGTGCGTTGGGTGGGCGCAGAGATTTGTGCGTTAATGTCCCTTGGTTGTGGATGGGACCTCAGTGTCTTTACTTGCAATGCAGGACTGCTGTTGCTGCATTGTATGTGATGATGTCATAGTGTGACTGCTGGCTGGAGCACCAAAGAGAAGACGCTGCATGAAAGGAGAAGCCTGTATGTGCTACCATCATTTAATTCGATAAATCCTGCACTTTCCGATCAATTATGGCTTGGTAGGGGTCTATTGCAAATGTTCACATCTATAATGTGCACAGAAAATGTAGGGCAGACGATGGCAGGGAAAAAGTTAAGTTTGTATTCTGTACAGAAGAAGAGGGATTTAATGCAGCACTTAGTACTGAGAAGCAGTGACATTTGCAGGGACAATGGTCCGCCAGCCTGCGATCTCATTTAGATCCCGGCATTTACTTTATTATTTTACATTTTGGTTTCTCCGGCCGATACGGCAATTTTCTAAATACGCCCCGGGAGGTTTTCCGCGCTTTGCCATGTTTTTCAGGTGCTCTACTTATTGTTGATTGTTGAATGAAACGGAAACAAACTGTGTTTACATTATCTTGTAAACAATTTAAAAACATATATAAATAATTACATTCCAACACACATCTTCCATCCCTCCATCTGGGCTGTCCGGGTTCTGTCCAACTTCTACCGAGATCGTCCGCTGTTCTGGGGGCGCAGAGAGTCCGGGGATTATGGGGAGACCTCATCATGTCTTCTACTGGACTCCTTATCATTTATACCCGATATCCGGATCAGACGGAATGTTCTCTGGAGGAAGGAGAAAACTGATACTATGAGTTATGGAACTTGTCATGAGATGGCAGAATAATAAACTGGTAGATAGACAGGTAGATGGAAAGATAGAAGGAAGGAAAGATAGAAGGAAGGAAAGATGAATGGGAAGATAGATAGAAGGAAAGATAGATGGAAAAATAGATAAAAGGAACGATAGATGGGAAGATAAAAGGAAGGAAAGCTAGATGGGGAGGTAAATGGGAGGATAGATAGATGGGAAGATAGAAGGAAAGATATATGGGACGATAGAAGGAAAGATAGATGGGAAGATAGAAGGAAGGATAGATGGGAAGATAGAAGGAAAGATATATAAGAAGATATAAGGAAAGATA
Source organism: Lithobates sylvaticus (assembly GCA_028564925.1). Classification (NCBI taxonomy): domain Eukaryota; kingdom Metazoa; phylum Chordata; class Amphibia; order Anura; family Ranidae; genus Lithobates; species Lithobates sylvaticus. The sequence continues at coordinate 195,354,488 of CM053037.1, read as the reverse complement.
GATGGGAAGATAGAAGGAAAGATATATGGGACGATAGAAGGAAAGATATATGGGACAATAGAAGGAAAGATAGATGGGAAGATAGAAGGAAGGATAGATGGGAAGATAGAAGGAAAGATATATAAGAAGATATAAGGAAAGATAGATGGGAAGATAGAAGGAAAGATATATGGGACGATAGAAGGAAAGATAGATGGGAAGATAGAAGGAAGGATAGATGGGAAGATAGAAGGAAAGATATATAAGAAGATATAAGGAAAGATAGATGGGAAGATAGAAGGAAAGATATATGGGACGATAGAAGGAAAGATATATGGGACAATAGAAGGAAAGATAGATGGGAAGATAGAAGAAAAGATAGATGGGAAGATAGAAGGAAGGAAAGATAGATGGGAAGATAGATGGAAGGAAAGATAGATGGGGAGATAGAAGGAAAGATAGATGGGAAGATAGAAGAAAAGATAGATGGGAAGATAGAAGGAAGGAAAGATAGATGGGAAGATAGATGGAAGGAAAGATAGATGGGGAGATAGAAGGAAAGATAGATGGGAAGATAGAAGGAAGGAAAGCTAGATGGGAAGATAAACGGGAAGATAGATGGAAGGAAAGATAGATGGGAAGATAGATGGAAGGAAAGATAGATGGGGAGATAGATAGAAGGAAAAATAGATGTAAGGAAAGCTAGATGGAAAAATAGATGGACAAATAGATGAAAGAAAAGATAGATGGGAAGAAAGATAGAAGGAAATATAGATGGAAGGAAAGATAAATGGGAAAATTAGATAGACGGAATGATAGATGTGATAATAGATAGAGGGAAGGTAGATAGAAGGAAAGATAGATGGGATGATAGATAGAAGGAAAGATAAAAGGAAGGAAAGATAGAATTAAAGAAAGATAGAAGGAAAGATAGAAGGAAAGATAAATGGAAGGAAAGATAGAAGGAAGGTAAGATAGATGGAAGGAAAGATAAATGGGAAGATAGATAGAAGGAATGATAGATGGGAAGATAGATGGAAGGAAAGAAAGATAGATGGGGAGATAGATAGAAGGAAAGATAGATGGAAGGAAAGCTAGATGGAAAAATAGATGGACAAATAGATGGAAGAAAAGATAGATGGGAAGAAAGATAGAAGGAAATATAGATGGAAGGAAAGATAAATGGGAAAATTAGATAGACGGAATGATAGATGTGATAATAGATAGAGGGAAGGTAGATAGAAGGAAAGATAGATGGGATGATAGATAGAAGGAAAGATAAAAGGAAGGAAAGATAGATGGGAAGAAAGATAGAAGGAAAGATAAATGGAAGGAAAGATAGAAGGAAGGTAAGATAGATGGAAGGAAAGATAAATGGGAAGATAGATAGAAGGAATGATAGATGGGATAATAGATAGAGGGAAGATAGATAGAAGGAAAGATAGATAAAAGGAAATATAGATAGATTGATAGATATATAGCTAGACAGAAGTAAAGTTAGATGGAAGTAAAGATAGATAGATGGAAGGACAGATAGATGAAAGGAAAAATAGATGGAAGGAAAGAGAGATTGCAAGATAGATAAATAGAAGGAAAGATAGATAGATAGATAGATAGACGTTAGATGGAAGTAAAGCTAGATAGATGGAAGGAAAGAGAGATGGGAAGATAAATAGAAGAAACGATAGAATGAAACTAGATAAAAGAAAAGATAGATCGGACGATAGATAGATATACAGATAGACAGATGGAAAGATAGATCACACGGCTCTGTGAATTTTGGGGGGTTTCTTGCGGAATTGGTTCTTCGGGAAGAGGGAGGAGGAATGCTTTGATCTGATGGAGGACGATATTACACAGCACACACCCTGAAGGGCACAGCAGCCCTGGACAGGTGTTGATCCCCATTTATTAGAAGTATCTGTCACTTGAAAAAGTGGACAAATACTCTGTGAAACGTGTTGGAAAGAATCTTGTTGGAGGCATTTGGTTAATACACAATATAATACATAATATAATACTTTATAATATGTAATGATAAGATATAATACTGCTTGATCATTGATATTTTTAACCACTTTAGCCCCGGAAGATTTGGCTGTTCAATGACCAGAGTACTTTTTACAATTTGGCACTGCGTTGCTTTAACCGGTAATTGCGCGGTCATGCAATGCTGTATCCAAACAATTTGTGTCCTTTTTTCCCCCACAAATAGAGCTTTCTTTTGATAGTATTTGATTGCCTCTGCAATTTTTATTTTTTTGCGATATAAATGGAAAAAGTCCAAAAATTTAAAAAAAAAATGATATTTTCTACTTTTTTTTTAATAAAAAAAAATCCAATAAACTAAATTTTAGTCATACTTTTAGGCCAAAATATATTCAGCCACATGTCTTTGGTAAACAAAAAATGTCAATAAGCGTATATTCATTATTTTATTTATTCGTTTGCGCAAAAGTTATAGCGCCTACAAACTAGGGTAAATTTTCTGGAATTTACGCAGCTTTAAGTTTATGACCTCTCATTTTTTGAGGTGATAAAATGGCAGTACAACCCCCCCCCCCAAAAATGACCCCATTTTGGAAAGTAGACACCCCAAGGAAATTGATGAGAGGCATGTTGAGCCCATTGAATATTAAAAAATTTTTGTCACATGTGATAAATGAAAATTTGATGATGAAAAATTACAAAAAAAAAACAAATTACACAAAGTTGTCACTTAATGATATATTGCTCACACATGCCATGGTTATATGTGGAATTACACCCCAAAATACATTCTGCTGCTTCTCCTGAGTACGGGGATACCACATGTGTGAGACTTTTTGGGGGCCTAGCCGCGTACAGGACCCCGAAAAACAATCACCGCCTTCAGGCTTTCTAAAGGCCGCGTACACACGAGAGGACTTTTCGACAGCAAAGGTCCGACGGATTCGTTCCGTCGGACAATTCGATCGTGTGTGGGCTCCATCGGACTTTTGCTGTCGAAAAATACGACAGACTTTAGAAATAGAGCATGTCTTAAATTTTCCAGCGGGAACACCGCTGAACATCCGCTGGTCTGTGTGCTAGTCCGACGGACAAACAACGACGCTAGGGCAGCTATTGGCTACTGGCTACGAACTTCCGTATTCTAGTCCGGTCGTACGTCATCACGTTCGAATCCGTCAGAATTTAGTGTGATCGTGTGTGGCCAAGTCCTTTCGTTCGAAAAGTTCATCGGAACTCCTCCAAAAGTCAGTCGGAAAGACCGTTGGACCTAGTCCGTCGGAAAGTCCGCTCGTGTGTACGCGGCATTAGGTTACGGCGATTTGCCCAGCCGAGCCAACCTGACGCAGTAAAGCCGCGGCGGCTGGTCCGGAAGCGGTTAAGGAATGACTTTTAGCAGAATGTATAATAAACATTACAATTTTCAGCAGTCTCTATGGGCTGATACAATTGGGGGTACCATAAAAAATCCCTTTATAGTCATTTTGCTGGTTACATTGATCTTATGGTGCGGATGTATAATATGAACGGTGTAGGGGATTCTCACACCTGATCCCCCCCTTTGCCTCCAGCAAACTCCATACCAGCTGTGCCCCCCCCCCCCAGGCTCTGGAGGGCGTGGCCTGCGGTCGCAGTGGGTTAGAGGTCGTCTTGTATAATTACACAGAAATAGGGATCACAGGAATTATCAGCCCGTTCTGCGATCACACAGAGGTCTGCCTGCACAGGTTTCATGGAACCCCCCGGGGGGCTCCTCCAGAGGTTGCTGGGGGTTCCTTGAGCAATGAGCAAAGATAAGGCTCCAATATCTTTGAGCCTGAAAGATAAGTTCCCACCGACACCATTGGTCATTTTTAGTTATTTGTAAGGGGGTAATTCTTCCCACTGACCATCCCACTAATGTATCAGGAGTTGTAAATATAATCATTTTCATCATCAGGGGTTCCCTGAGATACTATATTGTTATTTCAAGGGTTCCTCTGGGTTGAAATAGTTGAGATAGGCTGCTGTTGCGGGCCGTCCAGTGGTGGCTGGTAGTTTTTTTGTTTGGGGGGGGGGCAAACAACCACCCCCCCTCTCAGCACCTCAAACCCATTCACTGTCTGCCGCTCCCCCGCAACTTACCCCATCAGCGGTGGGGATCTGTGGGCACATAGGGGATCAGCAGGCACACAGCAGCGGGGATCGGCGGGCACACAGCGGCAGGGATCGGCTTCCTCTCTTCTGAGATCATGGTGGCTTCCGATGTGCGTCTCCTCCCCTTCTCCTAGGCATCCAATAGGATTGCCTGACCTTTCAGCCAATAGGGAAACGGGTAACAGACCCACACTTCCTGATTGGCGGAGAGGCGATTCAGTGTTATAAAAGTGAATATTCATTTGCTTTTCTAACACACCTGGGGGGGCTCCGAGCGCAATGCTCTGCGATCCGAGCCCACCCTATTTTGAAGCCTATTAGAGTCTATGGCTCTAATCAGGTGCTTCACAAAAACACCCGCTGTAATTCAGGCGCCCGGCATCCTGAAAGGGGCTGGACACATGAATAGGGGGTGGCGGCGGCTGTGGAAAGATTCATGCTATGCATGAATCTATCCATTAACCAGATAGGGGGTGGCGTGGATAGAGGGGGCGGCATAGAGGTGCGCCCTTAATGGGCAGGCCCCCACTGGGCCCGTCCATATGGGGGGCAGGGGTGCTGCCCCCCTAATCCATGTGCCCGGCCCCTAATCTACATGCAGGGTGCCGGACGCAAGGATTCCAATAGGGTTTTTTTTCTTTTTAAGAACCACATGATTAGAGGAGGGGAAGAGACCTGATTATTTTTTTATCCCTGCTGCAGTTCTATAACACTTACAGGCCTTGTCCCTCCCCTCCAGCATGCACTGGACCATGTGGGAGAAGCAGTAGACAGATGAGCTCATCTCTCTGTCACTCTGCTCTCTCCTCCCGTCATCATGTTCCTTGTTAAAAAACATAATCGCTACAGCTGTTTATGCTGCTTCTTCTCCCATTCTGAGCTCTGCTGTACAGGGGTGTGCAAGAGGCTGATAGCAGGTCAAATTCAGGTACTTACATTCAAAAAAATATCTACCGTATTTATCGGCGTATAAGACGCACCCCAAGTTTAGGAGGGAAGTTTAAGGAAAAAAACTTACATTTAAATGCCCATTAATGCTGCCTTCCACTGTCCCCCTGCAGCCTTCCCCATTATTTTTAAACTTACCGCCGCCGCCGCCGCTGAGATCTTAGGCTTCTCCCGCTGCCACCGCCGCAACCGCGATCTTCGGCTTTTCCCGCCGCTGACATCTTCGGCTCCTCCCGCTGCCGCCGAGATCTTCGGCTCCTCCCGCCGCTGCCGCGATCTTCGGCTCCTCCCGCCGCCGCCGAGATCTTCGGCTCCTCCTGCTGCCGAGATCTTCGGCTCCTCCCGCCGCCGCTGACATCTTCGGCTCCTCCCGCTGCCGCTGACATCTTCGGCTCCTCCCGCCGCCGCCAAGATCTTCGGCTCCTCCTGCCTCCGCCGAGATCTTCGGCTCCTCCCGCCGTGCGATCTTCGGCTCCTCCCGCCGCCGCCAAGCCAAATGTGAACTTCGGCTCGGCTCGCGGTAACGCCCCCGTCCCGCCCCTTGGCCCGGCTCCTATGATGGACACAACCCCGGGCCAATGGCGGGACGTAAAGGCTAGGAGGCGGGACTGGGCGGGACTGCGAGCGGAGCGGAGTACACAGTACACTCGGCTCTGCTCGTAAATGACGGCGGGGCCTCCGGATCGGCGGGGGATAACACGCACCCACGATTTTCCCCTGATTTTAAATACGGTATTTAGTAATATATTAATGAACACAGAGCAGGGGAAAGGACCTGATCGTCTCCGCCGCTACCGCCGGCTCCGGTAAGCGGCAGAGACCACCAGGGATCGGTGGGTTGGGGGTGGGCACCGCTGGCACCATCAATAAAAGCAATCTTGCGGCGAAGCCGCCGCAGAGACCACTTTTATCTGAAAGCGGACCGCCTGGCGTTTAAGAAAATACCGGGGTTATCTACTGCCATAACAACGGTATTCAATGTCTTTCGCGGCACCCTGGTGCACTATGGCCCTGGAAGAAGATGCCCCCGTATCGCCCGTGTGCCCTGGCCTAATGCCATCCCTGGTTATACTTCTGTAATCTTTACCACCCACCATCAGATTTTAGTACCAATAATCTTGACACTAAAAACACTGATTCATACAAAAAAAAAACAACAGAAAAAAAAAAGAAACCACACACACCGCTTTCACCGCTTTCATCGCTTTCATTTCCATCTGGATTAATGGCACAAATAATGAGATTTCACTCTGGGTGTGTTCCCTGCTCTATCCTAAAGTCAGGGGATCATTTATCAAAAGGTACTCAACTTCATACGCACAGAGAAGGGGGTGGGGGGGGGTGTAATTTTGAGGGGGGTGCTGTGGTTCCTACGGATGGAGATTAATGATTTATGAGACATTTGGGGGGGATCTAGAGGATTCTGCCTCTTATAGGCGAGGGGTCAGGTGCCCTATTCAAATCAACACGAAAATTAAATAAGGAAATTGCACTTTTAAATGGCTGAAGGTTATCCGCGATGCCTTTATTATTAACCTTGTGCTGGTCGAACGCGCGCCGAGAAGCGATTGTATGCTTCATCTATGAGGATGTACACCTAACATATTATACACTCGGCTTCAGATATTTTTTTTTTCATCAGTGATACTGGAATAATATTTATTAGAGTTCTTTTTTTATCATTGGTACTGAAATAATTTGTATCAGTTATTTTTTTTTTCTATCAGTGATACTAGAATCATTTTTTATGTTTTTCTTTTGTTTGTTTGTTTTTTATCCATTAATGGTACTGGAATAATTTTTATTAGAGTTCTTTTTTTTATCAGTAAGACTGGAATCATTTTTATCAGTTATTTTTTTTCTATCAGTGATACTAGAATAATTTTTTATGTTTTTTTTTTATTTATTTTTATTTTTTTATTAATCAATGGTCTGGACTCATTTTTTATTATAGTTCTTTTTTTATCAGTAAGACTGAAATAATTTTTATCAGTTATTTTTTTTTTCTATCAGTGATACTGGAATAATTTTTTATGTTATTTTTTTGTTTGTTTTTTGTTTGTTTGTTTTTCTTATTAATCAATGGTACTGGAATCATTTTTTTTATTAAACAACATATTGGTAAATCTACCGAGTATTGGGAATTTTATTTGTTTGATGCTGTGCTGTTACTGCATTTTCTGTTGTTGGTGTTTAAAAAAAATGTTTTGTATTTTATATTATTCTATACTATTACATAGTTACCTAGTTACATAGTCAGTCAGGTTGAAAAAAAGACACAAGTCCATCTAGTTCAAGCATAAAAAAAATAAAATAAAAATAATAAATAAATAAAATAATAAATAAATAAATTAAATAAATAAATAAAATAAAAATAAATAAATAAATAAATAAATAAAATGAAAAATATCAACTATTATATATAGATTTTTTCTTTTACTAGAAGGCTTATGCGCCAAGTGGACAGCATCCCTTGAGGAAGCCCAGATTGAGGGCAAAACATGTTGGAAACTCCATCAAATTTGCTGTGGAATGGTTTTTAGACATTTTTTTCTTAATCATTGTTCAAATAAAATGTATACTTTTTAATATACCTCCTTGGATCAATTTATTAGTATATGCACCTTAAAAATTCCACATGTATTCCTATATCTATTTAAATTGGGGGATGTGGTGCTAATTTTAGTGGTTAAGAATTTATCCTATTGGGAAATCATGTATATATATATATATACTGAAGATTACAGTATATAACATAACAAATAATAATAATAGAATAATAAAAATAATAAAAAAAAAATAAATTTGTATTATATATATATATATATATATATACTGAAGATTACTATTACTGTCACATTCAGAATTTAATGTCATTTTGTAAAATAAAAATAAAATACTGCTATATTTTCCAGCAAATACATTGCATTCAATACCAATAATCCATTTTGTATGTGGAACATGTTGTACTTTATAAATATGAAAAAAAAAATGCATTTATAAAAAAAAAAAAACAAATGCATGTATAAATATGAAAAAAAAAAATATATTGTAATTTTTTTTTTATTTTTTTATTTTTTACAATTTTGTAATTTGGTGAGGGGGAGGGGGGGGTCCTCTCAGGTAAGCTGTACGAGGCCCTGTGATTTCTGTAAAAAAATTAATTGTAGTCCTGGGTGTTGTAAATAGTGGTATCTGTCCGTCCGTCCGTCTGCTGCGATGTGAGTGCCATCAATGAGCTAGGACAGATTAATCTCGTGACCCCCCCCCCCCACCCCCCCCTCGTCTGAAGTGCACTGGCCGCTCACCAGGGAAATGAGGCTCTGTAAATGAAATAAAGGCCTGCCTTCTATATGCATAATGGAGAATTAGAGAACGCTCGCAGCGGGGGGGGGGGAGGGGGACACGGTAACCCAATATTGTCGCGGTGGAGTCCCTCTGGTGTGGTACATGAGGGACATTGGACTAGATTGCATCTCACTTAATATGGAGGAAGGTTGTTCCGAGAAGGGCGTCCATCACACCAGAGTCACCAAATATCAAGTATAGTCACCAGATTTCTAAGGCTCGTCACCGGGGTTCAGCAGATTATACCATACATTTGTTCTTCAAATTGGTGTCAAATATACAGAATCTCACAAAAGTTAGTACACCCCTCACATTTTCATGTGACAACACTGAAGAAATGACACTTGTCTACAATGTAAAGTAGTGAGTGTACAGCTTGTATAACGGTGTCAATTTTCTGTCCCCTCAAAATAACCCAACACACAACCATTAATGTCTAAACCGCTGGCAACAAAAGTCAGTACACCCCTAAGTGAAAATCTCCAAATTGGGCCCAAAGTGTCAATATTTTGTGGGGCCGCCACAAAAAAAACTTTTTTTCTAGCGGGGAGCGGGGGGGGGGGGTTGTGGGTACCTGTTTTTTGACAGGTACCCTTCCCCACTTCCAGGAGATTGTGCCGCGTCCCTTTAGATACCCTTTCGACCCCCCTCCTCCTTCCTCTTCCGCCAGGCCAGTTAGAAAGCGCAGCATGCTTCACGCATGTTCAGTACGAAACCAGCCGGTTTCCCTTACCAGAAATGGCGGCAACAGCACCCGACAGGTGATCCGAAAATCGGCTGGGGTGCCGACATCGTGGGAACCCTGGACAGGTAAGTGTCCTAATATTAAAAGTCAGCAGCTATGGTAGCTGCTGACTTTTAATTTTTAGAGGGGGGGGGGGGGGGGCGGAACACCTCTTTAAGAAAACTATTTTCATTGTACAGTTTCCTCTGGAAACAACCCCACCAGAGCCCCTTCTTGGTGTGCATACACGCCACAGCCCTAGTAGGACAGAGAGCAATGCTCTGCTGGAGGCTACCATGAGTACTGCTCTTCTAAAGAAATGAATGGAGGTGGGGCGGGGCAAATAATTGCCCCCCCCTCCTTCCAATGTCACCTATGGGACCATTGCAGACCCTTAAAATCAAATACAATTTAACAGTTAAGAGTTAAGTTACATACTTACCTGTAATTGGCTGTTTTGAAGGTCACATGATGCTGAATAATGGTCTTGATCGAGCTGTACCTGTAAAACAAAAGAAACTGCGTGTGAATTCTGTCAGTCGGCGCTGGACATCAAGGAGAACTAAACTTCTCGCCCTCTCGCCCCTTGTCCCAGCCCCTTTTTATGTGGTCTTCGTCCCTTTTCTTCAGAAGGGGGGGCAGTATTTCTATAGATATTATTTTCACCCTACCTTTAGATGAGTGTGCGAATACCAACACGCTGCCGACCTGAAGAAGACCTGATGGGGTCGAAACGCGTCAGATTCACTTAATATTCTGTTTTAGCGCTTAAACATTGTATATTATTTTGTTTAGTTTCACTTGTGTTGTTGCTTTCATATCTCCTGTACCACAGCTCATATTTTAACTGTCATTGTCATTTTTTTTTAGATCATGCCATTAATAAAGTCTAAATCATTTTAACCACTTAAGGACCGCCTCCTGCACATTTACGTCAGCAGAATGGCACGGCTGGGCAAATCAACGTACAGGTACGTTGCCCTTTAAGAGCCCAGCCATGGGTTGCGCCGCCACCGGCACGCTCGCGACCCGGTCCTGAGCTTCGTGCCTGCGGCCGCTGGTGTCCCGCGATCGGGTCACAGAGCTGAAGAACGGGGAGAGGTCTGTGTAAACAAACCTCTCCCCGCGCTTCCTACTCTGCCTGTTACTGATCGGCTGTTCCCTGTCATTGGGAAAGCCGATCAGTGACGTCAGACGTAAAGCCCGGCCCCCCCTACTGTAAAAAAAACACACACGTCACACTCCCCGCCCCCTAGTGGTTAACTCTTTCACTGCCACTGTCATTTACATAGGAATCAGTGCATTTAAATAGCATTGATTTCTATATAAATGACAATGGTCCCAAAAATGTGTCAAAAATGTCCGATGTGTCCGCCATAATGTCGCAGTCACAATAAAAATCGCTGATCGCCGCCATTACTAGTAAAAAAAAAAAATATTAATAAAAATGCTATAAAACTATCCCCTATTTTGTAAACGCTATAACTTTTGCGCAAACCAATCAATAATCGCTAATTGCGATTTTTTTTTACCAAAAATATGTAGAAGAATACGTATCGGCCTAAACTGAGGAAAAAAAAATTTTTTTATATATTTTTTGGGGATATTTATTGTAGCAAAAAGTAAAAAAATATTGTTTTTTTTTCATAATTGTCGCTCTATTTTTGTTTATAGCACAAAAAATAAAAACCGCAGGGGCGATCAAATACCACCAAAAGAAAGCTCTATTTGTGGGAAAAAAAGGACGCCAATTTTGTTTGGCAGCCACGTCGCACGACCGCGCAATTGTCAGTTTAAGCGACGCAGTGCCGAATCGCAAAAGGGGGCCTGGTCCTTTGGCTGCCAATTGGTCCGGGGCTGAAGTGGTTAAACCACATGTTATCATCTTTTTTACACATCTGCTGCCTAGAAAATCCCACATGGGGGACATCTCCGTTTTTTGATTATTTGTATAGCTTGGTTTTAACTTGAGCTGTATGGCCGAGTTATGGTTATTAATTTGCTTATATGTCATGTTATGGTGTTTTTTATTTTATATAATGTAAGAAATTGTTCTGTAATTTATGGTTTTGGTTTAATTTTATACCAATAATAAAAAGACCGCAACCATTTTAAACCAATCATTTAATTGGGTGGGTTTATATTTATTTAAGTTTTGTTGTTTTTTTTACCACCAAAATAAAGCTGTATTTGTGTGAAAAAAATGATAAAAATCTCATATGGGAACAGCGTAGGATGACCGCGCAATTGTCATTCAAAGTGTGAGAGCTGAAAATGGGCCTGGGCAGGTAGGGGGTAAAGTGCCCGGTAGGCAAGTGGATAAAGTACACTTTATCCATGAGGCAGGGGCGGACTGACGACTCATGGGGCCCCCGGGCAATAGGAGATTATGGGGCCCCCAGGCAATCAGAGATTATGGGGTCACATAGTATACACACACAAAGTATACAATCACACAGTATACACATACATGTACACCAGGGCTTGACAAATTTGCTTGGAATATAGGAGCCAGCTAAAAAAGTTAGGAGCCAGGTTTTTTTTTTTTACTTCTTGAGATCCGCGCTGTAGCCGTCGTTCTGCTTTGCCGGGACGACGTCCTATGACGTTGTCCCCTGTACAAGCGGCCTGCGCGCCCCCTGCTCTGTTTTTTACAGCAGGCAGGGCTCCATTAGCATTGCTGGATGTCATACCAACGGCCACCACTAGATGGCGCCAAGATCTTAGAAGGAAGTGTAGGCTTACAGAAGGCCCGACGGCCGGCGTGGCCCGACGCAATCGCGTGCGTGCGGGGGGGGGGGGGGTCCGCACGGAGACAGGATACCCCAGGTGTGCTGCCCCGGGCGCCAGGTCACTAATTCTAGTCGCCATGGTGACCTGGCGCCCGGGGATCGTCGAGCCCTGATGTACACACAGTATACACAGACATGTTTCTATTGGCTGAGAAGGTACTGGAGAGGCGGGGCAGCTATAATCTCTGGATTTTTAGACCAAAAGGATGTCGGTAAGGGACATTTCAGAGACAGATGTAAAAAAAAAACAAAGATTTTTACATACTGTCCCTGGTTTTACTGAGGCTGGCAACCCTGATGGGGCCCCCTAGTGGCCCGGGTCCCTCGGGCAGTGCCCGAGTGGCCGAATGGTCAGTCCGCCCCTGCCATAAGGTCAAGGAAATTGAGGCCCTAGTAGCAAAGTGAAACCAAATCAGAAAGAAGCGCAAAAGATGCATCTTGCGGTATCTGCAGGACTTTCATTCGTTCATGGTTAGTATCCGGTATGGCTGTAGTTGACCTCACGATATTATTCAGATCACAGAACAGTTGCCTCCATCAGGTGTGGTCGGCTGGTAGAGAAACGCGCACAGATAAGAAGCGAGAGCGGTAACATCAATGCCGACACTCGCTTCTCCCTCCGCAAATATTTACGCGGTTTTCCGGAGAATTTCAAGGCCTAATTGCTATCTAGCACAGTTCCCTGACTAGAAAAGCCGTAATGAAGACATTTCAAAGCTATTAGCCCAGATGGTTGTCATATGTATGCAAATGCGAGGCAAATTGATTTTTTTTTTTTGTCCCTTCCCACCACCTGTCCTATCAGGAACGTCTTGCCGTAGAAAAGCGTGGGGGGGGGGGGGGGGATCCACCACATCTCTGCTAATCTGTCACTGTGGATTAATTAGGAACCCGGCATTAATCATCATTTACTGCATTGTGCAGAGGATGTGGCCCGTTCCTCCTTACATCGAAGAACGTTGCTTAATTCAAGGGCACGAATAATTCTGTAGGTGGCACAACGCGCCAGGAATCTTCTGAAGGGTGGACGGTGCAGATGGTGGCTATAGAAGAACTGACATAAGGAAAGACTCCATATCGGTTTAACGGACATTTTCATGTTGATGAGCTTATATTGGTATCGTCCAATGGACACACGTGGGCCTCATGCACACAAGATGTGTTCTTTTCCTCCTCGGGGGGTGGACAAAGCAGCACCTAAAGCCACGTTTTGCCACGAGTTTAAGTGAGTTTAGATGCATTTGGGTGTCACCCAATTGACATGAATGGGACTGCCTGTACACCTGTGCATCCTGGGGTTGCCGTCTTTTCTTCAAGTCAAACCCGAACACTTCAGCGTCGTTTTTTTTCATAGTATGCATAAATGTTGCTATTAAATAACATTTCTAATCATATGAAATTAATCAATTAAAAATTAAAGAGTCCCCCTTTACATCAGCGTCCACAGAGATCCCCCTTTACATCAGCGTCCACAGAGATCCCCCTTTACATCAGCTTCCACAGAGATCCCCTTTACATCATAGTCCACAGAGTTCCCCCTTTACATCATAGTCCACAGAGTTCCCCCCTTTACATCATAGTCCACAGAGTTCCTCCTTTACATCAGCGTCCACAGAGTTCCCCCTTTACATCATAGTCCACAGAGTTCCCCTTTACATCAGAGTCCACAGAGTTCCCCCTTTACATCATAGTCCACAGAGTTCCCCTTTACATCAGAGTCCACAGAGTTCCCCTTTACATCAGAGTCCACAGAGTTCCCCTTTACATCAGCGTCCACAGAGTTCCCCCTTTACATCATAGTCCACAGAGTTCCCCTTTACATCATAGTGCACAGAGTTCCCCTTTTACATCATAGTCCACAGAGTTCACCCTTTACATCATAGTCCACAGAGATCCCCCTTTATATCAGCGTCCACAGAATTCCCCTTTTACATCAGAGTCCACAGAGTTCCCCCTTTACATCATAGTGCACAGAGTTCCCTCTTTACATCAGAGTCCACAGAGTTCCCCCTTTACATCATAGTGCACAGAGTTCCCTCTTTACATCATAGTCCACAGAGATCCCCCTTTACATCATAGTCCGCAGAGTTCCCCCTTTACATCATAGTCCGAAGAGTTCCCCCTTTACATCATAGTCCACAGAGATCCCCCTTTATATCAGCGTCCACAGAATTCCCCCTTTACATCATAGTCTACAGAGTTCCCCCTTTACATCATAGTGCACAGAGTTCCCCCTTTACATCATAGTCCCCAGAGTTCCCCCTTACATCATAGTCCACAGAGTTCCTCCCTTTACATCATAGTCCACAGAGTTCCCCCTTTACATCAGCGTCCACAGAGTTCCCCCTTTACATCATAGTCCACAGAGTCCCCCCTTTACATCATAGTCCACAGAGTTCCTCCTTTACATCATAGTCCACAGAGTTTCCCCTTTACATCATAGTCCACAGAGTTCCCCTTTTACATCATAGTCCACAGAGTTCCCCCTTTACATCATAGTGCACAGAGTTCCCCCTTTACATCATAGTGCACAGAGTTCCCCCTTTACATCAGCGTCCACAGAGTTCCCCCTTTACATCAGAGTCCACAAAGTTCCCCTTTTACATCAGGGTCCACAGAGTTCCCCCTTTACATCAGAGTCCACAGAGTTTCCCTTTTAACATCTGAACTCGCAGAGTTCCCTTTCACTGCAAGGGGGGACTCTGCAGACTGTGATGTAAGGGAGAACTCTGGGGACTCTGACATAAGGGATGCTCTGGTGTACAAAGAGGACTCTCAAGTAAGGGGGAGCTTTGATGTAATGAGTACTCTGAGAACCCTGATTTACCTTAGCATACTCACTTAGAGGCAGGAAAGAGAAGGGGGAGACTTAGTCCAGTCTGAATAATGTGTCTAGGACTCTGAAACCCGGATGCATGATTCCAAATCCGAACTATCCGGGTGAATCCCGACAGGTGGCAACCCTAGTGCATCCCCACGTGGACAAACATGGCCCTTGCACAGGTGTGCATTGTAGTACATCTATGTAAATGAGCCCTACAGGTTACCACAATCTCTATTACACCATGTTCAGATCTACCAACAACTATGTAGTGGAAGGTCTGGCCCCACTGTGGGAAGGTGCAGCGTGGTGTGGTGGTAGTAACAACCCAGAGTCCAATTTCAGAAACAGAACTGTATTGAAATGGAAGTTCAACAAATTACAACTAGCCTGGTGGAAAACAACCTGACCGGGAGCACTCATAGAATGTACAGCAGTGAGTTTACGGTAGGTCTCAGGTGTGTCAACAGCATGTGTCTTGAGGGGCAGAATGGGGCCTGGCTGGTCCCAACCCAAGTGAGGAGGCTTCCAGGAAGAATGGCATGTCCCTCCACTTTCCCTACTCAACTGGAACCTCTTCCTGCCTCTAAGCACTCTCCCTGACTGATGGATGACCTGTGCCTACACTACCCACATGCGAAATGCGCCCCAAACCCAGGAGCCAGCCAACTTAAATAGACTCTGCCTGACCCAAGATGGCCGCCAGTATCAAATCAGATGCTGTAACCAAGGAGATCATAGAGGAATCCGATTCCTCTAGACTTTCTCCTCTACCTGCATCACCGCTGCAGATGAGCGCCACCTACAGTGGAGAATACAGACTACATATGCCTACATAACTGAATACGAATTGATTGGATACACTAGGTAGGTCCTCCCATCACATCGTTTTGGAAAAACTAAAGTTGAGTGTACAGAGATTGCATGGTCAGATTGTAATGTGTATGGTGACCCTTAAAGCGAACCTGGCATCAGAAATATTTTTCATGCTAAGTGCCCAACTTTCTATAAAGGTACAATGTTGCAGTGTGATCAATGGGGGGGGGGGCTGAGGAAATGCCTCCTCCTGTATGCAGCAAACTGATGATATCAGCTCAGCCTAGGCAAAGTCGCTGACTTGAGCTCAATGTATTTTTTTTATGATAAAAGGTGAAGCTTTTATGAAAAATCATATTGTTGTTGTATATTGTGACATGTCAGTAATTTATTCAAGCAGACTACAGTTATTAAAAGGCTCACTTGAATTTTTTTTTTTTTACAACCTCCATGTTGTCAGAATCCTCACATTACATTATATTTGGTTGAAAAGGTTAAAGAAACAAAAAAGTAAAAGCATTATATAAAATAAAAATCATATTTATAAATATTAAAATAATCATCACCAATAGGTATAAAGTCACAAGCATATAGGTGACCTCCCGTCTTCACTTCTACTGATGAGTCCGTGAAGGAAACCGGCAGCAATACATCACATTTTACTCCTTTAAAGAGTAGATTTATCGCTCCTACAGGAAGGTCCCCGGTGAAGTTCGCATGTTCCTCTTCATACGGCGCGGTGGTTTTTATAGCCCTCAACGGAGATCCTTTGACACACTTTCCTACTTTATTATCTGCTGTCATTCAAATGTAGTACAAATGTCTTAGCAACAACCCAATGCACTGAAGTCACTGACAGCAAATGCTTCACTGTCTTACTCTACTCTATATCAGGGGTCTCAAAACTTTTCAGTATGAGGGCCATGTTGTATATTTTACAAATATTTGGGGGCCAAAAGAAAAAAAAAATGTTTTACAGATGAATAAATAAAGCCCTCCAAGATAGAACTTCACATCAGAAGCGCCCGTTAACATCAGAAGTTCTCTCTTCACATCAGAACCCCATTCATATCAGAAGTTATCCCTTCACACCAGAAGCCCCCCATTCATATCAGAAGTTCTCCCTTCACACCAGAAGCCCCCCATTTATATCAGAAGTTATCCCTTCACACCAGAAGCCCCCCATTCATATCAGAAGTTCTCCGTTCACACCAGAAGCCCCCTATTGATATCAGAAGTTCTCCCTTCACACCAGAAGCCACCCATTCATATCAGAAGTTCTCCCTTCACACCAGAAGCCCCCCATTCATATCAGAAGTTCTCCGTTCACACCAGAAGCCCCCTATTGATATCAGAAGTTCTCCCTTCACACCAGAAGCCACCCATTCATATCAGAAGTTCTCCCTTCACACCAGAAGCCCCCCATTCATATCAGAAGTTCTCCCTTCACACCAGAACCCCATTCATATCAGAAGTTCTCCCTTCACACCAGAAGCCCCCCATTCATATCAGAAGTTCTCCCTTCACACCAGAAGCCCCCCATTCATATCAGAAGTTCTCCCTTCACACCAGAACCCCATTCATATCAGAAGTTCTCCCTTCACACCAGAAGCCCCACATTCATATCAGAAGTTATCCCTTCACACCAGAAGCCCCCCATTCATATCAGAAGTTCTCCCTTCACACCAGAAGCCCCCTATTCATATCAGAAGTTCTCCCTTCACACCAGAAGCCCCCCATTCATATCAGTTCTCCCTTCACACCAGAAGCCCCCCATTCCTTTTAGAGGACCTCTCTTCACATTAGAAGACCCCGTTACATCAGGAGTACTCCCTTCATATCAGAATACTCCCATCATATCAGAAGTTCTCGCTTCACATTGGAAGCCCCCTATCTCATCATTAGTCCTCCCATGAAGTCAGAAGCCCTCCCTCATATCAGAAGCCCTCCCTTCACACCAGAAGACCCCCATAATACTAGAGGTTCTATCTTTACATCACACGCCCCCCCAATCTCATCAGAAGTCTTCCAAAACATAAGATGCCCCCATCACATCAGAACTTCTCCCTTCACATCAGAAGCCCCCCATCTCATCAGAAGTCCTCCCTTCACACCAGAAGGCCCTCATAATACTAGAAGTTCTATCTTTACATTACAAGCCCTCCATATCGTCAGAAGTCTTCCCTAAACATAATAAGCCTCCATCACTTCAGAAGCTTCCCATAATACTAGAAGACATATCTTTACATCAGAAGCCTTACTCCCAACCCCATAACATCAGAAGTCCTTTCCTTCTTCATATCATAATTCCCCAATATATCATAAGTCCTCCCTTCATATCAGAAGCCCTGTCTTTACACCAGAAGCCCCCCATCATATCAAAAATCCTCCCCTCCTGGTCTCACATCAGAATCCCTCCATCATATTAGAGGTCCTTCTTTCACATTAGAAGCCTAACATCATTTTAGAGGTCATCCCTTAATATCAGAAGCCCCCCATCAAATGAGATGTCCTCCCCTCACATCAGAAGCCCCCCCCATCATATCAGATGTCCTCCCCTCACATCAGAAGACCCCCCCCCCATATGATCAGAGGTCCTCCCTCCAGATCAGAAGCCCCCCATCATATCAGAGGTCCTTCCTCCATATTAGAAGCCACCCATCATATCAGAAGTCCTCCTTTCCCATTAGAAGCCCCCCATCATATCAGATGTCCTCCCCTCACATCAGAAGCCCTCTCTTCACACCAGAAGCCCCCCATAATATCATAAATCCTCCCCTCCTGCTCTTACATCAGAAGCCCTCCATCATATTAGAGGTCCTTCTTTCACATTAGAAGCCTAACATAATTTTAGAGGTTCTCCCTTAATATCAGAAGCCCCCCATCATATCAGATGTCCTCCCCTCACATCAGAAGCCCCCCCCCCATCATATCAGAGGTCCTCCCTCCAGATCAGAAGCAACCCATCATATCAGAGGTCCTCCTTTCCCTTTAGAAGCCACCCATCATATCAGATATCTCCTCTTCACATCACAAGCTCCCATTATATCATAGGTCCTCCCATCACATCAGAAGTACTCACTTCACATTGGAAGCCCTAATCTTATCAGAAGTCTCATCATTAGTCCTTCCTTCAAGTCAGAAGCCCACCCTCATATCAGAAGCCCTCCCTTCACATTAAAAGCCCTAATCTTATCAGAAGTCCTCCCTTTACACCAGAAGCCCCTCAATATACTAGAAGTTCTATCTTTATATTACAAGCCCCCCATCTTATCATAAGTCTTCCAAAACATAAGAAACCCCCATCACATCAGAACTTCTCCCTTCACATCAGAAGCCCCCCATCTCATCAGAAGTCCTCCCTTCACACCAGAAGTCCTCCATTCACACCAGAAGCCTCCCTCTCAACCCCATAACATCAGAAGTCCTTTCTTTACATCAGAATTCCTCATTATATCAGAAATCCTCCCCTTCTTTCACATTATAAGCCTCCCATCATATCAGAGGTCCTCCCTTAATATCAGAAGCCCCCCCTCATATCAGATGTCCTCCTGTCCTCCCCTCACATCAGAAGCCCCCCATCATATCAGAGGTCCTCCCTCCATATCAGAAGACCCCCATCATATCAGAGGTCCTCCCTCCATATCAGAAGCCACCCATCATATCAGAGGTCCTCCTTTCCCATTAGAAGCCCCCCCCCCCTCATATCAGATATCTCCTCTTCACATCAGAAGCCCTCCATTCACATCAGAAGCCCCTCATCAGAAGCCCTCTCTTCACACCAGAAGCCCCCATCATATCAGAAATCCTCCCCTTCTTTCACATTATAAGCCTCCCATCATATCAGAGGTCCTCCCTTAATATCAGAATCCCCCCTCATATCAGATGTCCTCCTGTCCTCCCCTCACATCAGAAGCCCCCATCATATCAGAGGTCCTCCCTCCATATCAGAAGCCCCCCATCATATCAGAGGTCCTCCCTCCATATCAGAAGCCACCCATCATATCAGATGTCCTCCTGTCCTCCCCTCACATCAGAAGCCCCCCATCATATCAGAGGTCCTCCCTCCATATCAGAAGCCCCCCATCATATCAGAGGTCCTCCCTCCATATCAGAAGCCACCCATCATATCAGAGGTCCTCCTTTCCCATTAGAAGCCCCTCCTCATATCAGATATCTCCTCTTCACATCAGAAGCCCCCATTATATCAGAGGTGCTCCCTTCACATCAGAAGCCCCTCATCATATCAGAAGTCCTCCCTTCACATGAGAAGCCCCCATTATATCAAAAGTCCTCCCTTCACGTCAGAAGCCCCCATTATATCAGAAGACTCCATAAGAGGTCTTGCTTTCATATCAGAAGCTTCGCCATCACATCACAAGTCCTGCCTTCACATATCAGAGTTCTCCCTTACATCAGGGTCCTTATCAGAGTCCCCCCCCCCCCCCTTGCATCAGGGTCCCCATCAGAAGTGAAGACCAACTGATCTGAATCCTCAGATCTAAGGATACAACACTGACCCTTAGCAGGCTGGATGTGACCCACTGGCTGTAGTTTGGGGACCCCTGTTCTATATGAACACACAGCACACACTTACTGGAGTAATTTAAAAGCTGGTCATAGCAGGGAGGGGATGAATTGTGATCATTGTGTGGCGGCCCCCTATCGAATTCTGTCTAATGGACATGCTAGAAAATCTTTCTCTGTCAGCAGCTGCAGCCAATCAGCTATAGCCACTGATCAGTGTATTCTGCCAGGGTCTGGTGCCACTCCATGCCTGAAAAAAGAAAAACGAACAGTGTATGGGCAGCTTTAGCCTTCTAAAGATTACTAAGCAGGCGGTTCTGTGTATATCACTGGATTATCTTTGGGCTCAGGTAAGAGTATTGGGGGGGGGGGGGTGGGACTGGTTTTATGCATGATAATCAGCTTTTAGTGGAGCTCCACGCAAAAGGGGAAGTTCTGCTTGTTTGCAACCCCTTACACTGCCACATTTGGGGAGGGGAGAGGTACCCGTAGCAATCTGAGCCAGAATTTCAACATCTCCCTCCTTCCCCTACAGTCTTCTTGGACACATCCAGGGGCGGACTGACCATTCGGCCACTGGGGCACTGCCTGAGGGCCCTGGGCCACTAGGGGGCCCCATCAGGCCTGCCAGTCTAGTAAAAGGGACAGTATGTAAAAATCTGTGTTTTTTTTACATCTGTCTCTGAAATGTCCCTTACCGACATCCTTTTGGTCTAAAAATCCAGAGATTATAGCTGCCCCACCTCTCCAGTACCTTCTCAGCCAATAGAAACATGTCTGTGTATACTGTGTGATTGTATACTGTGTGTGTTTATACTGTGTGGCCCCATAATCTCTGATTGCCTGGGGGCCCCATAATCTCCTATTGCCCGGGGGCCCCATGAGTTGTCAGTCCGCCCCTGGACACATCACAGCTCGCGGATGCGCAGTAGGAAAAAGGCTGTGGAACCTCAAGGCTTCACTTCCTGTTTCTCTTACCTAAGATGTCAGCATCTGCACCAGTGGCGGCTGGTGTTTTTTTTTTTTGGGGGGGGGGTGGCAAACAACCGACCCCCCCTTCCCCGTGGCAACTCATCAATCTATCAAGTATCATATAGAGGGTGGCGAGGAGAGAGGGGACGGAGAGAGGGGACGCCGCCCCTGGTCTGCACCCAAAGCTGATTGAAGAATCGGTTTGGGTGAGGACATCGCTGGATCCCTGGACAGGTAAGTGTCCTATTAAAAGTCAGCTGCTACAGTATTTGTAGCTGCAGACTTTTTATTTTTTTAAGGGGGAAACCTAGAGCTCCTCTTTAACTTCTTGCTGACCGCCCACTGTCAAATGACGGCGGGACGGTGCAGCTCTTGTGGCGGGCCGCCGTCATATGACGGCCCTCGGTTTTTGGCCACTAGGGGGCGCGCGCGCGTGCCCGCCGCGTAGCTAGGAAGCCGATGCGCGTGCCCGGCGGCCGCGATGACCGCCAGGCACCAGCGATTGCCCGGTAATTGAGCAAGACGTGGATCTGTGTGTGTAAACACACAGATCCACGTCCTGTCAGAGGAGAGGAGACCGATGGTGTGTCCCTTGTACATACTCCCCCAGTCAGTCCCCTCCCCCCCACAGTTACCATCACTCATATAGGGAACACATTAACCCCTGCAGCGCCCCCTAGTGTTAACACCTGCCCTGCCAGTCACATTTATACAGTAATCAATGCATTTTTATAGCACGGATCGCTGTATAAATGTGAATGGTCCCAAAAATGTGTCAAAAGTGTCCGATATGTCCGCCGCAATGTCGCAGTCACGATAAAAATCGCAAATCGCCGCCATTACTAGTAAAAAAAAATAATAATAATAAAAATGCTATAAATCTTTCCCCTATTTTGTAGACGCTATAACTTTTGCGCAAACCAATCAATAGACGCTTATTGCGATTTTTTTTTTAACCAAAAATATGTAGAAGAATATCGGTCTAAACTGAGGAAAAAATTTGTTTAAAAAAAAAAATAAAAAATTGGATATTTATTATAATAAAAAGTAAAAAATATTGTGTTTTTTCAAACTTGTCCCTCTTAATTTGTTTATAGTGCAAGAAATAAAAACCGCAGAGGTGATCAAATACCACCAAAAGAAAGCTCTATTTGTGGGGAAAAAATGATAAAAATGTTATTTGGGTACAGCGTTGCATGACCGCGCAATTGTCATTCAAAATGCGACAGCGCTGAAAGCTGAAAAATGGGCTTGGTCAGGAAGGGGGTGTTCGTACCTGGTAGGCAAGTGGTTAATGAGGGGACACCATACTGAGGCCCTCTGACCTCGTAGGCACAGGCGTTTTTTCACCTCGTGGACTTTATGTTATGGCTTAGATCTTATATTTTATGTCACTAGTCTTGGTTTTTGATCATCCTCGTAGGTGGAGCTTGGATGGTCTACATGTCACAATTGCAACCAAAAACATTTAAAATAACCCCATGATGGGGGCGTGACCGGACATGAGGTGCGGTGAGTGAGGAATGCGAGTGTGAGAGTGTTGTCGGCTCTCCTCCACCCTCCGCCCTATCGACGCATTAAAATGAAGCTTGAGTGATCATCTCTCCCGAACGGCGTTGTAGTGCTGGCCTTGAGGGCCTCCGGAGATCCCCGAAGCCAGCCCGAGCTGTGTAACACAGCACAGCACAGCACTTTATCTACGGACCTACACGGAAACAGCCGAAGCCTAGCCGACGTACACGCCGTCTCCTGCCCGCCGCTCGTACTGAGAGGAAGTGAGCGGCGGGAAATACAAACTGATACTCCGGTTTCTGTGGACAGCTGTACGGCGTAAGGGAAGGGAGAGAGAAGAGGGGATGCCGGAGGAGGAGGAAACCCCAAGGAGATTATTTTCTTGACTGAGTCCATCTATCCAGGTGAAGTGCCAGAATATCGGGAGGAGCGCAGCGAGGTGCGGTGAGTGTGGGGGGTGCCCGAGGAGGGCTGGAAGATTGGTTGGTGAAGGGGGACAGTACAGAGGAGAGAGTTTCTGTATATACACATATGAAGTACCTGACCCCCCCCCCCCCCCGCATACCCCTGCCGGACGACAGGACTGATATTCCGGATGACCAGATATCCATATGCTCCCATACTCGTATATCTACTGGATACTTCTATCTAGATACAACCTGAGAACTGGCAGCTATTTGTTTCATCTGATCCCACTATATCCCAAGGGAGAGAGAAACATATAAACTATGACTGTGTGATTTGCACATTTGTCCAGCTGCAATCTTGTATCCCTTCACTAGAGTACTGTTAGTACTGTTAGAGACACAGGATAAGAGGTGGTGTGCTTGTTACCCGGCTTTTGTAAGACAGAACCCTGAGGACTGTTTTTTTTTCTTTCCTCTTTTTTTTTTTTTTTTTTTGGCTGCGCTGTGCATGGGTACTGGCGTCCTCTAAAACTTCTTTTTTACCGTAAACGCAGTCTGAGGACTGAGGACTGATAACCGATAAAAGCAAAATATAAACTGTGTGAAAACATTGAGATGTGCACATCTGCCTTTTACATGCTTTGCTGCAATTAAGGACTGCAAATAGAAACACTGTGTTGTGCACATATACGTGAATATATACGTACCCTCCTGTACTTGTATCCTCCTTTAATTCTAATCACTCTGGCCCGGTCATAGGCTGTGATTTATATATAGGACTGCCCTACTTGTCCTGCTTTTTGGCTCCCCACCCCCCCCCCCCCCCTTTCTTTTTTTTTTTTTAAGGGCCACTAGAGGATTGCTTCCTATAAAATTCATCCTAAAGCCAGTATCTGACTGGGTCGGACCCCCCAGAGGTGCCCAGGGGGGGCAACATGTCAGCAAGGAGGAGAGGGGAAGAGCAGGCCAACCTGGAGAGTGTTGGGACACAATCACTAAGATCAGCCAAGGATAAGGAAAAAGGGTCCCAGCCCACATTAACAAATGGGGCATCAGCAGCTGCAGCAAAGCTGGAAAAGTATGCTCATACCCCAGTCCATAGTCCAACTAAAGGGGACAGCAAATCCAGGCGAAAGTGTCAAATGACAGAAAGAGCCAAGGGCAAATAAACAACCAGACAGTCGCTGCGGGGGGCGCTATAGGAGGAGCAAAGAGTACAACCAATAAAAATGTAGGAGCCCCTGGAAAATTGGATTTGGCTTCAGCTCAGGCAACAATGGCTGAAGGAGAGCCGACATTAAAGGACGTACTGGCGGCAGTTAACATATGTAAACAGTCCCTAGGGGAGCTATGTGATCAAATGAAAAATATCAAAGAGGAACTGTCCCTGATGCGCCACGAGCTGGAAAGGACGGCTGACAGAATAACAGCAGCAGAAGGGAGAATTAGTCAAATAGAGGATGACATGTACCCAATAAGCCAAGAGGTTAAAATCCTAAAAGAACAATCAGATAAATTTGCAGGAAAATTGGACGAAATGGAGAACAGACTCCGTAGGGACAATGTGAGGCTGGTAGGCCTCCCGGAGAAAAGTGAAGGATCGGATCCAATTGTATTCATGGAAAAGTGGCTTATTGAAATGTTTGGAAGAGAGACTTTTTCACAACAGTTCTCAGTTGAAAGGGCGCATAGGGTCCCGTTTAGATCTCCACCCCAGGGAGGGCATCCTAGATCTATACTAATGAAATTCTTGAACTTTAAGGACAAAGTGATGCTCCTCCGTAGGGCTAGAGAGATGGGGAGTATTTTTTACAAGGGAGCCAAAATCTCATTGTACCCTGATTTTTCACCTGATTTGCAGAAGCGTAGAGCAGATTTTATAGAAATCAAACGTAAACTTCAGAAATTTGATGTTACTTATGCTTTACTGTACCCAGCTAGGCTACGTGTGGTAGCAATGGGAGAGACTTTCTTTTTTGATTCCCCAGCAAATGTGACTACATGGTTGGAAGACCGGAAAGATCAATTAATGATTAAAGCGAGGGGATGATGGGTTTAGGGATAGAGGAACAAATATAGAGGGATGAGAGGGGAGGTGTCTCAGGGGAAAATATTTGCACAGGGATCAGAGGGTGGAGGGAGCCATATAGCACCAAAGCAAGGAATGAATGGGCGGGGGGAGGGGCGAAACACAGTTATCAGTGTGCGTAAGGATGGGGGTGGGGTGGGAGGAGGGAGGAGGGTGGGAGTGGATTTGTATATAAGCATGGGGGGGGGGAGGGGGGGGGGGAAGTATGTGGGTAAAGGGTGTGTGGTAACGGTCACAAAAAACGTCCTTAGGGATAACCTAGAATGGTATAAGGGGGGAGGGGGGGTGAAGACGCAACAAAGTAAAACACGGGAAAAATATTTAATCTACACGGAGGTAAACAGTAAGCTAAAAATATTGTTAGATAAACACTTAGTAAAAAGACTAGCACTTTTTCACACAGAGAAGAATATTAAGATAGGTGAAAGATTTTTTTGTTCACAAGGGGTAGTTATTTTGGCTAAAGGCCAGGTTACCTTTCTCTCTCTTCTCATCTCCCCTCAGTTTTCTTTTTTAAACTTTTTATATTTTACCATTCCCCTCTTCCGGGTCCTATGTAGCGGTAGGATGGGTGAGCATTATGATATAAGTATAGTATAGGTATAAGATGGGATCAACTGATCTCTGCATTAAAATCTTTCACCCCTTACAGTATTCTCTCCTCTAATAAGGGCAGGGGGGTAGAGTGTTTGGGATATAGCATTGTCTTTTTGGGTATGTATTCTTTTTCCCCGTTTTTTTTCTTTTTTGTCCCCTTTTTTTTTTTTTTTTTTTTTTTTTTTTTTTTTTTTTTTTTTTTTTTTTTTTTTTTTTTTTCCTTTGGTTCTCTCTCCCCCCCTGTCCTCCCCCTTTTTTTTTTCTCCTTTTCCCCCACGTTGAAGCATGCAGACTAGGACACTGAGTATTGGCTCCTGGAACGTACGGGGGCTGGGCACACCGGCAAAGAGAGCAGCAGTGGCAGAGACCCTGGAGAGGAGTGGGGTAGGACTGGTCTGCCTACAGGAGACGCACCTAACTCAAGACTCTAAGTTACAAAACCAAAGTAAGAAATACCAATGCCAATTCCACTCAGTCCACACCTCTTATTCAAGAGGAGTGGCTGTGATGGTAAGGAAAGAGTTGGGGTTTTCCTGTCGACAGATCAGTATAGATAGAGACGGACGATATATTTTTTTGCACTGTGTAATTGAAAACCGAGAATATGTTCTAGCAAATATTTATATTCCCCCTCCGTTTAAACTTGATGTAATGTATAGGCTATTGGAATTTTTAACTGACAAAGCTGGGGTACCGGTTATAGCAGTAGGGGACTTTAACGAGGTTATCAATAGAAAACTTGATAGGTTCCCACTGGGTGTACATGGTCAGAAAGTAGATGAGAGTCGATTATACCAGTTTATACAGGAAGCAGGGCTCTTTGACATGTGGAGGGCGCGGAATCCAGGTGTGCTGCAATTCTCATGTTACTCAAGCTCCTATTCCACGCTCTCAAGGATAGATCTAGCTTTGGGAAACGAAGAAGCATGCCAAACCATAAGGGATATAGAATATCACCCTAGAGGAGTATCCGATCATGCACTACTGGTTGTCTCAATAAACTTAGAAGGGAAAAGATCCCCTGCAGTATGGAAAATGAACCCAATTTGGTTCGAACTAATAGGGGACCCAAATGAGGTGTTGTTAAAACTGGAAGAGTTTATAAAATTTAATAATGAGTCAGTGACAAGAGGTATAATGTGGGATGCTTTGAAGGCGTATTTAAGAGGTATTCTTATTCAATCAGTATCAAAAATTAAAAAGATCACAAGGGAATGGGAGAGTAGGAGTAAGAGAGAGCTGATGAAAGCAGAGGGAGATTACGTCAATAACCCCACACCTGACACACAAAGCGTATGGTTAACTAAACAACAGGAATATAAAGATATAGTTATTAAGAAATCAGAGAATAAGAGATTGTTCCAGAAACAGGTAGCTTACGGAGAGGGGGAAAAAGTTGGGAAAATGTTGGCACATTTAGTGAGAACCAATTCTCCTCCCTCCAGCGTCCCTGTGATCAAGACTGAAAAAGGTGAAATATCATCCAAAAAGTCAGTAATTATAGAAACTTTTAGATTATATTACGAAAAACTGTATAGATCGCGCAGGACGGTGGAGGAAGGGGAAATGGATATATTCTTCAGAAACGTTGATATTCCGGTTCTCACAGATGAAGAAAGAGGGATAATGGAGGCACCGCTAACATTGGAGGAAATCCAACTGGCGGTGAAAGAAATGGCCAATCAGAAATCACCAGGACCAGACGGCCTCCCAGCAGAAACCTATAAACAATATGGGAAAGTACTACTACCAGAGCTTCTTAAAGTATTCAACTGGGCGAAAGAGGAGGGGAGGTTGCCAACGTCTATGACGGAAGCAACAATAATAGTTCTACATAAGGAGGGGAAGGACCCGTTAGAGACTAAGTCTTACAGACCTATTTCCTTGCTCTGTGCGGATGCTAAAATACTCGCGAAAGTTATGGCAATCAGACTAAATAAAATTATTTCTAGACTTATACATCCGGACCAAACAGGATTCATCCCCTGTAGATCTACCAGTATAAATATCAGGAGGCTGTATCTCAACATGCAGATACCAACAGAGGATACAGGGACAAGGGTGGTTATGGCCCTAGATGTGGTCAAAGCCTTTGATAGTTTAGAATGGGGATACCTGTGGCGGGTTTTAAGGGAATTTGGATTTGGCCCTTCATTCATTGAATGGATTAAAACCCTGTACACGGGCCCCAGCGCTAAAATCAGGGTTAACAATGATCTCTCTGATAAAATTCAATTAGAGAGGGGGACAAGACAGGGGTGCCCACTGTCCCCCTTACTTTTTGCTCTGGCAATGGAGCCGCTGGCCAGTGTAATTAGATCAGACACGAATATACAGGGGTTCAGAAGAAAGGGGGGAGAAGAGAGAATCGCATTATATGCGGATGATGTCCTCCTCTTCCTGGGGGATGCGGAGCAATCCCCCAGGCAGGTGATGAACATCCTCATAGATTTCGGGAAAATTTCAGGGCTGACCATAAATTGGGAAAAATCTGCACTAATGCCCATAGACCCCCTAGGGAACCAGAGGTCACTGGATAGCTTACAGCTAGAAGTGGTCGAACAAATTAAATATCTAGGTGTAAACATAAAGAAGAACCCTAATAACTACATCAATGATAATATTGTACCATTACTAGCTAAATTTAAATCTAAAATTGCAATCTGGAGACGCCTCCCATTGTCGGTCGCGGGGAGATGTAATTTGATTAAGATGCTGTGGCAGCCACAGCTTCTGTATCTGTTGCACAACTGCCCAACATGGATAGATAAAAAATGGTTCAGGAAAATCGACACACTGTTTAGAGAACTTATATGGAAAGGAGGCCAGCCTAGGATAGGTTTACAAATATTACAATTAGGAACAAGAAAGGGCGGGATGGCACTGCCGCATCCACGAAGCTACTTCCTAGCCGCCCAACTACAACATATAGGGGGGGTTGGAGGAAGTAATAAGGATCTAATGACTGCAGGTACTCCGCATAGATCAATAATAGAGGCTCTTGAGGCAAACTCATTTTACTATAGAAACCCCACGGTGAGGCTTGGGTTAAAAGTCTGGAAAGCATTAAAAGCAGTAAAAGGGCTAGAGGGCATGACAAAATATACCCCCCTCTGGAATAATAAGAACCTGGAGGAAGTGGAGAAGATAGGGAAGTTTAAGGAGTGGGAGATAAAGGGGATAGTTAAATTAACTCAACTATACGAGGGAAAGATACTAAAGACATTTACCGCACTAAGAACAGACTATGACCTACCGAAACACTCATTTTATAAATATTTACAAATCAGGCATGCCTTAAATAGGCAATTTGCGAAACAAGGACCAAATTGGGTCAACTCTCCGGTATATCAAAGAATAGGCTCCCAAGACAAGACTAAAGGATTCATAGCAGAAATTTACCCATATATATGTGAAGGCAGTGTAGAAAGCCCAGTACGACTTAAGAGCAGAAGGAAGTGGGAAAAAGAATTCGGAACCCTGTCAGATGAACAATGGCTGAGAATACTTGAAAAGGGACACATGGTGTCGGTCTCGCCCGCACAAAGGGTCTCATACCTGATGTTATTACATAGGACATATTATACTCCTAAGAGACTCTTTGATTTTGGGTGGAGAAAGGACGCCAGGTGCCCCAGGTGTCAAGACACTGGAGACCTAGCACATATGATGTGGAAATGCCCGAAATTGTTTCGTTATTGGTCAGAAATTCTCGATACGCTGAACACAGTCTACAACGCGAGGTTAGAAATGAGTCCTAGACTGTGTATACTAGGGCTGGACGAAGGAATAGTCGGAGGCCCCTGGGTAACCAAGGCAGTGATGAGATGTCTATTCCAAGCAAGAAAGCTAATAGCGCAAAGATGGCAGGCTGAAAAACCCCCAACGGAAAGGGAATGGGCGAGATTAATAACAGAAACAATATGGAGGGAAAGAACGGTATATACGAGGAGAGGAAATACGAAAGAATTTGTAAAATTGTGGAAAACATGGATAGAGAAGCAGGGAAGCCCAATGTAATGGAGAAGGGGGTGGGAGACCAAACACGGAAAAATACTGTATAGGTAAAATAGAGGGGATAAAGAGAGCATAGAAGTAAGGGGAATGAGACAGGAAAAGAAGGAAATACAGTAGAAGTAACAAAAGAAAGGAGGGAGGTACGAAAGAATTACAGGTTAATGGCACTTTTTTTCTCTTTTCTTTTTTTAGCAAACTGTGAGAAAATGAGTTTATGGAAACTAAATGTGTGTATGTATTTTTGCTGCTTTTTTATGTATGAAGAAAACAAATAAAGATTATATAATTAAAAAAAATAACCCCATGATGTCTGTCGAAGTGGTAAAGTCTTCAGGGGACGGAGATGTGGTTGGCAGATTACAAACATGGTGACAAAAGCAGGTAGAGCTTAATCTTCACTCGACGGAAGTTAAGTCCCCTATATACAGACAGAGCTTGGGACCCGCAGGCCTCCCTAAGGCAAAGACGCATTATGGCAGAATAGGGCCTTAGGCAAGGTAGCTGCTTTGACCTCCACCCTCCTATCCCTTTGACTGAAATGACTAAGGGATGCAATAGGCACAGTCACCCCAGTTGTATTGTTTGTATTGGCCCCGTCGGGCACCAGCTGCCTGCAAGTACGTCCTCCTTAATCAAGTGACTGGCAGGTGGACAACGTTGACCAATTGCACGATCCCCCCGGTTTACTACTGGTTGTAGCTGGGTCTCCTGGTGGACATCCACCATTAGGATTAATTGTTTTATGATTGACGATATCCATTTTCTGTATGCATAAAAAAACGCACACTGTGCAAGTCTCACATTGTTTGGTTGATGTTCTGTAATTTATCTCAATCCACACCTGAGGAATTTTTACCTCACAGTTTTGGGTGCATGATCACATTCTGAGGAGAGAATGCAGAGAAAGGCATTTTAATTAATAAGAGGCATGGAGGAGATCAGCTATGAGAGAAGATTAGCTGAACTGAATTTATTCTCCCTGGAGAAGAGGCGGTTAAGAAGGGATATGATCCCCCTTGTATAAATAGTCCATATAGAAAAAAATCGGTTGTTCAAGGTTATTGCAAAAAAAAAAGTTACTGTTTAGAGAAAAAGAGTAATAAACTCGGAATGTGCAGAATGTACATTTTTACAGCTGTTACTGAAAAGAACCCTTACTAAAAGGGTTCTTTCAGTGAGAGCTGTAAAAAATATGGATTAGTCGTCCTTGGGTGTTAGTTCTAGCCAATTCATTTTGCTTCGGAAATGGTTGGATGTGTTTCTAAATGCAGAAAATATAACTAGCTATGAGGATCGATACTTAATACAGTTCTGGAATGTTGATCCAGGGAGTATCTAATTGTCTAAGGTCCAGCAGGGGTGCGCAGCGCGGCGATCGACGGCACACTGTGTCCATTAGACACAGCGCATCCCTAATCTCAGTAAAGAGCCGATGATCACCCATGTGATCAGCTGTGTCCAATCAGAGTGTGAGGAGAGGAGAGTTGAGCAACGGCATTTCCTCTTATGGGAGACCTGTACAGATAATAAGGGCACTGATTATCAGTACAGCCCCAACAGTGCCCAGCAATGATGCCAGTCAGTGCCCATCAGCGATGCCAGTCATTTCCCAGCAGTGATGCCAATCAGTGCCACCTTTCAGTGCCCATCAGTGCTGCCGATCAGTGCCACCTATCCATGCCGCCCATCAGTGCCGCCAATCAGTGCACATCAGTGCTGCCCATCACTGCCACCTATCCATGCTGCCCATCAGTGCCCATCAGTGTTGCCAATCAGTGGCCATCAATGCCACCTATCCATGCCCATCAGTGCTGCCTATCCATGCCACCTATCAGTGCCGCTCATCAGTGCCCATCAGTGCTTCATTTTAGAGCCACCTCATCAGTGCCCTTCAGTACCGTCTCATCTGTTCCCATCAGTGCCACCTTAACAGTGCCCATCAGTGCTGACTATCCTATCAGTGTCGCCTATCATTGCCCACCAGTGCTTAATTTTAGAGCCACCTCATCAGTGCCCTTCAGTGCCCACCAGTGCCATCAGTGCCACCTATCCATGCTGCCCATCAGTGCCCATC
The DNA here is from genome assembly GCA_028564925.1 of Lithobates sylvaticus. NCBI lineage: Eukaryota > Metazoa > Chordata > Amphibia > Anura > Ranidae > Lithobates > Lithobates sylvaticus. Next base: position 195,322,740 of record CM053037.1, on the reverse strand, counting down.
AGTGTTGCCAATCAGTGCCCATCATCCATGCCCATCAGTGTCGCCTATCATTGCCCACCAGTGCTTCATTTTAGAGCCACCTCATCAGTGCCCTTCAGTACCGTCTCATCTGTTCCCATCAGTGCCACCTCAACAGTGCCCATCAGTGCTGACTATCCATGCCGCCTATCAGTGTCGCCTATCATTGCCCACCAGTGCTTCATTTTAGAGCCACCTCATCAGTGCCCTTCAGTACCGTCTCATCTGTTCCCATCAGTGCCACCTTAACAGTGCCCATCAGTGCTGACTAGCCTACCAGTGTCGCCTATCATTGCCCACCAGTGCTTAATTTTAGAGCCACCTCATCAGTGCCCTTCAGTGCCGCCTCATCAGTGCCATCAGTGCACATCAGCGAAGGAGAAAAATTACTTCTTTACAAAATTTTACAAAACAGAAACTAAGAAAATTCATTTTTTTCCAAAATTTTCGGTCTTTTTTCATTTTTTTGAAAAAAAATAAAAATCCCAGTAGTGATTAAATACCACCAAAAGAAAGCTCTATTTGTGTGAAAAAAATGATTAAAATGTCATATGTGTGTAGTGTTACATGACCGCGCAATTGTCATTCAAAGTGTGACAGCGCTGAAAGCTGAAAATTGGCCTGGGCAGGAAGGGGGTGAAAGTACCCGGTAATGAAGCGGTTATTAGCAGAAGAAAAAAAATGCTCAAATGCCTTAATGTTTCCCGTTAATGCTAATTCAATTACGCTAAAGGGTTCTAATACTTTTCTCTGAATTAACTGTTTAGCGTTCCGATGATGTAGGTTTTTAATTAATACATTTTTTGCTTTTTGGTTGAACTCAATGGACGTGGGTCTTTTTTTTTTCAATCCAACAATGAAACTCTGACTAACGTAAGCTCAGCTATTTTGTTCGAAACCATCTGACCATTTTGCTCTCCATTGTGAAATCATGAATTTGTATTTTTCTTTCTACAAAGGGCCTCTATGTACTATCTGCTGTCTTCTGGGAAATGCTGTGATTCTGGATGAGCAGAAAACATGTTAAATCCGCAGGAGGGTTGGAGACGGTTCAGTGACAGACACCGGCCACCTCAGAGGCAGCCCCACTTAAACAAAACACGAAACGTCCTTTTTTAACATTTAAGGTTCCTCTGAGCCGGAATAAAAGTGTGGAGTGAACAACACGGCGTAATAAAAAGGAGAAATATCCCTTTGGTTTTTTATTTTGTCTTTAAGTCTGAACCCTCCAGAGATATGAAGTCACATCTGCCTTGGAAAATGGTGACCTTCTGTGTCAGTCCAAAACAAAAGAATGGGCTTTAATTGGCCAAAATTCATAAGCCCCGTTGACTTCATTTCCAAATCTCATGGGGGGGAAGCTGGGGGGGGGGGGGAGGAGAAGAGGGGCCGCAGATAAGATTCCAAGCCAGTGATGACATGCGATCTCTGGGATGACATTATTTGGTTAAGTCACTAGAAATAATATTTCTTTTTTTCTCCGGATTGTGACACGTTGTCCGTATCAAAGCGAAAATAATGCACCGGTTGGATAATCTCAGAGACTTACAGTACGGAAGGAGCTCAGCTCTGTTTTCCTCCAGCTGCTGCCACACAAGAACGGGGTGCGGTGTAGGCGGTGTAGGCCGCGGGCCTTTATGTCTGGAGTTGGGTTTTTAAGTGTTGCTGGGTTCAAAAAATTTAAATGGGAAGACGTGACTGGTCTCTGAGGGACCACAATCTGAAATACTTGGTTCTCCTGGCTGGAACATTCCACGTCCAAATTCAGGTCACACTGGAGCGCCAACATCCACGATACCCATCTTCGCCCCCCTGAGCATACATTTGATGCCCAAAGGCTTTCTGTTGATAAGTTGAAGACTGTTGGCTCCACCGCATCTACCTCTACCCAACGCCTCACCTTTACCACCTTTCCTTCTCCCCTTTCTCCCTCAAACCGTTTCCGATGTATGTTTATTCTGTTCTAGGAAGTGGTGGCCACCATCCCTATTTCTGTACTTGAAATGGGAAAAAGACCCTCTTATGGGATTTTGAAGGCAACCAAAAAAGAAAAATGCATAACCATTTAAATATAAAATCACTTTTTATTACAAAACTCTAAAAAGACTTGTTAAAAACACACGTGGCCATATTTAGGCCAAGATCCATTGTACACATCAGTATGCAGTTGATACTTTGGCAATGTTACATATCTCTTTGGAGGATTTAATGTTCAGCAGATAGTTTGCTTGGGGCATCATAAATCCCGTCAAACCCAGCTGTGCCTTCCCATACCCCTCCCACCCACATTGAACCAAACCTAGTGCAGGAAACTGGTGACCTGCCTGTGTTGCCCCCCTGCCATCCCCTCTCCACTTCCACTCACCCACCCACCCCCTCTACACTTCCACTCACCCACCCACTTTATCATTCCCAACCCCCTTCTTACCATAGTACCCGCGCCTTTTTTTTACACCCACCCACTGCATCATCCCCTCCCCCTTCTTACCATAGTACCCACGCCTTCTTTTTACACCCACCCACTGTATCATTCCCAACCCCTATCTTACCACAGTACTAATGCCTCCTTTTACCCGCAACCACTGTATTATTCCCACCCCCTTCTTACCATAGTACCCATGCCTCCTTTTACACAGTATACACATTTATACAGTGCTTTGAAGTGGTTAAGGGGAACACTATGACAAAATGAAGAAAAAAAACGGCGTGGGGCCCCCCACCCAAAATCCATACCAGGATCTTTGGGTCTGGCATAGGTTTTAAGGGGAATTCCATGTCAAAATTTGAAAAAAAATTGGCGTGCCCCCCCCAAATCCATACCAGACCCTTATCTGAGCAAGCAGCCTGACAAGCCAGGAAAGGGGGGGAGCGAGGGCCCCCCTGCTGAACCATACCAAGCCACTTGCCCTCAACATGGGGGGGTGCTTTGGGGTCCCCCCCAAAGCACCTTATCCCCATGTTGATGGGGAAAAGAACCTCTTCCCGACAACCCTGGCCATTGGTTGTTGGGGTCTGCGGGCAGGGGGCTTATCTGAATCTGGAAGCCCCCTCCAGGCCTCCCCCTTTGTGAATGGACTTTAACAGGGTTCGCATGTTCACTAGAACTGAACCGGGGGGTGTTCGGCCCATCCCTAGCACTTGCTGTCACACACGGCCCCTGGCCCGGGTACTTTGATAGACAGATCACCCATCCAATGTCGGGATGTGTGATGTGTATCAAAGTACCCAGGCCAGGAGGTGGGGCTGTATGTGATGGCGAGCGGCTGGAACACACAGCAATTCAAATAAAAGCTGTTACAGAGATGTTCCTCAAGCTCTGATGATCTTTTGGGGCAATCCTCTTCCTCTCCTCTCTTTCCCTGCACAGGTAGGCTGCATTAATGGACAGAGGTAGGCTGCATTGATGGGCACATGTGAGGCTGCATTGTTGGACAGAGGTAGGCTGTATTGATGGACACGGGTAGGCTGCATTGATGGGCACAGGTAGGCTGCATTGATGGACACAGGTGAGGCTGCATTGATAAACACAGGTGGGGCTGCATTTATGAACACAGGTGAAGCTGCATTGATGGGCACAGGTGAGGCTGCATTGGCCACAGGTGAGGCTGCATTGTTGGACACAGGTGAAGCTGCATTGTTGGACACAGGTAGGCTGCATTGTTGGGCACAGGTAGGTTGCATTTTTGGGCACAGATGAAGCGGCATTGATGGACACAGGTAGGCTGCATTTTTGGGCACAGGTAAAGCAGCATTGATGGACAGAGGTAGGTTGCATTGATGGACACTGGTAGGCTACATTGTTGGGCACAGGTGAAGTGGCATTGATGGACACAAGTAGGCTGCATTTTTGGGCACACTGAGGCTGCACTGATGGGCACTGATAAAGTTGTTTGGTAATATATAATTTTTGTAACTTAATTCTGCATAAAACTTTTAAGTGTCATGTAGGTGTCAGCTCCGCAATGTCGTCATGGAGGAGTGGAAGGGACTCCAGTGGCAACCTGTGAAGCTCTGGTAAACTTCATGCCCAAGCGCAACCCTCTGCTGGAAAATAATGGTGACAACTTAAAATATTGACACTATTTGGGCCCAATTTGGACATTTTCACTTAGGGGTGTACTCACTTTTGTTGCCAGCGGTTTAGACATTAATGGCTGTGTGTTGAGTTACTTTGAGGGGACGGCAAATTTACACTGTTACACAAGCTGTACACTCACTACTTTACATTGTAGACAAGTGTCATTTCTTCAGTGTTGTCACATGAAAAGAGAGAAGAAAATATGTGAGGGGTGTACTTACTTTTGTGAGCTACTGTATACTAGAGTGAAGGCCCTCTTTAAAACCTTCCTTATTTGTTTGCAATTATATGTGCTTACAATATGAAAACAAAAAAAAAAAAAACAACAGACGGCAAGAATGGAGGGTTTTGTTTGAACCTAAAAGAGTTAACAAAAAGCACTCGCTGTACTGCTAGGAGTTCATTGAAGTCTGTATTCCATGAATCCGGGAAATATATGTTTTTTAGCCCTGGATTAATATATCTGGGGGGAACCTGAAATCATGAAGAAGTGACAGTATAGAAGACGGGGGCCCGAGGTATAAAAAAACACAATAGAGAAAAAACTGCAGCAGTCTCTCATAGCAACCAATCAACTTTCACGCTCAGTTTTCCCAATGTGGAAGGCTGACACCGTGATTGGTTGCCTTGAGTAACGCCACTCTTCTCCTTTTTTTTTTTTTGCTGCGGTTTATTGCCTGTGAATAATTCCTCCTTCTACTTCACCATCAGACATTTCCATATCCCGGAGTTCGCAAACAGCTGGGTCTCCACGCCGCGTACCAGCACCGCCTCTGGCACCCCCTCCTCACTCAGCCGATATCCTGTGTTACTGCGTTGGGAGGAAAAATAACAAATTAATGAAACCGTGTAAACGCGAGAGTCCGAGGACAGATCGAGAGTCTGTCAGGTCCTGGATCTCACCCAAGTCCCATCTAATTGGTCCCTGGGGTGGCCCAGATTTTCCGCACCCGTCTTTCAGGGAGGAAGCAGGCAAGATGTTCTCGGGATTGAAGTGCTGTAGGATGCGGGGACTCGCAGCACATCAATCAGCGAGGAGGGAAGGTGGGAAGGGGAGCAGGTGGTGGGAATCAGAGATTTTGTTCCGTGTGATTTTGTCACGGCATAGGAAAAAAAAAAAAAAAAGAAGTTCACATCTTGAAGGGCCTAATGCAGCGCGCCGCTGTATTTCCGCCCTCAGGCTAGACGACCCGCAACGACGAGACCCATCCAGGGCCCGATGATAAATATACTTAATATACGCCGACTCTCTGGGTGCAACTGAATCATATCATGCGATATTTCGCCGGAAAGGATTCACGCGCCGGACTGATAACAACAATATCAATACTGATTATTCGCCTGTGTCAAAGCGGGGCAATTGTTTTCATGTCATTTACGGGGAATGTCTTCAGTAATGTCTTCTTCTTGTGAAGGTAAATGGCTGGAAGGATTCTCGGTGAAATATGCGATTTAGATAAGCGGCTTTGCTTAAATCCACAAGATGCGACATTAAAAGGTCAATGCGGAAATGTGGAAGACAAAATCAGTCCGTCTCGTTTTTTTTTTTTTTTTTACTTTGCGGCTTTGCAATCTACTTTCTTTTTCTCTTGGTATGGGGCTTTAGGTTGGCTTCTCAATGGAGTTACTTACAGACGGGAATAAAAGAAAATCTCATGGAGAATTTGGCGTAATGTGAAACGCATTGGCCGAATGACTTTTAAACTTTAAAAATGACTTGCAATAAAGTTTTATTTTGTGGTTACCTTTGAAACGAAGATACGGTAATCATTACACAACCTGGGTGATTTCTGCTGTGCAGATCTGCGTTGTCCACGGCGGTCAATAGGTGGCTGTGGACCCTTTGCCGCGTATGAGCGTGCCCACAGGGGTAATACCGGCATTCCTGTTCATATGGCAATTCCATGATCTGGATGTGCCCTCCAGAGCCGGTAAAAGGGGGGGGGGGGCGGAAGGGGTGGATGCCCTGGGCAGTACAATTTATTGGCGGTGGGTGGGGCACAGTGAAGTGTCCTAAAACAGCCGTCACTAAGGCCCCTTTCACACTGGGGCGGGAGCCGCGGTGACGGTAAAGCAGCGCTATATTTAGCGCTGCTTTACCGTCGTTTTAGCCGCGGTATTCGGCCGCTCGCGGTGCGGTTTAGCCCCCCCGCGAGCGGCTAAAAAAGGGTTAAAGACCCCCCCGCAGAGCACCGCCGTAACGGCGCTTTGCGGCGGTATTGCCGCGGTATTACCCATTCAAATCAATGGGAAGGAGCGGTATAGGAGCGGTGAATACACGGCTCCTATACCGCTCCAAAGATGCTGCTAGCAGGACTTTTTTTACCGTCCTGCTAGCGCACCGCTCCAGTGTGAATGGGGCCGGATTTTTTCAGGCGGTATTCAGGCGCTATTTTTAGCGCTGTACCGCCTGAAAAACGCCCCAGTGTGAAAGGGGCCTAAATGGCGGCCCACGGTCCAAGCCCGGACCGCCAGGCCGCCAGTATAATTGTAAATGTCAGCAAGCGTTGGTTTGCTGGGGCCGTTGGTTTCCCCAACAACCAGTGATGCTGCGTGCGTGTGCCAGCCCCCTGCTCCTCACCGCAGGTCTCGGAGTTGACAGAAGACCAACTCGCACTCACAGGCCGTGAGTAGGGGCGTGACGTCACGTGCGCGCCCCGCCCCCCTGCTACTCGCGGTTCCCGGGTCCTGGCTCTCCATATCTCGCAGCTTCCGCCCCTTCGGTATTTCAGTTGTGCCCTCCTGCATTCAAGGTATGTGGGCCACATGTTAACTAGTGATCGCTAATGGGCATATTTTTATTGTGCACACTGCTGGGCATATTTTGTTAAAGGTCACACTGATGGGCACCTTTTTTTATGTTAAGGTGCACTCTGATGGACACATTATTTTTTTTAAGGGGCACGCTGATGGGCACATTTTATCTTAAGGGGCACGCTGATGGGTATATTTTTAATGTGCACGCTGATGGGCATATTTTCTTAAGGGGCACACTGATGGACACATTTTGTTGTGCCCATCAGAGTGCCCCTTAACATAAAATGTGCCCATCAGCATGCACATTAAAATTATACCCATCAGTGTGCCCCTTAAAATAAAATGTGCCCATCAGCATGCCCCTAAACATAAAAGGTGCCCATCAGCGTGACCCTTATTTTATGTTAAGGGGCACGCTGATGGGCACATTTTATTTTAAGGGACACTCTGATGGGCAGATTTTATGTTAAGGGGCACGTTTTTTTGTGCCCATCAGAGTGCCCCTTAATATAAAATATGCCCATCACGATGCCTCTTAACATACAATTTGCCCATCAGAGTGTCCCTTAATATAATAATAATACGTATATTCTTGTTTTGAAATGACATTGATTATTTCTTAAAAACAGGGGGGCGCAGTCTGCCATCTTTGCCCTGGGCACCAAATGGCCTTGTCCCAGCACTGGTGCCCTCCATCCAACCCCAATCTAATGTCTACTGAACACAAAAATACAGATCTTTTCTTCCTTTTTTAACCCCTTCCCATCCAGCCCCAGCATCCTTTTAACCCCTTTCCTAATAAGCACCCCCCTCCCTGCCCAGGCCAATTTGTTTCACTTTCGATGACAATTGTGCAGTCATGCAACACTGTCCCATATGACATTTATTATCATTTATTTCACTCAAATAGAGCTTTCTTTGGTGGTATTTAATCACTCCTGGGCTTTTTATTTTTTGCTAAATAAATGAATACCGTAAATTTGGAAAACAAAAACTTTTTTTATAGTTTGTTATAAAATTTGGCAAACAGGTAATTTATCTCCTTCACTGATGTGCACTGATGAGGCTGCACTGATGGGCACTGATTAGGCGGCACTGGTGGGCACTGATGAGGAGGCACTGGTGGGCACTGATTAGGTAGCACTGGTGGGCACTGATGAGGAGGCACTGGTGGGCACTGATGAGGAGGCACTGATGAAGCGGCACTGATAGGCAGCACCGATAGGCAGCAGTGATGGGCACTAGTAGGTGGCACTGATGGCCACTGGTAGGCGGCAGTGATAGGGAACACTGATGAGGAGGCACTGGTGGACACTGATTGGCAGCACTGCTGGGCACAGATCGGCAGCACCGGTTGGCACAGATTAGCAGCACCGGTTGGCACAGATTGGCAGCACTGGCGGGCACTGTAGGGACTGCACTTATAATCAGGATCACGGATCACAGCAGAAGATAGAGACGTTTCTAAACCACGCAGAACCCCTTGCTGACTTTCCATCCATGGCTGGCTTTAGGCTTGATGTGTTTGGTATTTATTTACTTCAACGCAACTTCATGGGGGGCTGAAGAGTGGAAACCTGCCAAGATAGGTGGCTGGGTGGATAAGTGAGGAGAGAATAAGGGTTGCGGAAATTGACTGGAATCTAAGGGGTCTTGAAGAGGCTACCGATCGCTATGAAGATTGGAGAAGAGTTGTTGTCTCTTCCACTGGTCTCATCTTCTCTTGCGAAAATCCCTGGTTGGGAACGGGAATGGGAACAGGAAATGCCAGTGGAAGACCGTCAATTGAAGTTCAGGTACTAGACATGGGAGCCGTCAAAAAATTTGTTTTGTTTCGTTCCGTATAAAAAAAAAATTCGTAATTCGTGTACGAAATTTAAATTTAGATACGAATTTCGTACGAAACATTACGAATCGTTATGAATATCGACACTCTACGAATACTAACGAATTATACGAAAACGTATTAACGTTACATAACACAAGTCTATTGTTCACCAATCACTCAGAGAAAGTACGAAATACGAAATTTAGTTTATGAAAACGAAATTTCGTATTTCGTACTTCCTCTGAGTGATTGGTAAACAATAGACAATAGACTTGTGTTATGTAACGTTAATACGTTTTCGGATAATTCCTTATCATTCGTAGAGTGTCGATATTCGTTGTACTGAATCTCGAATTCATTCGAGTCATTCGTTATATCCGCTATAATTTCTTTCATATTACTGTATATACTCGAGTATAGGCCGTCCCGAGTATAAGCCGAGGCCCCTAATTCACCACAAAAAAATGGGAAAAATGCATTGACCCGTGTATAAGCCGAGGGTACAAAATGCAGCAGCTACTGTAAGTGGAAAAGAGGGTCAGCAATGCCCATCTGCAGCTGCCTGTCCCCTGTACAGACCCCCCCGTGTCCCCATTGCAGCCTACCTGCGCCGATCTGCGGGTCCTGTGCCATCCGTCCTGTGCCATCTGTCCTTGTGCCCTCCGTCCTGTGCCTCCGTCCTGTGCCCTCCGTCCTGTGCCCTCCGTCCTGTGCCCTCCGTTCTGTGCCCTCCGTCCTGTGCCCTCCGTCCTGTGCCATCGGTCTTCGCTCTGTCCCCCCACAGCGTGTACGGCGCCATTGTAAAATTAAAAAGCCGCGCCTCCTCCTCGTCCGTGATAGGAGGAACGCTGTTTTCCCAGCAGTCAGTGTGCAGTGTTCCGCCTATCACGGACATTCTCTCATCCTCGTCCATGAGATGAGAATGACAGGACATCCGTGATAGGCGGAACACTGTGCTGCTGGGAAAATTAGTGTCCGCCTTTTGAACACTGCCGTCTGTCTACATGACAAGCTGTTCATGTAGGCAGACGGCGGTGACTCGAATATAAGCCGAGGGGGGGGGGGACTTTCAGCCCTAAAAAATGGGCTGAAAATCTCGGCTTATATTCGAGTATATACGGTAGTTGAAATTCATCATTTGGTAGTTTGGATTCGGATCATTTGGATCCGAAATTCGTAAACGAAATTTCGTATTTCGTACAGAATTCGTAAAAAAAAAAATTCGTAATTCGGATTCGTACGAATGTACGAATTTTGAAAAATTCATACGAATTTCCGATTCGTACGAAACTAATCGCACATGTCTATCAGGTACTACAGAAAGAGATTTGGAAAGTAACACACACACAACATAACTGGCAATAATACCTGCCAATAATTATTCACCGGTCGGTGTAACAGTTGCTTTATTTGGTCAGTAAACCATTTTCTAGGGGACATAGATCAGAATAAACATCAGCAGTACAATGGCGGAATATCAGGTTATGTGAACATGCCGACTCTTGTGCGGGGCTCTGCAGCACGACCTGCACATGTCTAGATTATGGTGATCAGATTAGCTGTATATGGGGGAGAGCTAATTACTCACTGGAGGTGCATCGTGTGTAATGGTCTGTCTGAAATCTACTATTCTCATTTCCTCCTGCGGCTTAACATTTAGGAAAATTCTTTTTTTCTTCCTTTAACTGTAAGGCAAATGTCTTAATGATGCCCCCGCCTGCCTGGATAAAGTGTTGGCTGATATTCCTTAATGTCATTTTATTGTATTTATTTTTTTATCATCTTTGCTGTTCTTATTATTGCTTTGCCCATTTATCTTGCCAAAATGAAGAGGTTACACGTCCTCTGTACGAGGTTAGAATAGGCAGTGATGTAGTATTGTGCCCTAAATTGCAAAGAATAGATTAAATAATGGACTACACACCAAGCGGGAGCTGCCAGCAATGGCTCGGGAAGGGCGTGTGCCCACTCTTTGGCTGTACTTCTCCTTCAATATAGTATTATTAGATTGTAAGCTCTTCTGAGCAGGGCCCTCCTAATCCTCTTGTATTTTATTGTATTATAACTGTATTGTCTCCTTTTTATATTGTAAAGCGTAAACTGCTGGCGCTATATAAATCCTGTATAATAATAATAATAAACCATTAAATGGCAGATAAACCAGATAACAGAAAAACGGGATTTTAAGGGTGGATGGTCACAGGAAAAAAACATATAGGAGCACTTTTCTTAAAAAAACTCTAGGGCTGTTACTGATTAAAATTTTTGTGTTCGATTAATCGATTTTTTTCAAATCGATTAATCTACTAATTTCGATTAATTATAACGCACATACACATACTTTTAGCTGATCTCCTTGAATTGCAACTCTGCATTAGTCAGTGGTAAATGTGGTATACACTATACAATCACCCGACACTAGTTCGTTTCCACAATCCATGACTTAACTTCACAGTTCACACAAATACGTTTTAAATTCAAACTGTAGCACTGATGTAAGAAATTATTTTTCCCCACAGTAGAGTGACAATCCCTCCACCTCCAGTCTAACTAATCACTCTCACCTTATGGCACGGACCCCTGTGCAAACAGGTGGTCATGCAAGCGGGTATCAAAAGGGTATAACACGGACCATAAACTTCTCTCAGGTCTCCTCAGATCTCAGCAAGGATGCAGGTCATGGGGAGAAAGAAAAGATCTCAGTGCTCACCGCTTAAGTATAAGATTACATTTTTGTGTTCAAACACAAACTACTCACATAAAGATGATAAAAACACAGCATGTAAAGCCGACAATCGTGTTAGTTCCGTAGGGCAGCAGCGGGTGACGTCATGCGTAGCTCCTCCCCCGTACGCTTACGTTTAATCAGAATTTCGACATCACCGGACTCCTCCCCCCTTCCCTTCGTTAGCAGACGGAGGCACTTGGGGAAGGGGGGAGGAGTCCGGTGACGTCGCGGACATCGACGGAACTCCCTGAAGACCCGGAAGCGGCGGAGAGGTGAGTACCAATCAAAAGAATTTTGATTGATCAAAAAAATGAATCGATTAATCGAGGAATTAATCTTTAATTTCCACAGCCCTAAAAAAATCATCTTTATTCCATAGATTTGTAAAAACTGGGGAATATGTCAATCCTAATGAAAAAAATATGCAATACAACAACCACAGAAAATCACAGAAAATGATCCCCAATATATACATTCCTAGTACATTTGGATTCATATAATACACTACCAGCATGATGCCCAGTAACAACCTGACTAAGGCTTTTATTTGCACTATACATATGAAATCCATAAGCAAATGTCCAACGTGTTGTTTTAATTTTCTTTTAACCACTTCAACACCGGGCGATTTTACCCCCTTCCTTACCAGAGCACTTTTTGCGATTCGGCATTGCGTCACTTTAACTGACAATTGCGCGGTCGTGCGACGTGGCACCCAAACAAAATTGACGTCCTTTTTTTCCCACAAATAGAGCTTTCTTTTGGTGGTATTTGATCACCTCTGCGGTTTTTATTTTTTGCGATATAAACAAAAGAAGAGCGACAATTTTGAAAAAAAACAACACAATATTTTTTTTTTTGCTATAATAAATATCCCATTTTTTAAAAAAAAAAACAATTTTTTTACTCAGTTTAGGCCGATATGTAGTCTTCTACATATTTTTGGTAAAAATAATCGCAATAAGCGTATATGGATCGGTTTGCGCAAAAAGTTATAGCGTCTACAAAATAGGGGATAGATTTATTGCATTTTTTTTTTTTTTACTAGTAATGGCGGCGATCTGCAATTTTTTTTTTCGTGACTGCGACATTGCGCCGGACACTTCGGACACTTTTGACACATTTTTGGGACCATTCACATTTACACAGCGATCGTTGCTATAAAATTGCAGTGATTACTGTGTAAATGTGACTGGCAGGGAAGGGGTTAACACTAGGGGGCGCTGCAGGGGTTAATGTGTTCCCTAAGGTAGTGATTCTAACTGTGGGGGGAGGGGACTCACCCCTCCGTACTGGGAACACACCATCGGTCTCCTCTCCAGTGACAGGACGTGGAGCTGTGTGTTTACACACACAGCTCCACGGTCCCGCACGGTCCCGCTGTTTTCACGGGCAATCGCGGGTGCCCGGCAGACATCGCGGCCACCGGGCACGCGCACGGGGTCCCGAGCGACGCCGGCAGCGGCGCGCGCGCCCCCTAGGCGGCCGAGAATGGTAGGACGTCATATGACGCCCACCCAGGATTGGAGATCCACCTTGTGGGCGTCATATGACTATACGCCGGTAATGAAGTGGTTAAAGAAAATTGCTCTTATACACTATTATACCAAAAGTTTCGGGACGACTGTCTTTACACGCACATGAACTTTAATGGCATTCCAAGTCTCAGTCCGTAGGGTTCAATATTGAGTTGGCCCGCACTTTGCAGCTATAACAGGATTATGGTGTGGGGGTTGTTTTTCAGGGGTTGGGCTTGGCTCCCTTAGTTCCAGTGAACTCTAAAGCCCCCCGTACACACGATCGTATTTTCCGATGGGAAATGTTGGATGTCAGGCTGTTGGCGGAAAATCCGACCGCGTGTACGCTCCATCGGACAATTGTTGTCGGACTTTCCGCCAACAAATGTTGGCTAGCATGTCTTCAAATTTTCCGCCAACAAATGTGTGTTGTCGGATTTTCCTATCGTGTGTACACAAGTCTGTCGGACCAAAGTACAAACACACATGCTCGGAATCAATGCTCACCAAACACAACATTAGCAGAAGGTACCCAAAGGGTGGCGCTAAAGAGCTTAAAAAACACGTAGTACGGCTAGTACGTCACTACGTTCGTAATTGTTGGCTAACATTTGTGTACACGGTTTTGTTGGCGGAAAGTCCGATCGTGTGTACGGGGCATTAAGGTGTCGGCATACCAAGATATTTTGGACAATTTCATGCTCCCAACTTTGTGGGAACAGTTTGGGGATGGCCCCTTCCTGTTCCAACATGACTGCACACCAGTGCACAAAGCAAGGTCCATAAAGACATGGATGAGCGAGTTTGGGGTGGAGGAACTTGACTGACCTCGACCCGATAGAACACCTTTGGGATGAATTATCGGAGACTGTGAGTCAGGCCTTCTCGTCCAACATCAGTGCCTGACCTCACAAATGCGCTTCTGGAAGAATGGTCAAACATTCCCATAGACACCCTCCTAAACCTTGTGGACGGCCTTCGCAGAAGAGTTGAAGCTGTTATAGCTGCAAAGGGTGGGCCAACTCAATATTGAACCCTAAGGACAAATGCTCGTACACATGGTCGGATTTTCCGATGGAAAATGTCCTATCGGACCATGTTGTCGGAAATTCCGACCGTGTGTGGGCTCCATCTGACTTTTTCCGTCGGAATTTCCAACGGAAAAAGTTTGAGATCCTGCTCTCAAATTTTCCGACAACAAAGTCCTATCGGACTTTTTCCGATCGTGTGTAGCCAATTCCGACGGACAAAGTGCCACGCATGCTCAGATCAAATTAGGAGACCAAACCTATTGGCTAATAGCCTCTACGTAGTCCCGTCAGACGCAACGAACGTCACCATGTTCAGAATGATCGGATTTTCCGACAACTTTGTCCGACCGTGTGTATGCAACACCAGTGTCGGACAAAATCCGTCGGAAAAAATCAGACGGATTTTGTGGTCGGAATTTCCGACCGTGTGTACGGGGCATGAGACTGGGATGCCATTGAATTTCATGTGCGTGTAAAAACAGACGTTCCAATACCTTTGGTAATATAGTGTCAGTTATTTTCTGTGAGACCATTCACCTTTGAAATTCGGTTTTTGTTTTAGGCGGTTTGCCCGCCTAATAAAAGGTAAATCGTTGTCAGTAGAAAATCTAAGTGCAATGGTAGAACCTGTGGCCAAGTTAAGTCATTTTGAGGAGCTTTGCTAATAAACCTTCTTAGGTCCATTGAAGGTAGCATCACATTGTGAAGAATCTCCATATCCACCTAAACAAATGTATACGCATGCAGGTCAGACCGACAAATGACCGGCCGCAGGGAGTGGGCGGAAACCCCCAATCGGTTCTCTGAAATTTGTCATCTTCTCATTAAATATGCTTGGCTGTAGGTGAGGCACTGGAGAGCCGGTCCAAGTCATCGCTCACTCTAAACGAGTGTGAATGATGGCCATTGATTAGCACAAGCTGTGCGCTGCTCCCATATAGAGCCCTGGACACATCTGTGCGGTGGGCTGCGGCCCCCATTTTCAGGAATCGGTTATGAGACGCTTCCCTTTAATTAACTCAGAGCAGGACATTTGCATCCGCGATGAAAGGCGAAACAAGAACAGAGGTCTCATTTGCTTGACGAGGTCCCAATTAAAAATGAATGGGATGAGACATTTCTGTGACGTCTCTATCACAGTGATTCACTCCAATGGGAGAGGGAGGAAGGTTGGGAGAGAGCTGGGCATGAAGGTTAATAATTAATATTAGTTTGTGGCCATAGGTGTGCAAAGCCCTCATCAAGGACTTTGGGTGGTGGGGGACTTGCTCGGGCCGTGACCTGTGATGACCTATGCCCCTCACCATGCCGGTGTGCAGGCACAATGAGCCCAATGAACAGTGTCCCAAAGTAAAAAATTGTAACAGAGAAAGTAGTTGTAAAATTGTAGCAAAAAAAGCCCAAAATTGTAACTAATTAACTATTACATAGTTACATAGTAGGTGAGGTTGAAACAAGACACAAGTCCATCAAGTCCAATCTATGTGTGTGATTATATGTCAGTATTACATTGTATATCCCTGTATGTTGAGGTCGTTCAGGTGCTTATCTAATAGTTTTTTGAAATGATTGATGCTCTTTGCTGAGACCCTCGCCTGTTAAAGGGAATTCCACATCCTTGCCGCTCTAATGCCCCGTACACACGGTCGGAAATTCCGACCACAAAATCCGTCTGATTTTTTCCGATGGATTTTGTCCGACACTGGTGTTGCATACACACGGTCGGACAAAGTTGTCGGAAAATCCGATCATTCTGAACGTGGTGACGTTCGTTGCGTACGACGGGACTACGCAGAGGCTAGTAGCCAATAGCTTTGGTCTTGTAATTTGATCTGAGCATGCGTGGCACTTTGTCCGTCGGAATTCGGTACACACGATCGGAAAAAGTCCGATCGGACTTTGTTGTCGGAAAATTTGAGAGCAGGATCTCAAATTTTTTCAGACGGAAAAAGTCCGATGGCGCCCACGCACGGTCGCATTTTCCGACAACATGGTCCGATAGGACATTTTCCGTCGGAAATTCCGACCGTGTGTACGGGGCATTACAGTAAAGAACCCTCTACATAGTTTAAGGTTAAACCTCTTTTCTTCTAATTTTAGTGAATGGCCGCGAGTCTTCTTAAATTCCCTTTCGCAAAAAAGGTTTATCCTTATTGTGGGGTCACCAGTACGGTATTTGTACATTGAAATCCTATCCCCTCTTAAGCATCTCTTCTCCAGAGAGAATAAGTTCAGTGCTCACAACCTTTCCTCATAACTAATATCCTCCAGACCCTTTGTTGCCCTTCTTTGTACTCGCTCCATTTCCAGTACATCCTTCCTGAGGACCGGTGCCCAGAACTGGACAGAATACTCCAGGTGCGGCCGGACCAGAGTCTTGTAGAGCGGGAGAATTATCTCTGGAGTTAATCCCTTTTTAATGCCAATATTCTGTTTGATTTGCTTGAAGCAGCTTGGCATTGCATGCTTAGTTGGGGTAGGTGGAACACTTTGGTGGGGGTGGGTCAGCCACGCCTCTTGACCTTTGACCCCTGGGGACACGCCCGCTGACCTTTGACCTTTGGAGGTGGTCCCTATTCCAATCCCTGAGTCCTAACCTTGTTCTTCAAGGGGAAACCCTAACCCCTAACTCCTAGCCCTAACCCTAAACCTGAGCCTATCATCTACTAGGACCCCCAGGTCCTTTTCCATCCTAGATTCCCCCAGAGGTTCTCCCCCCAGTCTATAGATTGCATTCATATTTTTGCCACCCAAATGCATTATTTTACATTTTTCTACATTGAACCTCATTTGCCATGTAGTTGCCCACCCCATTCATTTGTTCAGATCTTCTTGCAAGGTTTCCACATCCTGCAGAGAAGTTATTACCCTGCTCAGCTTAGTATCGTACACAAATACAGCGATTGAACTGTTTACCCCATCCCCATCCTCCAGGTCGTTTATGAACAAATTAAATAAGATTGGTCCCAGCACAGAACCCTGGGGGACCCCACTACCCACCCGGACCATTCCGAGTACTCCCCATTTATCCCCAACCTCTGAACTCGCCCCTGTAACCAGTTTTCAATCCATGTACTCACCCCATGGTCCATGCCAACGGACCTTATTTTGTAAAGTAAAAGTTTATGGGGAACTGTGTCAAATGCTTTTGCAAAATCCAGATACACCACGTCTACGGGCCTTCCTTTATCTAGATGGCAACTCACCTCCTCATAGAAGGTTAATAGATTGGTTTGGCAAGAACGATTCTTCATGAATCCATGCCGATTACTGCTAATGATACCGTTCCCTTATCATCCCCTCCAAGAGTTTGCATACTATTGATGTTAGGCTAACTGGTCTGTAATTCCCAGGGATGTATTTTGGCCCTTTTTTTAAATATTGGTGCTACATTGGCTTTTCTCCAATCAGCTGGTACCATTCCAGTCAGTAGACTGTAAAAATTAGGGACAGTGGTCTGGCAATTACTTGACTGAGTTCCTTAAGTACCCTTGGGTGCAAGCCATCTGGTCCTGGTGACTTATTAATGTTAAGTTTTTCAAGTCTATTTCTAATTCTGTCCTCTGTTAGCCATGAGGGTGCTTCCAAGCGCCGACATGTTTCTGCGCACATCGCACACATATAACAGCCCATTACCGCGTTCCTCTGCCATTACTGAAAGCTGCTGTACAGGAGATTATAGTGGGTGGAAATTTGGACAGATTCAGAAACACGATGTGTTGAGTTGTTCTATAGCTGTATTATATTGTGGCTTTATATCTCCACCCAGAGTTCAACTTTAATTCCAGAAAGGAGCACATTACTCAGCACTGAGCTTGGGTCACTTCCTTCCCGGACTAGAAGAATAATTATCAAATTAAATTTCAAGGCATTTGCAGCCAATAATATTTTTGGCCGGAGTCTCTGTTTTAATGACATCCAAATAAATTCTTGTTTTTCATTTGCATAAAGTCTTATTTCTTGTTGTTCAAGTCAAAAGTGAAAAAAAAAAAAAAAAAGGTCAAAGGTGAACTCCGAGCATGAAAAAATGTCACTTAAAACTAAAATTCCTCAATAGCCAAAGATTATTTAAATCCACTTTGTGTGTTTCAAAAACCTTTGCAAAACCAAGTATTAGCTTGTGAAAGTAGCAGCGACATCAACACTATGGGGTACATGTGCAGAAAAAAAAGCTGTGGGAGGGACCTAACAGGCTCCACCCACTACAGGCTGCTGTAGTAAACAGGAAGGGGGTGGAGACAAGACCAGTCTCCCTGCACAAGGAGAGAGAGCAGCAGTGAGCTGTCTTTATTACAGGAAGTCTCACACTGGATTACTGCACAGATCTGGAAGAAATACACAAATAGAAACCGAGATTCAAGAGGAAATTTTCAACACATGAATGATTATTATTATTATTATTATGAGAAAAGTTTTCAGGGATCGCCTAAATGTGGATAGAGTTGGAGATAGTTGGACAGATTGGAGAAGGGTGTTCCAGAGGATGGGAGAGATGGGAGAGTCTTGGGAGAAATCCTGGAGGCAAGCATGGGGGGAGGAGACAAGGGAGCTAGAGAGCAGGACGTCTTAGGAGGAACAAAGAGGAGGATTTGGTTGATATTTTGAGACCAGGTGTCAGAAACCACGAAATCAGACCGAGACAGAAGTACAGGTAAATCACACTTGTTTAATAATAAAAGTAAAAAGAACAAACGTAGTCAAAACACAGCCAAAGTTCAGTAACCGGAACGGATAGTCAGCCAAGCCAGAAGTCAGGGATCAATGTAGTGGAACAGCAAGCAGGATCTGGAGCCAGAAGGGATGTCAGCAAAGACAGGCTTTAAACGGGAAAGCAGGAGATAGTTTCTTGTGATGTGACCAAGGCGAAGGCAGAGATCGTCTGGACTGGACGGCTTAAGTAGGCAGGACTGAGGAGCAGGATCATCAACAGCTGAGTAAGTGTGGAGAGAGATGGGAGCTGGCAATTATCCGACAGCTGAGCGACCAGCTCAGAGAAGGAAGGGCTGAGCCCAGCCCTGACACTAGGTAAGTGATGTAGCTGGGGCCAAGTTGTGGATGGCTTTGTAAGTTGTTTTTAATATGTTGAATGGGTGAGTGGAAGCCAATGGGAGGATTGGAAGGGGTAGCAGACGCTAAGTGGTTTGTAAGGTGGATGAGTCTTGCAGCAGCATTCATGATGGACTGAGTAGGGGATAACCTATTTAAAGGTAATACAATGAGGAGGGAGTTGCAGTAGTTAAGGCAGGAGGTGACCAGGGAGTGGATTAAGAGCTGTGTGGCTTCATTGGTTAGAAGGGGACGGGCTGTATTTTGGACATGTTGCGGAGGTTGAAGCGGCAATGTCAGGAAAGCCCCTCCAGCGGGCGTCCCAACATCCCCAGGAGGAGAAGGATCCCCTGGCTCAGAACGGGCCTGCTGCGCCCACACATGCGCAATGGCGCGGCTGTCAGTGCGCACGGACGCGCAGGAGCGCGCACGGGAACACGCACGTGCACGCGCAGCGACGGGTGCGCGCGGGAGCGCGCGCGCGGCTGCCCTGACGCTGTTTGGCGCCAAGAGCGCTATTTAAGCCGAACCCAGACCCTGTTGCCTTGCTGCCCGATCAACAGCGTTTCCTGTATGTGCTCTGTTTATCTGCAAAACCTGATTCACCTGATCCCTGCTGAAACCTGGCTTGTCTCTGACTCTTCTGACTTCTGCCTGCCCCGATCCCGGTTCTGGACTTTGACTACCCCTTTGGATGCTCCCTTGTACCTGATCTGCCCGTCTGTGTCTGCTGCACATTACCTGCTTGCTTCCTGCTGCTGGACTACAGGACACCTCCTTGTGTCTGCTGCACATTACCTGCTTGCTTCCTGCTGCTGGACTACAGGACACCTCCTTGTGTCTGCTGCACATTACCTGCTTGCTTCCTGCTGCTGGACTACAGGACACCTCCTTGTGTCTGCTGCACATTACCTGCTTGCTTCCTGCTGCTGGACTACAGGACACCTCCTTGTGTCTGCTGCACATTACCTGCTTGCTTCCTGCTGCTGGACTACAGGACACCTCCTTGTGTCTGCTGCACACTACCTGCTTGCTTCCTGCTGCTGGACTACAGGACACCTCCTTGTGTCTGCTGCACATTACCTGCTTGCTTCCTGCTGCTGGACTACAGGACACCTCCTTGTGTCTGCTGCACATTACCTGCTTGCTTCCTGCTGCTGGACTACAGGACACCTCCTTGTGTCTGCTGCACATTACCTGCTTGCTTCCTGCTGCTGGACTACAGGACAACTCCTTGTGTCTGCTGCACATTACCTGCTTGCTTCCTGCTGCTGGACTACAGGACACCTCCTTGTGTCTGCTGCACATTACCTGCTTGCCTCCTGCCGCTGGACTACAGGATACCTCCTGGTTCCCATCTGCACAGATCTCCAGCCCTCTACCCAGCTTATCAGCCAGGCACTTGTGCTCCCCTGTGCTCCCGAGCTCCTGTCTTCCCTATCAGGGGTTCCCGAACCAGGGGTTTACGAGTGGCCGCTCCCTGCAATACGGGCTCTGCCTTAAGGTACGTGACAGTATCGGGCAGCCATGACTGAGCCCATGCAGGGAGCCACGGCTAGGGAGGACTTATGCCGTCACCTGGCCCGACTGACACAGGCCGTCAACTCCCTACAGGAGGGGTACTCCCGCCTAGAGGAACGCGTGCAGACCCTAGCCATCTCAGGCCCAACAGCGCCCAACGCATCACCTGCACCCTCGGTGGTTATGCTGCCTCCTGAGCCCAAGGTCCCCACTCCAGATAGATTCTCCGGGGCCCGGAACAGATATAGGGCATTCCGCAACGCCTGTGAACTCTTCTTTGTACTCCAACCCCGAACCTTTTCCCTTGAGTCCACCAAGGTGGGGTTTGTGGTCTCCCTGCTACAAGGGGAGCCCCAGGCCTGGGCCCACCGCCTGGTGGAACAGAAGCACGAATGCCTCAGAAACCTGAACACCTTTTTCCAGGCCATGGGCATCCTCTATGAAGACCCACAACAGGCAGCAACTGCAGAAGCAGCATTATTTTCCCTACAACAGGGCCGTAGGGTGGCAGAAGACTATGCATCCGAGTTTAGGCGCTGGAGCGCCGATATGAGCTGGAATGACGCAGCTCTGCGTCATCAATTCCGTATGGGCCTCTCCGAGTCTTTGAAGGACGAGTTGGCCAGAGTGGGCATTCCTGAGACTCTCGAAGACCTGATCAACCTGTCCACTCAGATAGACAGGCGTCTGAGGGAGCGTAGGACTGAGCGTACGGCCGGTCCTTCCCGTCCGGTGTGGATGCTACCCCGTGTACCCTACCCTTCTGGCCGCACCGCAACTGCACCCTCTGAGCCTATGCAACTGGGCGTCCTTCGTCCTTCCCTGACCACAGAGGAGCGACAACGCAGGCGAATCCAGAACCTTTGCCTCTACTGTGGGGAACCCGGACATTACGTGAGGGCCTGTCCCGCGAAGTCCTGTAAACACTCCTCTCTGTTTTCCACTGTTCTGCCTGCAGTACTTAATAATGCGTCTCACCTGACTGTTTCCCTTTCCCTACAGCTCCCAGGAGGGAATACTCTGGTCCCCGCCATAATTGACTCGGGAGCCTGTAGTGGGTTCATGGACCAGACATTTGCCCGCAAATTTCGAGTTCCTTTACGTCCCAGAGCCAGAGGACTGTCGGTACACCTAGCCGATGGGTCGGCTATCAGATCTGGACCTGTGACCCAAGAGACGGTTCCTCTACACGCTACCATTGCGGGTAACCACAGTGAACTACTCTGCCTGGACATCATTGAGTCCCCTCTGTTCCCTGTCATCCTGGGCATACCCTGGCTCAAGGCCCATAATCCTCAAATCGACTGGCCTACTGGGAGTATCAGCTTCCTCTCCCCCTACTGCTGTCAGCACTGCCTACAAGAGGCCACCAACGTCTCACCCTCTCTGCTCTGTCTAGAGGTTGACGTTGAGGCCCGTAGGGCTGTCCCGGAAGAATACCACAGCTTTTTGGACGTGTTCAGTCAAAAAGGGGCAGAGACACTCCCTCCACACAGGCCCTATGACTGCCCAATTGAACTTTTACCAGGTGCAGAAATTCCCTTCGGGAGAATCTTCCCCTTAACGGGACTGGAGTTGGAGACTCTCAAAGCATACATCGATGATAACCTGCGAAAGGGATTTATACAACCTTCTACCTCCCCAGCCGGAGCGGGGATTTTCTTTGTAGAGAAGAAGGACCACTCTCTACGCCCCTGCGTAGACTACCGGGACTTGAACAAAATTACAATTAAGAACCGGTACCCTCTACCCCTGGTACCGGAACTATTCCAGAGGCTTGGTACAGCTGTGGTGTTTACCAAATTAGACCTCCGTGGGGCATATAACCTGGTCCGTATCCGAAGCGGGGACGAATGGAAGACTGCCTTTCGCACCCGCTTCGGACACTTCGAATACCTGGTGATGCCATTTGGGCTCTGCAACGCCCCTGCTACATTTCAACATTTTGTAAATGACATTTTTAGAGACTACCTTGACTTATTTGTTATTGTCTACTTAGATGACATCTTGATTTTCTCTCCCTCTCTGCCTACTCACAGGGAACACGTCAGGAAGGTCTTGACCCGTCTTCGCCAGCATGGCCTGTATGCGAAGCCTGAAAAGTGTGAGTTCGAACGTCAAAGTATCCAGTTCTTAGGCTTGGTCATCTCAGTAGATGGGATTAAGATGGATCCGCAAAAGGTGTCTGCCATCTTGGATTGGCCTGCCCCCACGGACAAGAAGGGAATTCAGCGATTCGTAGGATTCGCGAATTTCTATCGCAAATTTATTAAGGGGTTTTCCAACATCATTGCCCCCATCACGAGACTGACCAAGCAAGGTACCAAGTTCCAGTGGTCTCCTGAAGCTCAATCTGCCTTTTCAACATTAAAGGACCAGTTCGTGTCGGCCTCTGTCTTGAAACACCCGGATCCTGCACTCCCTTACATCTTGGAGGTCGACGCCTCTGAAGTGGCGGTAGGGGCAGTCCTCTCCCAGAGACAAGGCCCTAAGGCGCTCCTCCACCCGGTGGCCTTTTTCTCCCGTAAGCTGTCCGAAGCAGAGAGAAATTACGATGTCGGGGATAGAGAGCTATTGGCCATCAAGGCCGCGCTCGAGGAGTGGCGTTATCTCCTGGAAGGAGCCGCCCATCCTATCCTGGTCTACACGGACCATAAGAATCTGGAATACTTAAAAGTAGCCAAGAGGTTGAGACCCCGCCAGGCTAGATGGGCACTTTTCTTCACAAGATTTTCATTTCACATCACCTTCAGGCCAGGATCCAAGAATACCAAACCTGATGCTCTATCACGAATGTTCAGTGAGTCCACAGTTCCGCCACCTCCAGACACCATACTTACCCCAGGTAACTTCCTCCTCCTGCATGAGGATCTTCTATCCGAGATTAAACAGGCCTCCGCTTTGATCCCTCACCAGCCGGGCAGTTCCTTGCAGCCTAGAGACGGTCTGCTGTGGCATGAGGAGAAGATCTTCGTTCCTCAACAGTCGCGGGTGGCCGCCCTGAAATCCTGCCACGACCACGAATTGGCCGGCCACTTTGGTGCCCGCAAGACCGCCGATCTTCTCCTGCGCACCTTTTGGTGGCCCAACCTTCTGAAGGACTGCAGGGCATACGTCGAGTCATGTACCACGTGTAACCAGAATAAGGGCAGCAAGACAAGAGCCTGGGGCTTGTTGAACCCCCTTCCAGTCCCGGAGAAGCCATGGAGGATGATCTCCATGGACTTCATTGTCGAATTGCCCCCTTCTGAAGACTTCACGACTATTTTTGTGGTAGTAGACAGGTTCTCCAAGATGGCCCACTTCTTACCCATGAAAGGCACCCCCTCAGCTCCTGAGACCGCAAGAGTCTTCATCAAGGAGATTGTAAGGCTCCACGGAATCCCCGCCAATATCGTATCTGACCGAGGGGTGCAATTTACGTCCAGGTTCTGGAGGGCATTATGTGCGGCCCTGAAGATCAACCTCCTATTCTCCTCCGCTTACCATCCCCAGACCAACGGCCAGACCGAACGTACCAACCAGACCCTGGAACAGTACCTGCGATGCTACTCATGTTTTTCTCAAGATAACTGGGTCCCCCTCCTACCTCTTGCCGAGTTTGCATACAATAACTCTGTTCATTCTGCAACCAACCAGTCTCCATTTTTTTCGAATTACGGGTTTCACCCCCTGTTCTTGTCCAACAGCATCCCAGAGTGCTCCGTGCCAGCAGCCCAGGAAACCCTGAATTTTTTCAGCACCAATAACAAGTTACTTCAGGAGACAATACTGAAGACTCAGGAACGAAACAAGGCGATATTTGACAAGAGGAGGAGAGGGGACCTCAACCTAAAGCCGGGAGACTTGGTTTGGCTGTCCACTCAAAACCTGAAACTGGCGTGTCCTTCCAAGAAGTTGGGGCCAAAGTTTGTGGGTCCTTTTCCTGTAACTAGAAAAATCAATAATGTGGCGTACGAGTTAAAACTGCCTGACTCATTCAGAATCCACCCAGTCTTCCACGTTGCCCTCCTAAAACCTTCAACTCCGGATCCCTTTGCTAGCCGGAACACCGGCCCTCCTGAACCTGTGCTTATCGATGGCGAGGAGGAATTTGAAGTGGAAACTATTGTGGACTGCAGGAAGAGATATGGCCAGGTTCAATACCTTGTAAAGTGGAAGGGCTACGGGCCGGAAGAGAATTCTTGGGAGCCAGAGGCTAACATCCATGCCCAGAGGCTAATTTCGGCCTTCAAGAGAGCCAATCCAAGTAAGTGGGCCCAGTTGGGCATCCGGAGGCTGCCCATTGGAGGGGGGCAATGTCAGGAAAGCCCCTCCAGCGGGCGTCCCAACATCCCCAGGAGGAGAAGGATCCCCCGGCTCAGAACGGGCCTGCTGCGCCCACACATGCGCAATGGCGCGGCTGTCAGTGCGCACGGACGCACAGGAGCGCGCACGAGCGCGCACGGGAACACTCACGCTGTTTGGCGCCAAGAGCGCTATTTAAGCCGAACCCAGACCCTGTTGCCTTGCTGCCCGATCAACAGCGTTTCCTGTATGTGCTCTGTTTATCTGCAAAACCTGATTCACTTGATCCCTGCTGAAACCTGGCTTGTCTCTGACTCTTCTGACTTCTGCCTGCCCCGATCCCGGTTCTGGACTTTGACTACCCCTTTGGATGCTCCCTTGTACCTGATCTGCCCGTCTGTGTCTGCTGCACATTACCTGCTTGCTTCCTGCTGCTGGACTACAGGACACCTCCTTGTGTCTGCTGCACATTACCTGCTTGCTTCCTGCTGCTGGACTACAGGACACCTCCTTGTGTCTGCTGCACATTACCTGCTTGCTTCCTGCTGCTGGACTACAGGACACCTCCTTGTGTCTGCTGCACATTACCTGCTTGCTTCCTGCTGCTGGACTACAGGACACCTCCTTGTGTCTGCTGCACATTACCTGCTTGCTTCCTGCTGCTGGACTACAGGACACCTCCTTGTGTCTGCTGCACATTACCTGCTTGCCTCCTGCCACTGGACTACAGGATACCTCCTGGTTCCCGTCTGCACAGATCTCCAGCCCTCTACCCAGCTTATCAGCCAGGCACTTGTGTTCCCCTGTGCTCCCGAGCTCCTGTCTTCCCTATCAGGGGTTCCCGAACCAGGGGTTTACGAGTGGCCGCTCCCTGCAATACGGGCTCTGCCTTAAGGTACGTGACAGGCAAGCTTTAGACAGTGATTGGATGTGGGCCTGAAAACAAGTAAAAAGGGTCGCTGGTTCGAATCCCAACCACACTACCTGCCTGGAGTTTGCATGTTCTCCCTGTACCTGCGTGGGTTTCCTCCAGGTACTCCGCTTTCCTCCCACACTCCAAAGACATGCTGGTAGGTTAATTGTCTTCTGTCTAAATTGGCCCTAATGCATATGAATGTAAGTTGGGGACCTTAGATTGTAAGCTCCTTGAGGGTAGGGACCAATGTGAATGTACAATGTATATGTAAAGCGCTGTGTAAATTGACGGCATTAAGGTGAAAAAACACCTGGCAATGATGCACCCCCCCAGCCCCCCCGTTTCCTTACCTGAGCCCGTTCACCTGCTGTGTGCGTCCCCCAGCATTCTCTTCTCCACGGAGTCTGGCCGTTGATTGGAAAGATAGGATAGATTAATAGCAGCGCCATTGGCTCGCTCTGCTGTCAATCACATCCAATGACATGGCTGCCGGGGAGGGGGGGGGGGGGGCGGGACCGAGTCATACACTCTGTGTCTATGGACGCAGCGTGTATGACAGGGAGCGCGCCTGCAAGCTAACCCCCTTGGGATAGAGCTTCCCAGAGGGGGGTTAGCTCTTGCGGGGAGGAGCCGAGACAGCTGCCAAGGGACCCCAGAACAGGAGGATCTGGGCCACTCTGTGCAAAACGAACTGCACAGTGGAGGTAAGTATTACATGTTTGTTATTTAAAAAAAAAAAAAAAACCCATACAACCCCTTTAAATAATAATAATCAGTCATCTAGCCATTATTGGCATAATCACCTGTTGCCTACAGGCATAGTCACTTCAAATACAGGCGGCAGCGCTTTGGATTTATTGTTCCTGCTTGAATTTTGAAGCTCGGGTAATTTTATTTGAGTCTAATTAGATACTCTTTGTTCCATTATGCTACATTATATAAGCCCTGATGAAGGGAGATCGAAACGCGTTGGATTCCTTTTGTTTCCATATTGTTCTTGTTTTTTTATAGGACTTTGGACTCTTGAGACGACTGTTTGGCGCTCTTGTTTACACGGTGCATGGTTTCGTGTCCTGGTGACCCCCCCCCCGTTACCCCTTATTTCTTGTCTTGCTATCACAGGGGTGTCACCGAGAGGTGCAGTAAGGGAAACTCTCCCTAATAGCTTCACAGACGGCAATAAAAACATAATAGCCATTCTAATTCTTCCTTGCTCTATTCAAAACTAAAAAAAAGAAAAACACTCAAGCTTGAGTTGGGCTTTACATATTTGGCCTTGGTGACTGCCGAGATCGGGGAAGCTAACATAACATAGCCGGAGGAGAAATCGAAAGACCATCCAAACTTCCCAATTTATTGAAGCTCTTACTGGCCATATAGGACTTCTCTCCGTACGAGCCACAGGGCCGTGTAAAGATACGGAATAGTTCAGCTCTCTCTGTAACGACCTGTGACTTTTAGTGTGTCCGCGGGGACAAAGCCTTCTAAATAAATATCAGCCTCCCTCCAACCTACGTGGCCTCTGTTTTTTTGGGGGGTTTTTTTTGTGGCCTTGGAAAACATATTAAGAGAATAAGAGTCCAATAATTGCTAATAATAATAGCGGTGTCTGCAACCAATTTTGAGGAAGCCGGGAACATATGTTTTAGCACTTAGCGGGCCCGTCTAGACACTTTTTACAATAAGGCGAAGAATAGGTTGACATTTGCATATCAACACCACATGGGCGTGCTTCAGATATAAAAATGTCTGTTAAACACATTCAATCAATTACACGCTCGGTGAGTATTTAAGGATTTGCAATAAAGCATCACCGATATGAAATACGCTCAGCCGGGGCCGTGTTGATCTTGACCAAAGTTGTCAGATGACGGAACAGAAACAAATGTAGAAAGTTACTGTGTAAAGGTTCCATTCACACCTATGCAGGTGCGATGGGGATGTTTTTGCACTTTTCGAGCACCGCGTTTAAGGCAGCCCGTTATTCGCTGAAAAGAAGATTTACTTCCTCTTTTTTTCCCCTGCAAAGTAAAAGCTGAATGGGCTAGTATGCATCGCATACTTGCCCATTATGTGGCACTTACCTACAAACTAAGCCTGGTGGCCACATCCATCGTCGCCCTTCTTCCTTCCGGGGGCCGAGGACTCCGGCTCTGTGACTGGCCGGAGTCGCATGACGAAACGCGGAGGGAAAATCAGCACACTACAAGGTAAATATCCTCCGTTTAGGAGATATTTACAGTACCTATAGGTAAACCTTATTCTAGGCTTACCTATAGGTACAAGTTGCACAGAGGGGGTTAACAGCCACTTTAACCCCTTAACGCCGATGCCTCCCGGCCCTTTAATACGTTTTTGATGCTGGGAGGCGGGGTTTCTGATCATGTGACCGCCATGATTGGCTGTCACAGCGGTCACATGATTGGACAGCTCTCGATGGCAAGTAGAGATCGTGAGCTTTCTGTTAGCCGTGTTGGTAACTGTGCCAGGAGCATGCAGGTCACATACTCCCGGCACAGCTCGGTTTACATTCTGGTATGCATATATGCGGCCGATCTGCATTAAGGCCACCTGCCAAGAGGCCGCATACATGCATAAGGCTGGCGTGAAGAGGTTAAATGCCTGGTGTTTTGCTACAATGCGTTTTGGCGCACGCTTTCATGCAAGTGTTAGCAAAGTGTATCGGGGTGCCCTTAAGAATTAATTAGCACTGGCATGCACCTGCAAAAGGCATGCACATTTTATTTTGGTGCATTGCGGGAACGTATGCGAGTTTGCATATGTTCCCACATCCACAAATGTGAACCTAGCCTAAAGTTGTTTGTTATGATGAAAACTCAAGGCAGAGATTACAATTTTGTAATGTATTACATGTAACTTTAGTCCTGCTCTGTTCTAGCTCTGACCCCCCCCCCCCACCACCACCATTATAGCGTGCATGCAGATGTGCCGAAGGGCTTTGTCCAGCCTTTAGGTCCTGGCAGAGACCTTTGGCACATATGTGCATGCACTAGTGATTTCCCGCACATGCGAAAAGACAGCACGGTCTTGGGACTTCCCTAAAGCCCCATACACACGCGCGGATTATCCGAGGACCAGGTCCGTCGGATCCTGTCCGTCATACTTTGTCCGATGTTGGTGTTGCATACACACGGTCGGACAAAGTTGTCGGAAAATCCGATCATTCTGAACGTGGTGACGTTTGTTGCCTACGACGGGACTACGTAGAGGCTAGTAGGCAATAGCTTTGGTCTTGTAATGTGATCTGAGCATGCGTGGCACTTTGTCCGTCGGACTACGCTACACACGATCGGATTTGGTGTGATCGGACCTTGTTGTCAAAAAATCTATCCAGCAGGAGATAGGACTTTGTCCGTCGGACAATCCGACGTACACTGTCCGATGGTGCCTACACACGGTCGGATTTTTCAACAACATTGTCCGATCGGACAGAATCCATGCGAAAATCTGACCGTGTGTATGGGGCTTAAGACTGGGTTCACATCTGAGTGTAGCAGGAACTAGCGTTCCCGCTCGGGTTTCTTTTGCGGGTTTTGCAGCGTTTCCGCTCGTCGCGCATAAAACTGCCCATTCATTTGAATAGGCTGCCCTATGCATGACAAATGTCCCAAAGATCCTTCAAAATATTAATTTTTTTGGAGTGGAGCGTGCCGTGCTTTTTCACCGCACAAATTGGTGCATATGTAGTGCATTTGTTGCACGGCAAACGCATGCCTACTACCCGTGCTTGGGGTGCCATAAACAAATAATGGCATCGTAAGTGCAAGGCGCGTTTGCAGCGCGTTTCTGAAACAATACACATGTTTTCTGTGCGCTTTGCTGCGTGTCCTGGGAAACACGGGATGTGAATGGAGCCTTATAGCCATCTTTGCACATGCGTGGAGAAACTTGCAAGTACACAGATGTGAGCCAGGGCGTGCTCGGGACCTGAAGCTCTGTGGCACATCTGCACATCTGGAGGGGAGAGAACGTAATTCTTACCAAGGCGAGAAATAAGGGAGCCACCAAATAAATGTCACTAGACATGTGCAATTCGTTTCGTTCCGAATTAGTTTTTTTAACGAATTTCGACAAATTCGTTAATGCGGAAATATCCAAATTAACGAAAAACCTGTTTAACAAATTTTTCCTGAATATTCGTAAATTCGAATATTAAAAAAAAAAAAAAAATACTTAAATTTGTATATTTGTACATTCGTAAATTTGTACACTCGTAAATTGGTACATTTGTACATTCATAAATTTGTACATTCATTAATTCGTAAATTTGGAAATTCGGAAATTCGAAAATTCGGAAATCTGAAATAATAATTACCTAATAATAACTTAACTATTAAATTATAGGTATTGTAATTTCCTTTAATTTAATAATTTATCCCAAGTTACGAATTATCTGAAATAACGAATGCCGTATCTAAATGAATGGAACGTAATGAATTAATAATAATAAATAACAATAATAATAATAATAATAAAAAACGTTTTATTATTATTATTTGTTATTCATTTGTTCCCTTCCATTTGTTTAGATGCGACATTCGTTATTTCGGATAAGTCGTAACTTTGGATAAATTTGTATTTGTTACGTTCACTAACAGCCAAATTTGAAAGGAAATTACAATACCTATAATTTAATAGTTATTTACTTTTTCTAATTTTTCGGATTTTCGAATTTGCAAATTTATGAATTTTCTAATTTACAAATGTACGAATTTACGAATATGATTTTTTTAAATTTATGAATGTACAAATTTACAAATATGAATTTTCTAATTTACGAATGTATGAATGTACAAATTTACGAATGTACAGATTTACGAATGTACAAATTTACGAATGTACGGATTTACGAATGTACAAATTTACGAATTGCGATCATAACGAATGACCCGAAAAACTAAAAAAAAAAAAAAAAAAAACGAATGAAACGAAAATGAAAATGAACACATTTCTTGGCAGTGCACATGTCTAAATGTCACCAAAAGAGAAATAATTATTGTCCAACTGCAGGGGTGGCAACCATGGGCGTCCGCAGAACTTTTTTCAGGGGGGGGGGGGGGGGCATCATTTTAAGGTCACCCATGCTCTGACCCTTTTAGACAATGTCATTATCACATTATCACGGTCAGAGACTGCAGACGTAGTACAGGAGATGGTCAGAGACTGCAGACATGGCACAAGAGACTGTCAGAAACTGCATACATAGCTCAAGAGACTATAAGAGACTGCATACATGTGGGGGGTGACAGAGAGAGACAGGGGGGGGGGGGGGGGGACAGAGAGAGAGAGGGGGTGACAGTGAGAGGGGGTGACAGAAATAGACAGGGGGGTGACAGAAAGAGACAGAGGGGGTACATCAGAGTTCTCAGTGTTTCCCCTTAAATCAGAGTCTTCTCCGTACATCAGAGTTCTCAGTGTTCCCCTTTAAATCAGGGTTCCCAGAGCGTCCCTTATGTTAAAGTCCCCAGAGTTCTCCCTTACATCAGAGTCTGCAGAGTCCCCCCTTACAGTAAAAGGGAACTCTGTGAGTTCAGATGTAAAAGGGAAACTCTGTGGACTCTGATGTAAAGGGGAACTCTTGTTATTAACTTCATATGATTAGAAATTTTATTTAATAGCAAAGTA
Organism: Lithobates sylvaticus; assembly: GCA_028564925.1. Taxonomy (NCBI): domain Eukaryota; kingdom Metazoa; phylum Chordata; class Amphibia; order Anura; family Ranidae; genus Lithobates; species Lithobates sylvaticus. Next base: position 195,291,367 of record CM053037.1, on the reverse strand, counting down.
TATGTATAGTTTACACTATAGAAAATAAATTGCTGTGCGCCGCTAAAGTGTTCGGGTTTGACTTGAAGAAAAGGTGGCAACCCTAATGGTTATCCTTCAGAAGCATCCATGTTGGAATAATTGTGTATAATACTAAGAATATAGCTTACTTTGTAGCCTATTGTGCCAATGACTTCATGGGTGCCCTAAGCCAGGCAACCCCACATGGGGTTCCCTCTGCTATTTGGTCACATAACAGGCCCACTGTAGTGCTGCCTCTGAGCTTCTAGGGTTGTTCTGGTAATAATTTTCCTTTAGAAAAAGTTAGAATTAACACAGAGGCCAAGTTATGTGTCACTGGCATAGACCAGCTACTATGTTTTCTCCAGGAACACAAGATTAGCGCCCAACCAATTATATCTGAGCCTGGATGAGGCTAAAATACGCGCGTCCACGCTGCCTCCTCCTTGACATTGGTTGAGTAATATCCCGGTTATTGCATTAAATGGCCGACTTGTAAAAACAACTGGAGGCAATGCACTCAATTGTCCGCTGTGAACGACGGTTGAGATGGTGGAAGATCGTTGCAAACAGCACAGAAAATGACCCCAAATTAGCACAACGTTAAGTCGAGAAAACGGCCAAAACAAACATTCTGCATGTTATCTGGAGCCATAAGTGTTTTTTTTTTTAACTTGCAGATGTGCCCCCAAAGCAAAGTCATTATACAAGTCCTATTAATGGGATGAAGGTTTGAAAGTGCCTGAAGTGGGTTAGTATTCCTACTAATGCCGCGTACACACGGTCGGAATTCTCGTCGGAAAAAGCTCTGATGGTTTTCCCGTCTGAATTCCGACGGAATTTCGCTCAAACTGTCTTGCCTACACACGGTCACACCAAATTCCGACGGTCAAGCACACCACGCCTTAAAAAACGTTTGACTGCACTATAAAAGGGTAGTTTAATGCTTCCGAGCATGCGTCGAATTGTTTCCGAGCATGCGTCGGAATTTTGCGTGTCGGAAATTGCATACACACGATCGGAAAATCCGATAGAAAGGTTTTCCGTCGGAAAAATTAAGAACAGGTTCTCAATCCCAAGTCCGTCGGAAATTCCGACAGAAAAAGACCGATGGGCGTACACACGGTCGGAAAATCCGATGAAAAGCTCCCATCAGACTGTTTCCATTGGAAATTCCGACAGTGTGTACGCGGCATTAAAATCCCTTTATTACACAGTGAGGAGTGCCTTATCTAGGGTCTCCATATACTTTCTGGACTGAGATGTCAGCTCAGACATGACACAATCACATCAATCCTGGTGTCTGTGCAGTTCTTGGTTGTGACACAGATCGGCCCCTGCTTGTGACTTGCTAAAAAAGTAACAACGTACAGTGCATAGGCATGTGCACAGGGTGCGCCGGATGTGCCTGGGCGCACCCTAAACATCCTGTGCGGTGCCGATTCCCTCTGCTTCCTCTCTCCCCTTTGCAGTGCTGCCAGCTTCCCTCCTCTCCTCTAAGGTGCGGGGAAGGGGCTGGTAAATATTTAATTAACCGGCCCCTTCCTTTTCTGAATGAACACAGTGAGCGATCTGCACCGATCGCTCCTATCTTCATTCTTAACTGAAGCATTGTAAACTAAGTTTACTGCAAGCTGCAGAGAAAGGGACTGGGGAAATCTCTATCCTCAGTTTTTTTCTCTGTCTCAAAAGTGAGACATCAGGGGTCTGTTTAGACCCTTGATATTTCACCAAGGCTCCTAAAAAAAAAAATTGTAAAAAAAATAATATTGTAGAAAATTATTAAAAAATAAATAAAAATAAATAAAATTGTAAAAAATTGTAAAACTAAAAAACTAAAAAAACTACTGACACCATCCACTGCTCTACTGATATACACACATGTGTGTTTGTGTTCTGGGGTTCACACCCTAATGCAATAGGCTGCGCACAACAATGGTACAGTTTGATCGCTGGGTGGGGGGAAAGGAGACTGAGGAAATGCTTCCTCCTGCCTGCAGCAGACTGATGACATCATCTCAGCCTAGGCAAAGTCACTGGATTGGAGGCCCCTCCCCTCTCCACTGAACACACGGAGAAAGCCAGGAAATATCTGCCGCTGAAGGGGACAGAGACAGACGCGGAATGAAGGAGGCCTCTGCTGCTGATGGGGACACATGTGAGGAGGACTCTGCTGCTGATGGGGACACTGATGTAAGGAGGGACTCTGCTGCTGATGGGGACACTGATGTAAAGAGGGACTCCGCTGGGGACACTGATGTGAGGAGGACTCCGCTGCTGGGGACACAGATGTGAGGAGGGCTCCGCTGCTGGGGGCACCTTATGTAAGGAGGGACTCAGCTGGTGACACTAATGTAAGGAGGGACTCATCTGGGGGCACCTGATGTAAGGAGGGACTCCGCTGGGGGCACCTGATGTAAGGAGGGACTCCGCTGGGGGCACCTGGTGTGAGGATAGACTCCGCTGGGGACACCTGATGGCATCTGGTGGCAGGCGACATGGCAGGCGACATGCTCAGGGCTCCCACTGATTCTGCATTATGGTGAGTTGAATGATTTCATTTTATTTTACAATGTAATAATAGAAATAATGCGCTTCAATCATCCTGAAACCATAATAACCATGGTTCCGGGATGACCAGGTGTTTGGAGTATCTTTATCTGCTGATTGTAAACTTTCTGGGATACACATTTCTATTGTTGTGAAGGATCTGGGCCTGCTGTCCCTCCATCTCTCTCTCTCTCTCTCTCTCCCTCCCTCTCTCCCTCCCTCCCTCTCACCCTCTCCCTCCATCCCTCGTTCATCTCAGATGATCTGTCCCTCGGCTCTCGGGTGCCGCCGCCTTCCATCTTCGGGAAGGGAGTCAGGAAGTGAAGACTTGCGGCTTCACTTCCTGGTTCCCTACTGTGCATGCGCGACCTATATGTCTCCCAGAAGACAGCGGGGGGGGAAGTGGCGTAGATACCAGCGGGTGGCGCGGGTATCTATGTCCGGAAGTGGGAGCAAAATACCTGTATTAGACACGTATTTGCTCCCCCCTCCCCCTGAAAGGTGCCAAATGTGACACCGGAGGGGGGGGGGGGGAGTTCCGAAAAGCGGAAGATCCATTTTTGTGTGGAACTCCGCTTTAAGGGCTTAAAGAATGAATGTGCTATGAGAGGGTAGAAACACACTGCAAGGTGCAGAAGCATGAAATGGGAGGTTAGTAAATGCAAGTGAGACAATAAAGTACATGTAGCAGCCCCCCCCCCCCCCCCCCAGCTAGTGTAGGTTGCTGGGTAAATTTGTTTTAGCTGCTCTGTAGTTAGTGGAGCAGAGGTTAATTGCTCTAGTCTGCTTAATGCCAGGCTGGCGATCTGATTGCTTCCCTCTGCATTCTAGAGGATTCTAGAATCATAGTGGGAGGAAGAATAGAGAGGCAGTTTGAATGTTTATGGATATCCACCCAATCCATGGGGAGGTGTGCCCAGTAGGTGACTGGAGAGCCTGGGGCAGAATGTGTGGATTCTGGGTCTAGTCCTGCTGAGAGGAGACCCCTGACTGGGGAGGGGGGGGGGGCTCTGCCCCTGAGAGGTGCCAGAACAAGGTCATCTATAGCCCATGGCGAACATGCCAAACTGTGCCCCCCCCCCCAACATGTATAAGTATTATGTGTCAGCAAAAACCCCCCCACAAAAACACAGAGCACTAATCTGCATGCTTACCCCCTAAGCATAAACCCCCCTCCTCCCAGTACAAATCCACCCCCCTGATGAAAACGTCCCTCTCAGCACAAATCTTTGCCCCCCCATCTCCCAAATCCTCCCTGCTCAAATGCCACCCCCCCCAAACAAAATTCACCCCTCCTAGCACAAATCCTTTACCCCTAAAATTTCCCCTCCTAGTACACATCCCCCCCACACACATACACACATTTACAATCTCACCTCAGCAAAAATGATTCCCCAAATCCCCCCTCCTAGAACAATACTTACCCCGTTCTGCCCCACAAATTCCTACTTACAAAACGCCCACCAACGCACCATAGCCCCCCTCCACCCAACCTTGCATGATACCACAGTGCCCAGGACAGCCGACCCTCCTGCCCACCCCTCGTTCTGGCCCTGCCCCTGTCATCAAAGTTCTAGCTGGGGCTTAAGCTGGGGTGCCTATACGCAAAGTCTGGTGTGGGAGTTTTTTTGGGGGGGGGGGTGTCTTTATTTCTGCAATAAAGCATAAAAAGACACCCCTAGATTGTTCTGTATGAGCCAGTAGAATAGAAAATGCTGTGTGCCTGACTGTATGAGCACTAATCTTAGGGAAACTAATCAGGTATCACCAGTGGCTCTTTCGGGGGCGCACTACATACACACAAATAATGTGTGCTAAAAAGGCGATCTGGCACTTTAAATATCCTCGCCTGGTTTTGTGTTTTCTCTGCAGACTGTATTTCGGGTCCCTGTTGGTATCTGCAGTAAATCAGCATGGTGCGCTCGGTAATGCGGTACAATCACAGGGGCCTTGTATACATCACTGCCCGGATTACATCACACCATTTCAAACAAGGGTGGCCCTATGAGACCTACGCTTGCCGGGATACTTACTCCAAACAAAAGCTCCTTCAGTGAGGTCGCCGGAGACATTAAAAGGCCTAGCGTAATCATTTTACTAATTTGCAGATGGAAGGAATTAAAGGGAGATTATATTCCTGTAAAGTTTCATTGTGCTTTGCAGGGAGAGAACTAGAAGTTCCCAGAAAGCTGAGACCGAAATTTATAGAGCCCTTTAATTAAAGGTGGCCATTTGGTCTACAACAAGGTCACAAAGAAGGACCAGTGATGGGTAAAGCTCTACCAACGTCCGATAAGACTTCATCTGCCTTCCCGCTTGCAATGCTCCTACCTCTTTCAAATATTTCCTAGAATACCTTCCCTTAACCATCCGGGCCAATTCTGGCATTTCTCTCCTACATATAAAAATCATTGTTTTGCTAAAAAATTCTTCGGAACCCCTAAACATTATAAATACCTGTATGTATTTTTTTTTTCTTTTTTTTTAGCAAAGACCCTAGAGAATAAAATGGTGGTCGTTACAATATTTTATGTCACAAAAATACACTTTAATGAATCTTGATTCGAAAAAACACCATAGATAATCTAGTTTTTTGGTAATGTCACGCTTTAGAATTGCGCAAAACTACAGTACTTAAAAAATAAATAAATAAATAAAATAAAAATAAAATAATTACCGGTATGTATATATATATATACATACCGGTATATATATATACATATATATATATTTTTTACACAGTCTCTTTAACCACTTGCTTACTGGGCACTTAAACCCCCCTCCTGCCCAGACCATTTTTCAGCTTTCAGCGCTGTCGCATTTTAAATGACAATTACACAGTCACGCAACACTGTACCCAAATTAAATTTTTATCATTTTTTTTCTCACACAAATAGAGCTTTCTTTTGGTGGTATTTAAATCACTGCTGGGGTTATTTTTTGCTAAACAAACAAAAAAGAAAATGGAAATTTTTGAAAAAAAAAATTTTTCATAGTTTCTTATAAAATTTTGCAAACAGGTAATTTTTCTCCTTCATTGATATGCGCTGATGAGGCTGCACTGATGGGCACTAATGGGCTGCACTGATAGGCACAGATAAGGTGGAACTGATGCGGCGGCACTGATGGGCCCTGATAAGTGGCAGATGAGTGGCACTGATTGGCGGGACTGAAGGGCACTGATAGGTGTAACTGATAGGTAGCACTGATAGATGGCACTGATAGATGGCACTGATGGATAACACTGATAGGCAACACTGGTGATGAGGCACTGATTGGTGGCATTGATAGGTGGCACTTTGGGCACTGATAGGTGATGCTGTGGGCACTGGTAGGTGATGCTGTGGGCACAGGTGGGCACAGATCACTCAGCGGTGGCTCTCTGCAATCGGGACCGATGTCCCTCCAACAGCCGCCGGTGATCAGCTTTTTTTTTTTCTCCTCCCGCTATCAGCTAAATAGCCGATTACCGGCTCTGTTTACATCACATGATCAGCTATCATTGGCTGACAGCTGATCGTGTGGTAAGGGGTCAGGATTGACCCCTTTCTCTGATCTGTGATCAGCCGAGTCTCATAGAGTTGCTAATCACAGAGCGCGCCCTGCAGGGGGCGCGCAGGTTGCTCCAGCATGAGAGGACATCATATGACGTCATATGAAGTAGGTCCGCGCTGTAGTCGCCATTCGGCTTTAGTGTGGACGGGAAGGGGTTAATTTTATATTTTTATATATATTTTTATCACTTTTATTCCTATTACAAGAAATGATAACATCCCTTGTAATAGGAATGAGGCGTTACAGGTCAATAGGACCCCAGATATCTCCTCTACCCTGCAAAGCATGAGATAAAAAAAAATTAATAAAATTGATCTCTGCGTTCCTGCATTTTTTCCAAAAATCACACTGCACAATGTTGCATTGATGTGATCAGAGCCATAGAGAATAATGTGATTCCCATTGTTGTGCATGTGTTTTCATGATATGAAGGGTCTCTGTGATGTCACTGGTCTCTAGTGATTGGATAGGCTGTGTTCTCATGAATATGAAGGGTCTCGGTGATGTCACTGGTCTCTAGTGATTGGATAGGCTGTGTTCTCATGAATATGAAGGGTCTCAGTGATGTCACTGGTCTCTAGTGATTGGATAGGCTGTGTTCTCATGAATATGAAGGGTCTCAGTGATGTCACTGGTCTCTAGTGATTGGATAGGCTGTGTTCTCATGAATATGAAGGGTCTCAGTGATGTCACTGGTCTCTAGTGATCGGATAGGCTGTGTTCTCATGAATATGAAGGGTCTCGTGATGTCACTGGTCTCTAGTGATTGGATAGGCTGTGCTCTCATGAATATGAAGGGTCTTGGTGATGTCACTGGTCTCTAGTGATTGGATAGGCTGTGTTCTCATGAATATAAAGGGTCTCGGTGATGTCACTGGTCTCTATTGATGGATAGGCTGTGTTCTCATGAATATGAAGGGTCTCAGTGATGTCACTGGTCTCTAGTGATGTATAGGCTGTGTTCTCATGAATATGAAGGGTCTTGGTGATGTCACTGGTCTCTAGTGATTGGATAGGCTGTGTTCTCATGAATATGAAGGGTCTCGGTGATGTCACTGGTCTCTAGTGATTGGATAGGCTGTGTTCTCATGAATATGAAGGGTCTCGGTGATGTCACTGGTCTCTAGTGATTGGATAGGCTGTGCTCTCATGAATATGAAGGGTCTTGGTGATGTCACTGGTCTCTATTGATGGATAGGCTGTGTTCTCATGAACATGAAGGGTCTCAGTGATGTCACTGGTCTCTAGTGATTGGATAGGCTGTGTTCTCATGAATATGAAGGGTCTCGGTGATGTCACTGGTCTCTAGTGATTGGATAGGCTGTGTTCTCATGAATATGAAGGGTCTTGGTGATGTCACTGGTCTCTAGTGATTGGATAGGCTGTGTTCTCATGAATATAAATGGGTCTCGGTGATGTCACTGGTCTCTAGTGATCGGATAGGTGTGTTCTCATGAATATGAAGAGTCTCAGTAATGTCGGTGATAGGCTGTGTTTCCAATATTATGAAATATAAGATACTTTTTAAAAGTTTAGCAAAATTGCTTTTTGCTTCAACTGTTGCAGTGTGTTTGCATGTGTAACACTATCACATACAGTATAAAACTGTCATATAGGCAGTACTCTTACTTTATAAAATATAATGTGTTTTTTTTTTTTGTTTAATAACAGCCTTTACCTGACACTGGCATTCAGTTACCTGCTTGGTGAATGCCGCATTCCTTGAAATCCCAGGATTAAACCTCATATGGAAAAATAAATAAAACATTTTATAGATGCACAGCTTCCCCCAGAGTGGTCTTTTCCCAGAATTCCATTTGATACAGGGCTATTGATGCCGGGGTTTATGGCCTGTGCACCGCCATAATGACCCGATTCTGTGAGCCTCAGTGAACTGGATATACACGGGGTGTCAGAATTCACTAAGGGACCTTGCGGAGAAAGTCACTTCTTTAACAAATGCCAATGAAGATGGCCAATGGCTGAAACATAGTTTTATGAGATTCTTAAACCGGGGCTGGGCGAACCCCTTGGGGCTCATTAGGGGCCCCAGTAATCTGAATGAGACAAAATACTGTAATAAACTGAATCGGTTTATAGGCATTTATGAACACGGTGAAATAAGAAAATACAAAGCTAGCTGTCGTGCGGTAGATGGTAATTATAAGCTGTTGCGCCGGTATAGCCGGGAGTTTCTGGACTCACACGTTATGTTTATACCTTTTATCCCTTCTTTGCTTTTGGGGCTCATACTCGTCCTAGCATGGCGTTTCCTTTAGGGAAAGTGAGTCTTTTGGGAAGGCAAATAGGTAAATTAAGCAGGAACACATGTAGAGTGCCACAGCAGCTCTATATAAAATATGCTCAATGAACAATGTATCATCTCACTCATAAGCTTTGTTACAAAGTTTCTTATTGAAAATTTCAAGAACGTTTTGTTAAAGTATATTTAAAAGAGATTTATGGGATTATTATTTTTTTTCAGAATCATACTTACCTAGGTGGATGCTGCATCTGTCCTACGCCAGCTCTAACACTGAGAACCGAGCGATCAAACAACCACCGATCGATTGATTCTCATGGCTCCATGAGCAGAGAGCTGTTGATTGTCAGTCACCGGCAGGAGTGGCCGGCTTGGGCTCTCAGCGACACGCTGAGAGCCTGAGCCCGGTGTTGGTCCAGGCATGTGGGCGGATCCCGACTCCATTTTCAGGATCTTGCCTGACTGGCTCTGTGAAATCAGCAGACAGCGGACTTCATCCCGCAGTGTGCTGAAAACGGGTCACAGGAATGCAGAACGTACTGTGCTCCTGTGATCCATAGGAAGAGTACAGACAAACAAGCTTTGGCTGTACTTCTCCTTTAACCTCTAAGCCTGGGTTCACACTAGAACGTGAATCAAACAGGACTACGCACCGTGTTCCTGTGCGATTCACAATGTGAACCAATTGGGCACTTACATCTGTGCTCTGTGCTGGATCAGGTTTACCCGCTCACCAATGCATAGGTGTTGCATGCATCCCTGTGCCAGCAGTCCCATAGCTGTCTATTGGGACGCATCAGCTGAACGGAAACAGCAGCTGCTTCCAATGTGACAGCTATACGGGTGTAGGCGCACGACCCCAAATGCACCCAGGGTGAATTCAGGGACACACAACCGCATGCACCCACACCCACAGGGATGTCATATTGGGACACAGCAGCTTTGTCAATGCAGCCGCTGTGTCCAAATAGACATAAAAGGAATAACCTGCATGGGAATGCATGGAATACCTGTGCATCCCTGTGTGGGTAATGGGTAAACGCTGCCCTGCATGGGGCACGTATGTGAGGGAGGCCTTAGATTGTGGATTTTATCTGGTCCACAGTACCTGTCCATGAAAATACCCCAGACTGTGGATGTGCTAGTTTGTGTATCCCAGTACAATAATAGAAAGATTGTTGCATCTGCTGCGAGCCAGCTGAAACCCTCCTTCCCTCTTCCATGGTTGGGTGAAAGGATCACTGGCCCTCCCCCAGAACTTACAGGAGGACTGGACCTGCACCTCCTGGCTTCTGCCCTGCTGCTCAGCCACCTGAAGGGTAAATGGGGACTCTGTTAGCACACCTGGATGTGGGGGGGGGGTCACTTCGGTGGGTAGTGGTAGTGTGTGAAGGGGGACTGTGCTGGGGACACATGAATTTAAGGGCGTAGGACTCTGCTGGCACACATGGATATAAGGGGAAACTCTGCTGGCACACATGGATATAAGGGGAAACTCTGCTGGGCAAACATGGATGTAGGGGGGACTCCGCTGGGCACAAATGGATGTAAGGGGGACTCCGCTGGGCACACATGGATGTAAGGGGGACTCTGCTGGGCACACATGGATGTAAGGGGGGTCTCTGCTAGGCACACATGGATGTAAGGGGGACTCTGCTGGGCACACATGGATGTAAGGGGGGTTTCTGCTGGGCACACATGGATGTAAGGGGGGACTCTGCTGGGCACACATGGATGTAAGGGGAGACTCTGCTGGGCACACATGGATGTAAGGGGGGACTCTGCTGGGCACACATGGATGTAAGGGGAGACTCTGCTGGGCACACATGGATGTAAGGGGGGACTCTGCTGGGCACACATGGATGTAAGGGGGGACTCTGCTAGGCACACATGGATGTAAGAGGGCACTCTGCTGGGCACACATGGATGTAAGAGGGCACTCTGCTGGGCACATGTGAATGCAAGGGGGGACTCTGCTGGGCACACATGGATGTAAGAGGGGACTCTGCTGGGCACATGTGGATGTAAGAGGGGACTCTGCTGGGCACACATGGATGTAATGGGGGACTCTACTGGGCTCACATGTATTGTAAGGGGGGACCTCTGCTGGGCACACATTCCTATGGGCACCTCTCTCATTCAATCTATCGACAGAATTTTGTTCCTTCTCAAACAAAGGAATGGCTTGCCATAGGGCTGTGTGCTTGCAAGGACACACACAGTGTTGCAGCAGCCAGCTCGGAGCGTGCATGAAAGGGTGGTTCTAGTAGGGAAAGGAGCCACCCTAAATCTGGATTTTGCGCCAGTTGCTCGGGGACTCAGAAAGGAAGACTTAACCTCCATATGTAGCTCAGCAGTATTTTAAATAGTTTAAAAAAATATTCTCCTTTAATCCAGAGCGAAATGAAACAAGTCAGCTCGTGTGACGCATCGAAGATTCCTTTCCATGTTTAATGTGTAAAGATGACCTTACACTTTCAGGACTGAAGTAAATGGAACTCGCTCTACAAACTGCCCTTGTAAAGTTTCCGAGCCAAAATTGTAACTAGCTGGACTTTTTATGCAAAAAAAAAAAAAAAGAAAAAGAAATCCGACTTTCCGCAGCTATTTAAAGTAGCCGCAACCAGATGTGATATGATTAATTAATGTTCTCATTCACATTAGGGTCTGATTAGAAGCCAAATGAATGACCGTTCCTCTCCTCCTGGGTTCTCTGGCGGTATTTAGTGGAGGCGAGTAATGATAGACCTTATGATGGCAGACGGGATTTATCAGACTCGCTTACAGATGCCATTTATTCATGACGGCCTTAGGGGGGGAGAGGGAAAACACTCACCGGAGGAGGAGGTTATGGCTTATACAAAGCAGAATGAGATCATACGAGCATATTTATGAAGCACAAAAATAGCTTCGTAATGATCTGTTTGTGGGGATCCGGCTTGGGAGATGTCTTAAAGGGGAACTCCATGTTCTCTAAAAAAAAGGGGGGAAGCTTCCTAGTCGCTCAGACATTTAATCCAATATCTGTTTTATTATCTCAGGCTGCATTGCTGGAAAACTTTACAGCTGAACTCCAAGCAAACTGTTAGAATTACATACACCATATTGTCAAAAGTTTTGGGACACCTGCCTTTACACACAGATGAAAAGGATAGTTGTGCTAACTGATGCTTGGTGGACTACTGATCCCAGCAAGTCCAGTGCAAATCCTACCAACCCTCCTGGCTGCAGCGATTGGACTTTAAAAACACAACAGTCTCTCCCTCTGGCTTCACTCTCTCAGAGCTTCTCACTGTGCTTTTCACTCACCGACCCCGGCATGGATCCCTCCTGAATGACTTGCCCAGCAGTGCTCCCAACTGTCCTCCCCCTGCTCCTGTTCCAGGACACCTCTCAATGACCGTGTAGAGAGAGGCTCCCTCCCAGCTTCCGAGCTCCAGGCCTCCCCCCAGAAAGGTGGTTCCCTCAAAGGCCACGACAGTCTAATGCCGCGTACACACTACAACTCTGACGGTTTTTCCGACGGAATTCCGCTCAAGCTGTGTTGCCTACACACGATCACACCAAATTCCGACGGTCAATAACACAGCGGCATAAAACACGTTTGACAGCACTTTTTTTGTTGTGATCAGAGAGGACCAGAAAAAGGTCCGTATCCAGTATACTTCCACCACAGATCTGCTTCCTTGAAAGAAAACGCACTCCATTCTATAGCCAGCAGAACCAATTCTCACTTCTATCAGACCAGCGCTATCTCACACACACAGCAGACTTCTATTGTTCCCTATCAGGTTCATCCACACCACCAAGAGAAGAAGGTATGCACCTTCAGTGGGCGAACTAACCTGGACTGCGTTGGGGGTTTAGCTGTGCGGTAAATTGTTATGTCATTTTCTTTCACTGCCGTTATCTGACACCTGAATTCTATATTTCTTCTCATAATTTACAGCTATAAAATGTGTTAATTAAGCAGTATGTGCATATAGAGGCACCGTGTGAAGTGGGCGGTGGAGGAACTGTCATGTAATGTTAGGTTTTGATGGCGCCCCCTTCACTTTGCATTAATAACAATGTTATGTACACAAATAGACAAGACAGAGCTGCACTTCTTAAGCTTTTTTTCAGTGGTGGCACCCCATAAATGTATGCAAAATCTCGTGGCACCCCAGTCTAAAATGTAAGAAATCTAAACCTAAGACAAGGCACCCAACTGCTTTGATTAAATTAACTTCATAACAGAGCCCACCATCATATTAGAGGTACCCCCGTCACATCAGAGGTCCCTCCATCACATCAGAGGTTCCCCATCACATCAGAGGTTCCCCCATCACATCAGAGGTCCTCCGTCACATCACAGGTTCCCCCATCACATCAGAGGTTCCCCCATCACTTTAGAGGTCCTCCCATCATATCAGAGGTCCCCCATCATATCAGAGGTCCCCCATCACATCAGAGTCCCCCCATCACATCAGAGGTCCCCCCATCACATCAGAGGTCCCCCATCACATCAGAGGTCCTCCCATCACATCAGAGGTCCTCCCATCACATCAGAGTCCCTCTTTCACATCAAAGGTCCCCCTAACATCAGAGCCCCTCCTTCACATCAGAGGTCCTCCCATCACATCAGAGGTCCTCCCATCACATCAGAGCCCCTCCTTCACCTCAGATGTCCGCCATCAATGTATTGATTCACTATCATTTAATGCCTTTACCGTCCTTATGTTATGTACTTATGCTCTTCCATTTTTGCAGATACCTTGGAGAATGCAGCATCGGTCCGATGCTGAATCTGTCCCCCGCCAGCTCTAACACTGAGAACCGAATGATCAACACTGCCAATCGCTTGGTTTTTTACAGCTCCCCGAGCAGAGAGCTGCTGATTGACATTCATCAGCTCTGCCCCCTTTTGCTCACTGGAGTGCTGGGCTGTGGAGGGGATGGGAGCGGTTGATTCAGGCTCTCAGCGACTTGCAGAGAGGCTGAACTGGGTGCTGGTCCAGGCATGTGGGCGGATACCGACTTCATTGTCATGATCCTCCCCAGCTTCAGTGGGGCACAGGAGTGCAGAACGAACTGCAGCGCTCTCTAAATTTAATGGAGGAACAAAAGGATTTCCAGGGAAACCACACCTCTAAAAAATTTGGCATAATTATCAAGTAGGATGGCTGATAATTCCTCCAGCAAACTTATCTTTTATATTTTACCAAAGAAATTGGGTAATTTATAGAAATATACTTTAGTGTACTTTTTACTGAAATTTTCGCTTGATCAACCGGTGTGCTAATACTACGTGACATTAAAATGTTTGGGGGTTTTAACTACTCTTCAGGCCTAAAATTAACTTTTAAAAAGTTAAAAAGTTTGTGATATGGGTGGCCGTACATTCAGCGGCTCTGCTGGTAGTACCTGAAATCCTGCTCCTTTTGGGCGATATTACCATCTGCGGAGTGGGAAATACACCCGGATGAGACGCCGCTCTTCCAGGGCAGCCGCGGGCAAGGGGAAGAAGCTCAGATTCTTGCAGATTGAGAAGGTACGTAAACCCCGCCCCCCCCTGCATGTTGGAGCGCCGCACCAGTCCAATATGGCGTCGCAGAGGGAGCTTCCAGAGCCAGATGCCTCTCCTCATCCCAGCTTTGTCGCTGACATAATGTCGGCAATCGCCTTGTGCCAGGCCACTATCACTGCAAAGATAGAGGCAATGCAACTTGATATGGGTGTAATGAGGTAGGATGTGGATAAGCTCTGAGCATACGTCTGCCCTCCACAGCCTGCAAATGAAGATGAAAGCACTGGAATACAAAGCAGACGACGTGGAGAACCGTAGTAGGAGAAATAATCTCCATATTGTGGGCCTGGCTGAGGGAGTGGAGGGCGCCAGTCCTGTGTTTGTGGAGGATCTACTGCGTACTCTGCTGCCCAATGCTCAATTCTCTCTCTACTTTACTGTAGAGAGAGCATACCGTGTTCCACCAAGGCCGGGCATCCTGGGGGCCTCAGAGCGCACTTTCATCATGCGGTTTCTGAATTTCGGGGACAGAGATGAGGTACTTCGTGCGACTAGGGTGCATGGAGAAGTACGCTATCAAAATGGCAAGCCAACTATATTCCCTGACTACTCCATTGAGATACAGAAACTCAGGAAGTCCTTTGATCAGGTGAAGGCAGCATTGCGGGCCCGCAACATTCGGTATAGTGTCCTCTTCCCTGCTCGCTTGAGGGTCCAAGATGGAGAGTCAGTTTGCTTCTTCACCTCCCTGCGTGAGGCCTCAAAATAGATTGATACACTGCTACCTCATCGCTGTTTGGCATGGAGGTAAGGTGTCCTACCTCCAAATTATTTCTCTGGATCTATGATCACCCTGCATTGTGAGGCCCTCCCTTCTTTTTTCTGTGGATGACTGCAGTTGTTGCGGATACCTCACATTGTTTTGCACCATTGAGGAATTTAGATACTTGGGTGTGCAGGTAACCAGACGAATGTCGGAATTTTTTGACCGCAATCTTCAATCACTCTTGACATTGCTCAAAACGTGTTGTTTGTCCTGGTCTGGGCTCCCGCTGAACCTGATAGGCCGAATCAATCTGGTCAAAATGATGCTCCTCCCACATTTCAACTATGTTTTTCGCAATTGTCCGGTCTGGGTCCCTATGGCCTTTTTTAAAGAAATAGACAATTTGCTGATTTCCTTTATTTGGAATGGAGCCTCCCCCTGCATGGCTAAATCTACTCTAGATCTTCCTCCAAGGTTGGGCAGACTGGCCTTACCGAATTTTCGGGTTTATTTCTGGGCGGCAATACTGGTATCTGCCTACTTGTGGTTCCAGGGCCAACGTGGCCACTTGTGTAGAAGCAGCTTTTTTGGGGATCTTTAATGGGATCTCCGTAACTTAATTTATCGGGGACTGCGGGCATACCGTTTTTTGCCAGGGCCTATGCATACTACATGGGGGGTATGGAGGGCAGCTACACAGCGTTTTTCCGCTATAGGTCAGCTGTCTCCTGCTCAACCCCTACGGGGCAACCCTGGACTCCCTCACTTTCGCACCATCCCAGACCCCCAGCTATGGGCCCTTTATGGGGTTAGAACTCTTGGGGATATTATGCCTACAGGTACCCTTCTAAAAAAAATTCACTACTGTCTCAGAAGTTTGGACTTCCTGACTGGATGCTGTTCCGGTACTTCCAGCTGCGGCACGCCACCAGTGCTCAGTTTCCTAGATCTCCTACTCTGAAAGCTGACTCAATAGAGGAACTTTTGATACCTGGAGACCTAAACAAGCCACTATCGACTCTTTATGGTGCTCTTCTTTGTACCAATAAACTCCAGATGGGGAAACCGTGGGAGTACTAGAAAGGGAATATTCCATCTCTAGATAGAAAGGATTGGGAGGCATGCTTAGAGCAAAGCCCAAAGCTTGTGATCTCGTCTCGGGATAAGCTGATTCAGGTTAAATTTCTTCATTGTGTATATTATACCCCAGAGAGGCTACATAGGATCTTTCCAGAGGGTGATCCTGTCTGCCCCCATTGTAGATTACATCAGGGTTCATATAGACATGGGAATGCCCCTCAATTATGTAATACTGGGAAGCTGTGTTTGCTGAAATTAACCTTAGACTACAACTCACCTTAACACCTACCCCTTCCCTAACCCTACTAGGAATCCCTGGTGATGAACAGTGTTCCCATCACTCTAAGCTGCTCATATCGCACCTCCTGTACTATGTCAAAAAGGAAATTTTACTGAAATGGCTACTTCCACACAAACCAAATGTGGCTGCCTGGAAGGTGATGGTAAATGTAACTCTCCCTCTATATAAAATGACCTATTGCAACAGGGGGTTGTCATTGGAAGTTCGAGAAGGTCTGGTCACCTTGGACCCTGACTTAAGCAACTCTACCATAACGTTTATGTCTAATTGTAGGAAGCAACTTGACCCTAACAACACTGACGTCTCTGTAAATTGTTATACTATGTGCCATGTCCTGAAATTAGATCAATACTACCTCTAGTGGTAGTGGGTAGTGCATCCATAATGGACTCCATTATCTCTTTATGCCTATACCTCAGTTGTACTACTCAATGCAAATGGCAATGTTGATGTACTAACTTTCCATATTATATAATTTGTAATCTGTATTCTTTCAATAAAGCACCATTGTTTGTTAAAAAAAAAAAAAAAAAGTGATATAACTTTTTATGCAATTTTTCCTTTAGGTGGAGTCACTGAGGTTTCCACCGGTTGCAGCTGCAGCTTCTCAGCATGCCGTGTGCCAGGAGAAGGTCCTGTGGAGGAACAGACCAGGAGAAGTGACAAGTGAAAAACACAAGAGCACCAAGACCACGTCCAACACTAACACTCAATATTCCAGGAGCTGCAGACCTGCTTTCTCTAACAATCTGTCAGATTCCAGCGCAATCACTACCAAACCTGCCGCGTCTGCACTAATGTCATTCCTGTTGCTCTCAGCTGTGATTGTACATGTGACACGCAGCAATCGGTGTCCACAGATAGATATGACTAGCAAACAAGGAAGACTGCTGACAGAACATTCCAAGCTATTAAATGTTACATTTGTTAAAATTACCTCTCCGTTAAGCAGCAGAAGGGCCTCCTGGCTAATGTCTAATGCTGGAGATATACGGGCTGGTTTAGCAGCTAAAGAAAGATGGTTATATCATTGTTTGCTATGGCTAGTTAGAACGTTAGGATGCCATTTGCATGCCAAGATATTTTTCCAGTATCTGCTTTTTATTCGGTCACAATAAGGTCCCAGGGATACTGAGCATCCAGCCCTGATTGCATGAGGCTCAAGCGTAGGGTTTCCACCTGTCCAGGATTCACCCAGACAGTCCGGGTTTTGAATCATGTGTCCGTGTTTCGGTCTGCCTGAAACCCAGACACATTATTCAGACCGGGCTGTGACTCCCCCAAGTAACCAACATACAAATCTGTTGCCGTCCGGGAGCTGTCTGGGGACAGGTTCGGCATCACTGGGGGGGGTGGGGCAATGATGTCAGTTAGACCACACCCACTGTTTGCCGTAGAACGCATAGCGTGCTGCATCACTACTCTCCTTGGTGCACTCAAAGGTGTCCTGGGTCTTTTATAATCCTATAGTGTATACTATGAAAAACAAAATTGGCCCTGTGCCACTAAAGTGTTTGGGTTTGGCTTGAAGAAAAGGTGGCAACCCTACTCCAGCATTTAGGTGTGGGTGGAAGGTACGGGTACACCGTCCAGCCTTGCTGCTGGCAGCCTATCGAACTCTACGAGAAGCTGACAGCTGCTGGACGGTGCACCAAGAAAAGTTTCTAAATTCCAGCTCCCCGGTGTTCCAATATACCATTAATGTACTTCAGTTGCAGGAAAATAAAAGCATTCTTTGATTTTTAGAACAAGGCCTTACCTTAGCCTCTGTTGTATTTCTTAAAAAAGCTTCACCACTTTCCGGGATGTAGATTTGGGACAGAGAAACCAGTAAGACACAGGAAGGAGTTTACCAGCTGACCTCATTAGCACACACACCCTTCACCCATCAACTATGTGTATACAGCATCACCGGCATTCCTCCTGGCATGCATTTGCCTGGCATGTCAATGCAGACCTGCATTTTTCAACCAGGGTACCTGGAGTGCCTTCTGGATTCTTGAGGGGTTCCTCGGCAAAATGCCTAAAAATTGCTTCAGATTGCCCAAAAATTATGTACAAGCCAACAGGTGGATCCAAATTGCTTTTCTATTACACAAAGCCAAAAGGTTTTTATTGTGCAACATTACAACCTTGGGCACTGGGCCGGTCAGCGTCTTAACAACCGCTCATGTCATTGGTTGATAAGGAGGACATTGGGTACTTGCGCAGACTCCTTTGTCTCCCTGCCCGTTTATGTCAGCGCCGGAGTCACGTTAGCTTTGTGGGGGAGAAAAAAAAAAGAGGAAGAAATGCTGGAATAGTCAGCACTCAGCACCAGTGTGCAGAAGTATTTGCCTCTGAGTAAGTACACCAAGGCAAATCAGGGTTCTCAGAGTACCCCTTATATCAGATTTCCCCTTTACACCGAAGGCCACAGTGTTTCCCCTTTCATCAGAGTCTTCTCCGTGCATCAGAGTTCTCAGTGTTCCCCCTTAAATCAGGGTTCCCAGAGGATCCCTTATGTTCTCCCTTACATCAGAGTCTGCAGATTCCACCCTTACAGTTAAAGGGAGTTCAGATGTAAAAGGGGAACTCTGTGGATTCAGATGTAAAAGGGGAACTCTGTGGACTCTGATGTAAAGGGGGACTCTTGTTATTAACTTCATAAGATTAGAAATGTTATTTAATAGCAAAATATATGTATAGTTTATACTATAAAAAAAATTGGCGTGCGCCGCTAAAGTGTTCGGGTTTGACTTGAAGAAAAGGTGGCAACCCTACCCCCAAGTGTCAGTGTGTCATTGTTCTGGGGCCCACAAGTATCAGTGTGTCATTGTTCTGGACCCCCAAGTGTCAGCGTGTCATTGTTCTGGGACCCCAAGTGTCAGGGTGAAATTGTTCTGGACCCCCAAGTGTCAGGGTGTCATTGTTCTGAACCCCAAGTGTCAGGGTGTCATTGTTCTGGGCCCCCAAGTGTCATTGTGTCATTGTTCTGGACCCCAAGTGTCAGTGTGTCATTGTTCTGGACCCCAAGTGTCAGTGTGTCATTGTTCTGGACCCCCAAGTGTCAGGGTGTCATTGTTCTGGACCCCCAAGTGTCAGTGTGTCCTTATTCTGGGCCCCCAAGTGTCAGTGTGTCATTGTTCTGGACCCCAAGTGTCAGTGTGTCATTGTTCTGGACCCCCAAGTGTCAGTGTGTCATTGTTCTGGACCCCAAGTGTCAGTGTGTCATTGTTATGGACCCCCAAGTGTCAGGGTGTCATTGTTCTGGACCCCCAAGTGTCAGTGTGTCCTTATTCTGGGCCCCCAAGTGTCAGTGTGTCATTGTTCTGGACCCCCAAGTGTCAGTGTGTCATTGTTCTGGACCCCCAAGTGTCAGTGTGTCATTGTTCTGGACCCCCAAGTGTCAGTGTGTCATTGTTCTGGGACCCCCTAGTGTCAGTGTGTCATTGTTCTGGACCCCCAAGTGTCAGTGTGTCATTGTTCTGGACCCCCAAGTGTCAGTGTGTCATTGTTCTGGACCCCCAAGTGTCAGTGTGTAATTGTTCTGGACCCCCAAGTGTCAGGGTGTCATTGTTCTTGACCCCCAAGTGTCAGTTTGTCATTGTTCTGGACCCCCAAGTGTCAGTGTGTCATTGTTCTGGACCCCAAGTGTCAGTGTGTCATTGTTGTCATCAGAGTTCTCAGTGTTCCCCCTTAAATCAGGGTTCCCAGAGGATCCCTTATGTTCTCCCTTACATCAGAGTCTGCAGATTCCCCCCTTACAGTTAAAGGGAGTTCAGATGTAACAGGGGAACTCTGTGGACTCTGATGTAAAGGGGGAATCTTGTTATTAACTTCATAAGATTAGAAATGTTATTTAATAGCAAAATATATGTATAGTTTATACTATAAAAAAAATTGGCGTGCGCCGCTAAAGTGTTCGGGGTTGACTTGAAGAAAAGGTGGCAACCCTACCCCCAAGTGTCAGTGTGTCATTGTTCTGGGGCCCCTAAGTATCAGTGTGTCATTGTTCTGGACCCCCAAGTGTCAGGGTGTCATTGTTCTGGGACCCCAAGTGTCAGGGTGAAATTGTTCTGGACCCCCAAGTGTCAGGGTGTCATTGTTCTGAACCCCAAGTGTCAGGGTGTCATTGTTCTGGACCCCCAAGTGTCAGTGTGTCATTGTTCTGGACCCCAAGTGTCAGTGTGTCATTGTTATGGACCCCCAAGTGTCAGTGTGTCATTGTTCTGGACCCCAAGTGTCAGTGTGTCATTGTTATGGACCCCCAAGTGTCAGGGTGTCATTGTTCTGGACCCCCAAGTGTCAGTGTGTCCTTATTCTGGGCCCCCAAGTGTCAGTGTGTCATTGTTCTGGACCCCGTAGTGTCAGTGTGTCATTGTTCTGGACCCCCAAGTGTCAGTGTGTCATTGTTCTGGACCCCCAAGTGTCAGTGTGTCATTGTTCTGGACCCCCAAGTGTCAGTGTGTAATTGTTCTGGACCCCCAAGTGTCAGGGTGTCATTGTTCTTGACCCCCAAGTGTCAGTTTGTCATTGTTCTGGTATGCCATTATTCTTGGATCTTGAAGTGTAATATAATGAAATCACAGATCTACCTTATCCAGGAACGGCTCTCCACATAATTGTGTTCCTGGGTTTCCACTGACTGTATGTCTCTGGCATTCTCCGGTGCCCCCACCTGCAATTACAGATACTTATTTCAGCTGGTTGTACCAATTAAGATGTCCTCCAGCCAGCTCAACCCAAAAAGTGTCTCTAATATAAATTAATTAGCTATTAAGCCAAGTGTAGTGTTTTTCTAACCGCAGCCCGTTCCTGCGAGTCACACGGAGCCCGGCCCCCCTGTACCCGGACAGCTGGATGTTTCATTGTCTGAATTATCCGTGCATGAAATTAACAGAGAGGAAAACGAGATCATTTCACAGAGAACCCGTATTACATTCTGAGTGCCACCAATACCGATTTAACCCCTGTGATCCGGGCCGAGTGTCAGCTCTACGGAACAGCCTCACCAAGAGTGACATCACCGCTCTCCAGATATAAGATATATTATACAGGAGTGACATCACCGCTCTCCAGATATAAGATATATTATACAGGAGTGACATCACCGCTCTCCAGATATAAGATATATTATACAGGAGTGACATCACCGCTCTCCAGATATAAGATATATTATACAGGAGTGACATCACCGCTCTCCAGATATAAGATATATTATACAGAGTGACATCACCGCTCTCCAGATATAAGATATATTGTACAGGAGTGACATCACCGCTCTCCAGATATAAGATATATTATACAGGAGTGACATCACCGCTCTCCAGATATAAGATATATTATACAGGAGTGACATCACCGCTCTCCAGATATAAGATATATTATACAGGAGTGACATCACCGCTCTCCAGATATAAGATATATTATACAGGAGTGACATCACCGCTCTCCAGATATAAGATATATTATACAGCAGTGACATCCCCGCTCTCCAGATATAAGATATATTATACAGGGGTGACATCACCGCCCTCCAGATTTAAGATATATTATACAGGAGTGACATCACCGCTCTTCAGATATAAGATATATTATACAGCAGTGACATCATCACTTTAGCAGAAACACCTTGCCATTTCCTTTGCTGATTCTCTGGTATTTTACAATCCGGTAAAAGAAACATCTCCACCATTGGTGTCATTTACTAACAATATTTAGTGCTTCCTCAAAGGGTCCACTGAGAAGAGTACCCCCCAGTGGGGGAGTGTGACCCCTTGTCATGGCACTTTTCTCAGGCTGAAAGAACAATAAACACAGTTCTGGAAGCCTCTGCTCCTCGGTGTACGTTCTGCATTGTTACAGCTGCTGGGAATGTGTTCGGAATGACACCATCAACAATCTCCATGATTCCCATGATGCAGCTTATGTTCTGTTGATGAACTCCAAAACCAAGTATGCATTGCAGTCATCTCTAAAGGAAATGCCACCGTGATCTGAGAGCCTCTCACAAACCAGACAAATGTTTCCACCACTGAGAAGGCCTCGTCACCCACTCTTCATTAGCACAGCACTTTATGGTGACTGTAGGAGGCTGAATAACAAAAATTAACATATAAGTGAGGTGGATGGAGGAACATTTGGGCTCACGACTGTCTTAATACACTGATCAGTAGCTGCAGCCGCTGATCGACAAACATTTTCCAGCGTTCGATAATAAAGCTGGGATAGGGATAATAAAGCTGCCACTATTACTTTACATCCTATAAACCCTTCTTATTGTAAAAAGGGTGCTGGCCAGTGGCGGACCGTCCATTAGGGGCTCCACCCTCCCTATCCATGCGTCCAGCCCCCTGATCTACATGCAGGGTGACGGACGCATGGATTCCATTGGGAGGGGGGGTTTGAAGCATGTAATTAGAGCCAGAGGCTCTAATAGGCTTCAAAAAAGGGTCACCCAGTTGTATGACAATAACAAATGAATATTCGCTATTTTCACACTGATTCTCCCCCCGGCCAATCAGGAAGCGGGTCTGAGACCTGTTTCCTGATTGGCTGAAAGTTGAAGCATTCCAATTGGCCACGAGGAGGAGGGAGGAGACGGAAGCCACTGTGATGCCTGCGGAGGACAGCAGGGGAAGAGGAAGCCGCCCGTGATGCCCGTGGAGGAGAGCAGGGGAAGGAGAAGCCACCGCCCATCGCCCATCGCCCGGGTGAAGCGATGTCCGCCACAGATGGGGTAAGTGTTCCAGTTCTCATGATGACCCGATCACGTGGCTGTGGTTGCACTGTTTGCTGCCCCCCCCAAAAAAAATGTACCACCAGCCGCCACTGGTGCTGGCGTTGCTGAATGATCGGCCACCAAACCTTAGCTGGTCATACATGGATCAGAGTTTTGCCAATTCAGCAGGGACTGGGCGAATGTTGGCTGTGGCTGTACAGAAGTAGATTTACCGATTGACTTCTGTACAACTGCCCTGCCAGATTTTTCCCGCTTAACTAGCACTGCAGGCTAGAGTCTGCAGTTCTGATCAGTCTTTCTGGTGGCGGGGGGAGTCTCCCTGATGTCAAAATTCAAAGACACAATGGGGAGGATTCCCTCCTCCACATCGAAAGTGTGGATGGGGGAATCAGGTCAGGTTTTTTTTTTTCCTTCAAACAGACCCGTTTATGGCCAGCCTTTGCGAGCAATCAGCTGTCCATCATTGAAATGTATGTATAGAGAAACCTATTAGTTATGTGATTGGCCTGTCACCCACCATCTTGCTATCCATAGCGCTCCCCAAACAAACGTTACGTTGGAGGTACGGAGTCCGTATCGGCGCTGGAGAGCAGCTGGGTTGCACAGTTCATTATCGGAGTCACCCATCTGGCATTTCAGATGGCACAATTACGAGCCCAGGCTGCGGTATGATTACAGATGTGGGGTGGGTCTCGCTAATGAGCGCAGGAGAAATTTATGTGCCAGAAGAACTGGCAGACACGAGGTCTCAGCATTTCCCCGGGGAGCCTCTGCACTGGGCCATACATAGAAATTCTGATTAATCTGTTACATACTGGAGGGTAAAAATCTTTATTTCACTATTTCTTGTTTCACAATATTACAAATGTCACAGTTCAGATAAACCGATTATAGACGACCTTTCCTGGATGTAAAGTGTCCATAGTCGTCTAGAATTGGCCATCACTATGCGCACTTCCTTCTTTGTTGTTACATTGTCTCAGAGGTAAAGAAAAAAATCACTGATAACATGAGATTAAAATGATATTAAAGGCAAATTAAGAAAAAATAACAAACACGTTCTACTTACCTGCTCTGTGTAATGGTTTTGCACAGAGCAGCCCTGATCCTCCTCTTCTCAGGTCCCCCCCGCCGGCACTCCTGGCCCCTCTCTCCTGCAAAGTGCCCCCCCGCACGCAAACAGCTTACTATGGGGACACCTGAGCAGTATCGCTCCCGAGCCATAGCTCTGCATGTCCATTCGCACACAGAGCCGCGGCTTGGCCCGTCCCCTCTCTTCTCATTGGCTCACTGGCTGTGATTGGCAGCAGCAGTAGCCAATGCCTCAGCCAATCCGGAGGTAAAGTCTGCGGAGAGCCGAGGCTCTCGTGCACATCACTGGATCAAGAGGGGGACTTAAGTAAGTATTAAGGGGGAGGATGCTGCACACAGAAGATTTTTTTGTGGGGCCACCCCCCCGTAAGGGCCGCTGAAAGATGACTGTCCCAAAGGTTGCCCTGACCTTGCAAGCCTCCTCACACCTCTGACATGCTGGGTTCAGACATAATTCACAGAAAAAATACAATTGCAAATACACCAGAATGTAGCAAAGTAAATGAGTATTTTACTAAGGATTCTTAAAGTGGTTGTAAAGCCACTTTGTTCTTCCTAGAATCCCCTGTATTCCATTAAGTTATGTGCCCCAGTGTATATTCTATATAAAAAATATGGTGCTTTATACCTTATTTCAGAGCGGCGCTCACGTGAACAATGCAAAAAGGAAATTCTGAGTAAGTGTTCCCCTTAATGCACACATATGTTATAAAGGAGTCCATAGCTACCAACTGTTCTTGATTTCAAGGGACTGTCCCTGATTTGGAGCAATGTCCCTCTGTCCCTCTTTCCTCCTCATTTGTCCCCTATATCTGATCTATATAGTTGTATAAAAAATTTATTATTTAACGTTCAAAAAGTGCTACCCAGCGCTAAACCTTTCATCCAGTTTCTAATTTGCGGCATTTGTAAATTCCAAAAGCCAATATTAAGGAATTGTAGTGGTAAAAAAACACTTTTGGGTTTAACTAATCATTTTTTTGTATAACTCTCCTTTAAGGGGGTGTGACGGGGCCTATGCCTACATGTCTTTGCTCATAGGTGTCCCTCGTTCCCATCTCAGAAAGTTTGGAGTTATGTGAGTCCCCTATGTGGGGGGAAGAAGAGGAGGTCCTTGTAGTGTAGGTGTTCAGAATCTTCAGAAGCTAGCTCAACAGGGGCTCTGAGGGATTGCTGTGCAATGGCGACCAGCAATAATGGATAGCATATGCATTGTAAAAGTGTAAAATATTTTGTGTAAAGAGATGAGGTAAAGGTGTCTGCATGCAGTGTCTTTTGTAAGATTTACTCAGGATGGGCTTCTGCCCGCTTGCCAATCCTGATAATACCAAGGCTCAAGGGAACAGGATGTCCTGGAAGAATCTTTTTTTACTTTATGAATGACATTCATTCATGTGCCATTGTGTTCTATTGTAATAGCTGTCCATTGTGATTGGCCCTGTACCATGTGATCATGGTGACCAATCACTATAGTACACAAGGAATAGCTATGAATGAAAGCTATTGTGTACAACTGACATGTGATCACATGGGACCAGGGCCGGCCCAGTACAACAATCTGTGTTCCGCTGTGTCCAGTGGGCACAGCGGGTCACAAATTGCACCCCAGAGCGCACAAATGGGAGGACGAAAGATAACGTCCACCCGAAATAACAATGCTAACACCAGGCCTTCTTATTATATTAGGCCGAGCGGGAGCTAAAAAAGAACACAGCCCATCAATCACTAGAGACCAGTGACATCACTGAGACTCTTCATATTCATGAGAACACAGCCTATCCAATCACTAGAGACCAGTGACATCACTGAGACTCTTCATATTCATGAGAATGCAGAATATCCAATCACTAGACACCAGATCACCATGACCCTTCATAATCATGAGTGAAACGGCCTATCCATTTACTAGAGACCAGTGACATCACCAAGAGACTTCATATTCTGAGGGACATCACCAAGACACTTCATATTCATGAGAATGCAGCCTATCCAATCACTAGAGACCAGTGACATCACCGAGACCCTTCATATTCATGAGAACACAGCCTATCCAATCACTAGAGACCAGTGACATCACCGAGACCCTTCATATTCATGAGAACACAGCCTATCCAATCACTAGAGACCAGTGACACCACCAAGACGATTCATATTCATGAGAACACAGCCTGTCCAATCACTAGAGACCAGTGACTTCACTGAGACCCTTCATATTCATGAGAACACAGCCTATCCAATCACTAGAGACCAGTGACATCACAAAGACCCTTCATATTCATGAGAACACAGCCTATCCAATCACTAGAGACCAGTGACATCACCGAGACCCTTCATATTCATGAACATCAGACCATCCAATTACTCAGTTACCAGTAATAGTAACATTTTTAATGCATGAGGTACAACGTCTCCAAAGTGTCTGTACGTGCGTGATTGATAGTCTGAATATCATTTGCTGACATACATACTTTGAACATTGGTTTGTGAACTTCTCAGAAGACGTTTAATTAGATGTGAAAGAGGTCATTCATTTTCTGCCCTCTGCGCGTTTCATGGTCACTGCTAAACTTTTGAAATGGAAGCCTTTTTTCTTTATCTTTAAAATGTCAGAGCTCGCAGAGCCCAAAGAGAAGCGACTGAAAAGTCAAACAAATTTGGTAGGGCGCTCTGCGATAGAAGAAAAGGAGCTTTGAAAATGCAGATTTAATTTAGACTCCAGCCCTGACTGAGGGCCGTATGTAGATTAGCGCTTCAGGAATGATGGTAAACAGATGCAGTGGCCCTAAGGCATCTGTGACTAACTCGTCCACCAGGCCATGGCTTGCCAATTAAAACCACCAGAACTTGACCAAAGTTGTTTACATTTATTTTTAGGCATCTGGGCCAAGTCAATTAGAGGAGCCCGGGTTGTGAAGGTGATGGAGATGCAGATAACACATCTCATGTTGAGCTTTGGAGACGGCAGGTAATGCTTGTCTGGATGCAATCAGTTTTCAATAAAGCATTCTTTGTTCAAAAAGGGTGCATGGTGTATGTCTTCTGCCGGCTGACAAGCCGGAGACTGGTATTCGTCCGTCGCGGGGGACACCTTTTTGTCGCCCTAATGATTTTTGAAAATTGCTTGCTTGTGACAGCGCTGGCAAATTGGGAGCCGGTTACAGAAAAAATGATGTGCGATCCGTCTATGGCGGGTTTGTGACGCATATCATTGTTTGATTAAGTTGTCAGATGCATTTGACTAAAATGTAATAAATTTGAAACTCAAGGAATGTTCCCCATAGACTTGGGATACAATAAAGACGACTTCCACTAAAAGCAACATATCTAAAGAATAGCATCAATTATTGTAAAAAAAAAAAACATATTAGGTACATCTTTGCAATACATGTACATTTCCCCGTTTCTTATCTTTTGGATGCCTGTTCATCTAACTCATGAGTACTGAAGTCCTGTGTTCCCCTACCTTCCTGGGCTGACAACGTAAAGCCTTTGCTACACTGAAATCCCAAGTAGTGTTGTCCAGTGATGTAACTAACTGAGTTAAAATAAACGGAGTTACCTAACGCAGTTACTTTAGAGGGTAACGAGTAATCTAACTGATTACTTTTCCCCTCATGGTAACTCAGTTCCCATTACTTTGGCTTAGTTACCCCAATTACATCTACCGCCACTAGATGGCAGTAGTGTAATTCCGGTGTCCTGACGAAAAAGTTCCCCCGCCGGATAAGGACCCCCTGTACTGCGCAGGCGCAGGGCTTGCGCAGTACGAAGGACTACGGAGCTTCCGAAAATTGCCCAACCTAAACAGCTCTGAGTGAACTCTACACCGCGCAGGTGCAGTTAACATGTAATTGTACGAGGCGATGCCGCATGCACCTGATGCTCGTGCTATTCTGCAAGGGGCGTCTATCGTGTAAGTAAGGGGCGGGTCTAGTATTACTGTAACCAAGGGGCGCATTTATTATTATTGTTATATATCGAGCTCTGCCCATTAATTTAACATTCACCCTCTTCTGTAGCCATCCGACCCTTACACCATATAATAATAATAGACCTGCCCCTTACACGATATAATAATAATAGACCCGCCACTTGCTTACACGCTATAACAGATCTGCCCCTTGGTTAGAGTAATAATAGAGCAGCCCCTTGGTTACACGATATATAACAATAATAATAAATGTGCCCCTTGGTTACAGTAATACTAGACCCGCCCCTTAGTTACACGTATAGAATACTTAAAAAAACGTCAGTTACTTTGCTGCGTAACTAATTACTTTTCCAATGTAGTAACTGAGTTACTAACGCAATTACTTTTTGGGAGAAGTAATTTGTAACTTAACTAATTACTTTTTTAAAGTAAGATGACCAACACTGGTGTTGTCAGCCCTGCCTGCTATACAGAACTCATCTCAATTCCTGTCCCTCTCTGTCCCTCTACACGTGTACACATTGGGGTTGATTTACTAAAACTGGAGAGTGCAAAATCTGGTGCAGCTCTGTGTAGAAACCAATCAGCCATTTTTATTGAACACGCTGACGTGAGAAGCTGATTGGTTTCTATGCACAGCGGCACCAGATTTTGTACTTTCCATCCTCCACGCGGCATCATTGCATGCTCTCCAGCTCGGGGCGGGGAGCGCGGGACGGGTCTCTCTGTAACCAGACGAGGAGGAGCGGCGGCGGGAACCCTCAGGTACAAATTGATGAGAGCGAGGGATATATACAGATGGATTGAAACAGCGAACCAGGACCAATTTAAAAATGTGTATACCCAGGCAGCTTTAGTAACGCTGCCACTGTGCCCATCAATTGCCGCCACTGTGCCCCTCAAATGCAGCCACTGTGCCATCAAACGCGGCAACTGTTCCCATCAAACGCAGCCACTGTGCCATCAAATGCAGCCACAGTTCCCATCAACGCAGCCACTGTGCCCATCAATTGCAGCCACTGTACCATCAAATGCAGCCACTGTGCCCATCAACGCAGCCACTGTGCCATCAAACGCAGCCACTGTTCCCATCAAACACAGCCACTGTGCCATCAAACGCAGTCACTGTGCCCATCAACGCAGCCACTGTGCCCATCAATTGCCGCCACAGTGCCATCAAACGCAGCCACTGTTCCCATCAAACACAGCCACTGTGCCATCAATTGCAGCCACTGTGCCCATCAACGCAGCCACTGTGCCCATCAATTGCCGCCACAGTGCCATCAAATGCAGCCACTGTGTCCATCAATTAAAAGAGGAAGGGGTGTGGTTTACAGATGGCAGGGCGTGTCTTAAATAGGAAGGGGTGTGTCCTTGACAGGAAGGGTGGGCCGTATTTAAATTAGGGGGTGCATGAGTTTAGTCAGGCCTAGGGCAGCACAAAACCTAAATACACCACTGCTTTCCATCTTTAGTAAATCAACCCCACTGATTTATTTCACAGCAAAACAGTGCCGCTGCCTTTATTTCTTGCCCACACACTGTGTGGGCTTGTGGGAGATGTAGTTCTGGGGGTGTGCCTTTATCATTCACAACTGACTTAGGTAAAAAGTGTCCAAGTAGTTGTATTGCCAACTCAGCTCCCTGTATACTTACCTGGGTCCTATCTCGACCCAGCGCTGTGCCCGTCTGCAGAGGCACTACCCTTTGTTCCTCTTCTCAAAGAACACAGAGGCAGCAGTGAGAGCCATTGGCTCCTGTTGCTGTCAACCAAATCCTGTGAGGAAGGAGCCATGCTGTGTGTGTCTATGGACGCAGCCCAGTTTGAGGGTGATCCCACAACATGTGTGCTCCCATAGCAAGCGGCTTTTGTGGGGGGCACAGAAAGAAGAGGAGAAGCCAAGAGTGCAAGCAGGGGACCCGAGAAGAGGAGGTTCGGGGGCCACTATGTGCAAGTTAAAGCCCAACTCCAGGCATGGCCCCACTGTGGGTTAACTGCTCGTTTTGTCTATACTCGCCCAGCACAAGCAGTTAACCCAGGCAGTGCAGGCACAGCCCTGAATTCAGCTTTAAGACTCTAAAATCACTTTAATATGCAGCTAAACCTCATCAGTCTTGATCTCATCAGTCTGCTGCTTCCCCTTTTACTGTCCAGTCACAGGCAGGGGGTGGGTCCATGACAGCCCTTGGCTCAGAGGGAGTGGGTTGACTGACACTGGCTGTCCTTCAACATGAAAGACTGAGGACATATAGTGGTGGAAATGAAGTACTGCAGGGGACAAGCCTGGAGAAAAAGCATTTTTTAATGTTATCGTTTAACTACTTCCTGCCCGCGCTATAGCCTAAAAACGGCTACGGCACGGGCTAAGTTTGCCGGGAGGATGTCCATGGATCGCGCTGCGGGCTTGTGCCTTCGGACTCAGCCGTTAACAGATCGTGGTAAAGGGCAAATCACAGTGGCCCTTTACCACATGATCAGCTGTCAGCCAATGACAGCTGATCACAGGATGTAAACACAAACTGGTTATCGGCTTTTGTTAAAGGGACATCAGCACTGATAATCAGGGCACTGGTTATCAGTGCAGTCCCACCAGTGCTGCCAATCAGTGCTTATCAGTGCCACCTATCAGTGCCCATAAGTGCCTCCTCATCAGTGTCATCTATCAGTGCTGCTTATCAGTGCCCATCAGTGCCATCTATCAGTGCCCATCAGTGCAGCCTCATCAGTGCCCACAAGTGCCGCCTCTCAGTGTCCTTCAGTGTCGCCTATCAGTGCCCATCAGTGCCGCCTATCAGTGCCCATAAGTGCCTCCTCATCAGTGTCATCTATCAGTGCTGCTTATCAGTGCCCATTAGTGCCATCTATCAGTGCCCATCAGTGCAGCCCCATCATTGCCCACTAGTGCCGCCTCTCAGTGTCCTTCAGTGTCGCCTATCAGTGCCCATCAGTGCCGCCTATCAGTGCAGCCTCATCGGTGCCCACTAGGGCCCATCATGGCCACCACTTAGTGCCACCTCATCAGTGCCTTCTCATCAGCACACATCAATGAAGGAGAAAAAATTACCTGTTTGCAAAATTTTATAACAAACTATGAAATTTATTTTATTTTTTTTCAAAATTTTCTGTATTTTTTCATTTGTTCAGGAAAAAATAAAAAACTCAATGGTGATTAAATACCACCAAAAGAAAGCTTTATCTGTGTGAAAAAAATGATACAAATGTCATATGTGTACAGTGTTGCATGACCGCGCAATTGTCATTCAAAGTGTGACAGTGCTGAAAGCTGAAAAAACGGGCCCTATAAAATGAAATCAGCAATGGCAGCTCCCTCGTTTCTGTCCTTATAGGGTCCCGTTAAAAAGAAAAAAAAAGCATAAACTGTTTCAAAACATCCTCCTGTCTTTTAATTAGAGCAGACCTGTTTTTTTTTCTCCATTAAGACCCTACCACATGAAATTATAGATTTACTGACATTGTAGGAGCGCACATATACACAGATTGCCGTTCGTGCATTAGAGAATGAAGAGTTTCCTTCACACTTGACCTCCTCTAATGGACCTTCCGCGGCGTGGATTTAATTAAATTAACCAATATGAATACAAACTTGGACAGAAAACGAGCGGCCGGGAGTGAGGAATAGCGGGCGAGTGCCAAGCATGAAGAGGAATAAAATGTTTCACTTGTCACCGGCACAACAAACGACATTCATTAGTTATTTTCCAAGTGACCAAGCCTGCCGCGCGGCGAAGGCGGCCCGAGATTCCGGTAATTTTCTTTTAATCATTTTGTTTTTGCCCGGTGAAGGATGGGAGGCAGCCAAGGGAAGAGAAAAATGGGGATGGCATGAAAAATCTCACTTCTTGAAATTAATCTGAATATCGAACATGTTGTATTTCCCGGCGGGAACATGTGTTACAAGACGGCGAGAGCGGAGAGCGCTCCGCCAGGAAATGAATCATCTGCCTAAAATTTTAAGCGCGTCGCTGTACTTGATGGTGGAATTAAAGTGAGCCCGTCACACGTTAAAGTGTATGGAAACCCCATCAATGAACCTTTCTTGGTCGTTCTCTTTTTCAAAAAGCTTTTTGTTATATCTGTTCGAGAAGTGCAAATAAATATCTGTTGATGTTGCCAGTTAGAAATCTTGTGGGCTAAAAATGTTCTGTGTTGCTCCCTTATCTCTTAGCATTGTTGGGCAACAAAGTGGTTAAGTGGTTAGCGGGGGAGGGCTGGCAGCCTTAGGCCTGGGGGGGAAGTCCAGTCAAGTGGCCCATTGTGGCTACCGAATCAGCTCACCATCCATGCCCAGCTGGTTTTTCAATGCAGCCTCACCAGTGCCCCTCAATGCAGCCTGATCAGTGCCCATCAATGCCGACTCATTAGTGCCACCTCATCAGTGCCCATCAATACAACCTCACCAGTGTCCATAAATGCAGTCTCACCAGTGCCCATCCAATGCAGCCTGATCACTGGGGCAGGGTAAATGGGGTGTGGGGGTCAGCTGGGGGTGTCAGGGTCTCTTACTTGGCAGCTCAGGTTGCACGCCACGGCCAGCACAAGCCAGCACCCAGACCCACAGTCCGAGCCTGTCACGGGCACCCTGGTCTCTGAGGGTGGTAGTTTCCTCTGCGCTGCTTGGGAGCTTGAGTGTGGACTACAACTCCCGGAATGCAACAGTGGCCGACCGCCGCAGCTGCAAAAATAGCAGCGGGCGCCAGCCATTTTCAATGTAAGTTAGGGCGGCCTGGGGGGCAATTGCCACTCTGCCCCCCAGCCCAGCCCTCCCCTGGTGGTTAGCACTGTTGCCTAGCAGCACTGGGGTTATCGGTTCAAATCCCAACCTTGGCACCACCTGCCTGGAGTTTGCATGTTCTCCCTGTGCCTGTGTGGGTTTCCTCCGACATTCCAAAGACAGGCAAATTGGCCCTGTGTGAGTTAGGCCCCTTTCACACTGGGGCGGTTTTCAGGCGGCACAGCACTAAAAATAGCTCGCGGGGGGTAAAACCTCCCCGCGAGCCGCCGAATACCGCGTTTAAAACGACGGTAAAGCAGCGCTAAATATAGCGCTGCTTTACCGTCGCCGCGGCTCTCGCCCCAGTGTGTTGGGCAACAAAGTGGTTAAGTGGTTAGCGCTGTTGCCTAGCAGCACTGGGGTTATCGGTTCAAATCCCAACCACGGCACCACCTGCCTGGAGTTTGCATGTTCTCCCCGTGCCTGTGTAGGTTTCCTCCGACATTCCAAAGACAGGCAAATTGGCCCGTGTGAGTTAGGCCCCTTTCACACTGGGGCGGTTTTCAGGCGGTACAGCACTAAAAATAGCGCCTGTTCACCGCCTGAAAAAAACGGCCCTATTCACTCCAGTGTGAAAGCCGGCGGGCTTTCACACTGGAGCGGTGCGCTAGCAGGACGGCAAAAAAAGTCCTGCTAGCAGCATCTTTGGAGCGGTATAGGAGCCGTGTATTCACCGCTCCTATACCGCTCCTTCCCATTGATTTCAATGGGACACCGCGGTAATACTGCGCCAATACCGCCAATACGGCGGCGCTTTGCGGGGGATTTTAACCCTTATTCTGCCGCTCGCGCCGGGTAAAACCTCCACGCGAGCCGCCGAATACCGCGTCTAAAACGACGGTAAAGCAGCGCCCGCCCCAGTGTGAAAGGGGCCTTAGGGTCTTTCAGATTGTAAGCTCCTAGAGGGCAGGGTCTGACGTGAATGTACAATAGAGGTGTAAATGGTCAGCACTATATACAGTATCTCACAAAAGTGAGTACACCCCTCACATTTTTGTAAATATTTTCTTCTATCTTTTCATGTGACAACACTGAAGAAATGACACTTGTCTACAATGTAATGTAGTGAGTGTACAGCTTGTATAACGGTGTAAATTTGCCGTCCCCTCAAAATAACTCAACACACAGCCATTAATGTCTAAACCGCTGGCATCAAAAGTGAGTACACCCCCTAAGTGAAAATGTCCAAACTGGGCCCAATTAGCCATTTTCCCTCCCCCGGTGTCATGTGACTCGTTAGTGTTACAAGGTCTCAGGTGTGAATGGGGAGCAGGTGTGTTAAATTTGGTGTTATCGCTCTCACTCTCTCATACTGGTCACTGGATGTTCAACACGGCACCTCATGGCAAAGAACTCTCTGAGGATCTGAGAAAAAAGAATTGTTGCTCTACATGAAGATGGCCTAGGCTATAAGAAGATTGCCAAGACCCTGAAACTGAGCTGCAGCACGGTGGCCAAGACCATCCAGCGGTATAACACAGGGGTCTTCAAACTACGGCCCTCCAGTTGTTCAGGAACTACAATTCCCATCATTCCTAGTCATGTCTGCGAATGTCAGAGTTTTACAATGCCCCATGGGATGTGTAGTTCCGCAACAGCTGGAGGGCCGTAGTTTGAGGATCCCTGGTATAACAGGACAGGTTCCACTCAGAACAGGCCTCGCCATGGTCCACCAAAGAAGTGCTCAGCGTCAACCATGTCCTGTGGTCTGATGAGACCAAGATAAACTTATTTGGTGTCAGATGGTGACAAGCGTGTGTGGGGGCAACCAGGTGAGGAGTACAAAGACAAGTTTGTCTTGCCTGCAGTCAAGCATGGTGGTGGGAGTGATGCTATAATAAATATCCCCAAAAAATATATAAAAAAATTTTTTTTTTTCCTCAGTTTAAGCCGATACGTATTCTTCTACATATTTTTGGTAAACAAAATCGCAATAAGCGTTTATTGATTGGTTTGCGCAGAAGTTATAGCATCTACAAAATAGGGGATAGTTTTATGGCATTTTTATTAATTTTTTTTTTTTACTAGTAATGCGATTTTTATCGTGACTGCGACATTATGGCAGACACATCGGACACTTTTGGCGATATTTTGGGACCATTCACATTTATACAGCGATCAGTGCGATTAAAAATGCATTGATTACTGTGTAAATGTGACTGGCAGTGAAGGGGTTAAACACTAAGGGGCGCTGCAGGGGTTAAGTGTGTCCTAGGGATGTGTTCTAACTGTGGGGGGGGGGGGGGGAGCTATGTGTGACACGACACTGATCATCGCTCCCGATTACAGGGAGCTGTGATCACTGTCACTAGGCAGAACGGGGAGATGCTTGTTTACATCAGCATTTCTTTCTCTCCGCGAGATCATCGAATCTGCGGGACCCGCGGTCGGACTCACAGAGCTTGCGGTGCGCATGGGCCTGCTATCCGGTACAATAACGTGATTTTGCGCAAAACTGCGGCGGCTGGTCCGCAAGCGGTTAAGGAAATGACGGCCTGTCTTATGCGCGTGTGTTTGAGTGGCACCAAAAGATTCAGCGAGGGACGTGAGAATGAATTCCCAAAAGTTAAATCCGTGCTTAAAGGGACACGTTTTGAGTCAGCTGATGCTGTAAAGAAGAAAACGGCGGATGTGTTGATGAAGCGGACCTTCGACTAATGGAAAACACGACTACAATGTATTAATACAAATGGGGAATATATTGTGAAGGGGACAAGCATTACATTTGTAATACATATAAATAAGGTGAGTTATTTAAAGCAGAGTTCCGCTTAAAAAAGAAATTAAGAGTCAGCAGCTACAAATACTGCAGCTGCTGACTTTTAATAATTGGACACTTACCTGTCCCGGGGTCCAGCGATGTGGGGGATCGAAGCCCCGCTCGTCTGCTTGGCGGCGCTGGCATTTTAAGTGTGGCTTCACAGTCGGGCACCCACTGCGCATGCGTGACCTGCGCTGCATGCCGTGACTGGCCAGGCAATCATCTGGGACCTGTCACGTGTCCCAGATGATCGCCTAGAGGGAGGAGGAGAGGGCGATCTCCCTTCCTGCACTGAGGGAAATGACGTCAGGAGCCCAGGCGCTGAAGGAGGCAGATTTCGAGGGACCACATAGCAACAGGCATTATAAGGTAAGTAAAAAAAATATATACTGTATTTTTCTACTTACCTTATAATGCCTGTGGGTGGAACTCCACTTGAATCAGTCTCGTTATTTAATAGACACACCTTGTATACTGTACAGTATTGACCCGGTCTGTCCTTTAAATTAAAAACAAAAACAAATGTCAAGTAGACATGTGCAATTCGTTTAGTTTTTTTCCGTTTTTCGTTAAAATTTGTTATATTCGTTCTTTTGTTATCATACGAATGAACGAACGATTCTCTAAAAATTTTAACGAATAACGAATGTTCGAATCGAACGAATCCGAAAAACAATGAAAATCCGAAATAACCAAATTAGAAACAACGAAATTACGGAAGAAGAAAATCCGAAAAATGAAAACAGGAACAACGAAAATCAAAATGAACGAAAAAATTTGTACATTCGTAACTTTTTTTTTTTTCGATTCAGAATTTTTCGTGTCTCTTACAATGGCGCTGCTTAACGTGCTTCGAATGGATTGAACGAAAAAATTTGTACATTCGTAACTTTTTTTTTCGATTCGTAATTTTCCGTGTCTCTTAAAATGTAATAATAGCATACACATTACATAA
This sequence comes from Lithobates sylvaticus, assembly GCA_028564925.1. Taxonomy (NCBI): domain Eukaryota; kingdom Metazoa; phylum Chordata; class Amphibia; order Anura; family Ranidae; genus Lithobates; species Lithobates sylvaticus. The sequence continues at coordinate 195,255,087 of CM053037.1, read as the reverse complement.
AATTATGAATTATGCTCCGATTACGAATCTACGAAAACAATGTTACAAAAGTACGAATAAATCAATCTAAAGAAAGTACGAATGTAACTAAATCTACGAAAATACGAATGCGTTCGAATAAACGAAAATTAAACTAACGGAAAAACGAATCAACGAAAAAATAACTCTTACGAAAATACGAATCGTTACGAATACGAACACCGACGACTTACGAATTTACGAATCGTTACGAATCAACGGAAACGAAAGAAACTAAACGAAAATAAACAAATTTTTCTATTGTGCACATGTCTAATGTCAAGTTCAGATTCACTCTCCTTGCTGCTGATTGGCTAAATCTGGATTTCCTGCTGATCAGCTGTTTTCAGGCATTCCGCCGAGCCTTTCCAAGGCTGCCGATGCTCAAAGCTTCTGTGCTTTCCCAGTGCAACTTTTTGGAAGCTCGTTGCTTTCCAACAGATTTCAGGCTGCACCTGTCTCATTTCCAACTGGAAAGCGTTGGGTTTGGAAGGTGGACAGCGAGAACTGAAGAAAGCCGGTCTGTGGCACTGTTGAAACAGCTGCCCGCTGGGTATTAAGTGGGGAACATTGGGAGGGGTGGTGTATATACCTTAATGTGCACATTTAGGTTACTTAAGAAGTATTTGTGAATAAATTCCTGACATGTCAAAATATACAGCAACAGGATCATTTTTCAGAATTTTTTTATCATTACAAAGCCTTCTTTGAGCTCTAGTCAGTAATCTTTGCCTAGGCGGACATGATGTCATCAGTCTGCTGCAGGTCTCCTCTCCTTCAGTGATCAGGCTGCAACATTCTAACTTTGCTAGTATGCATGAATCTATCCATTGCGTATAAGGTGTGGCATGGAGAGAAGGGGCGGCGCCCAGGCTCCCCAAATAGACGGGCCGCCACTGATGTAGGCAAATAAGTAAAAGAAACTAATAAAAGTACTTAAAGTCCAACGCAATCCAAAAATCCCAAATGCTTGGCTGCCAGCCCAACAACAGCAGGATGGGACTCTGTATAAGCACAAGAAAAAATGTGAACGTGATGTCTATGGTTGGTTTATGGGCTTGAAGTAGACATGTGGTTTATGGGCTTGGGCGGCACAGTGGTGTAGTGGTTAGCACTCTCACCTAGCAGTAAGAAGGGTCGCTGGTTCGAATCCCAACCACGACACTTCCTGCCTGGAGTTTGCATGTTCTCCCTGTGCCTGCGTGGGTTTCCTCCGGGTACTCCGGTTTCCTCCCACAATCCAAAGACATGCAGGTAGGTTAATTGGCTTCTGTCCAAAAATTGGCCCTAGTATATGAATGGGGACCTTGGATTGTGGGCTCCTTGAGGGTAGGGACTGATGTGAGTGTGCAATGTACAGGGATGGGGACAATTGTAGACACTCGCTCAGGTTGAACTGGATGGACTGATGTCTTTATTCAACCTTACTAACTAACTATGAAACTATGTGCAATTCGTTTCGTTTTTTTTTGGTTTTTTTTTCGTTTTTTTTTTTCCGTTTTTTTTTTTCGTTCGTTTTCATACGAATGAACGAATCGTTCGAATCGAACGATCCGAATAACGAATCGTTCGAATCGTACGAATCTGATTAACGAATCGTTTGAATCGAACGAATCCGAAAAACAACGAACATCCGAAAAAAAACGAATTAGAAACAACGAATGTACGAATGAAGAAAATCCGAAAAACGAAAACAGGAACAGGATTCGTACATTCGTAACTTTTTTTTTTGTTGAATTGGTAATTTTCTGTGTCCCTTACAATGGTGCTGCATAACGTGCTTCGAATAGATTGAACGAAAAAATTTGTACATTCGTAACTTTTTTATTTCGATTCGTAACTTTTTTTTTTTTTTTTTTTTAATTGGTAATTTTCCGTGTCCCTTACAATGGTGCTGCTTAATGTGCTTCGAATAGATTGAACAAAAAAATTTGTACATTCGTAACTTTTTTGTTTTCGATTCGTAACTTTTTTTTTCGATTCGTAACTTTTTTTTTTCGATTCGTAAATTATTAAAATGTAATAATAGCATACACATTACATAAAATTATGAATTATGCTCCGATTACGAATCTACGAATGTTACGAATGTACGAATAAATATGAATGCGTCCGAATTTCCAATAAACGAAAATTAAACTAACGAAAAAACGAATCAACAAAAAAATAACTCTTACGGATGTACGAATCGTTACGAATACGAACACCAACGACTTACGAATGTACGAATCGTTACGAATCAACGGAAACGAAAAAAACGAAACAAAAATAAACAAATTTTTTTTGTTGTGCACATGTCTAGCTTGAAGTTGTTATTGGGTCCATTACATTAATATAGGATTTTCTCTATAGAGTCTTTAAAGTGGTTCTGCACCCATTTCATTTAGTAAATCTCTTTGCCTTCCAAATCAGGCAAAGAGTACTAAATGAAATGTGTTTTTTTTTTTTTTTGTTTTTTTAACTTACCTTGTAATTGATGACTTCCGGTCTTCTGTCTCTTCGGCGGTGGGCGGGGTCTCTGCGTCGATCGTCGTCAGGCCGCACTGTCTCCTGGGATCTGGTGTCATTGATCCCAGGAGTCAGTGCGGGCATCTTCCGAAATCTCGCGAGATTTCGGCCACATCTTCCGAAATCTCGCGAGATTTCGGACACATCTTCCGAAATCTCGTGAGATGTCGGCAGATGTGCCGTTACTGCGCACGCGCGAGTAACGGCGGTGCATGCTGGGCCATCTAAAGTGCCTGTGGGGGTTTCACATGCCCACAGGCAAGATGGCCCCCAGCAGACAAGAAGAAGATGAAGAATTTTATCGGAGGAAAACCGGCGGCGATCGAGATGGAAGATGGAACAGGTAAGTCCCCCAATTGAGCTATATGCCCTTGGCATATAGCCCAAAAAAAAAAACGAGTGCAGAACCGCTTTAAGTCTTTAATGTAAAGATTTGTTTCTTTATGTTGATTTGTTTTTTTGTTTTTTTCTTATTTTTGTAAACCATTTAAAAAAGCTTCATTGTAATTTTCTTTCAAGGTCAAATCAATGTTATTTGGATCCATTGTCATGGGACCCTTTCATAGGCCGATGCCTACTCTGCCTATCTGGTAATCTGGCACTGCCTTCAAAAGCCAACCTCCCAGCCTTGGAGGAAGACAGTTTGGGGATGTTGGATTTGGGCAGGTCTTGAAAAAGGCAGTTCCAAAATGTAATAAATCCTTTTCCCCTTGGATGGGCCAAGAACACGGTCTACCTTCCCCGCCCTCATTAACAGCTTTATGTTCATCACTCAGTATAGGGGACAGCATACATCTCTCAGTTGTTAATAATCTTCAAGGATGAATTCATTTTTGTTTCATTGTTTAGGCATGTCCTTTATTAATACAACTCAGGTGCCAACTCATGGGAGATCATGTGTGCCGAGCCAAAAGGTAGGTGTTGAGGAATCCATATGACCTATTCAATCCAAGAGAAGGTGAGAGATGTCATGTGGCAGTCCACCACACAAATTCCAAACGGCAATTCATGGGGCAAGACATGACCCGTTTAATTGCTTCTTTAAAACTAAACTAAGATTTTGTCTGGCCCACAACTAGGGTCAGTAAAGGCTGCATATGGCCCCCTCCCCCTACGTTCCCATTCTCCAATGTCCAGCACAGGTTACTGCCAGCATCCTAGAAACCAATGGTGAGCTTGCCCCAGTTTCCTCCACCCAGACCTGCGCTGTCTTCCACTCTGCTACTGAAAAACACTTTAAGCCTTATGCCCCGTACACGCGGTCGGAAATTCCGACCACAAAATCCGTCGGATTTTTTCAGACGGATTTTGTCCGACACTGGTGTTGCATACACACGGTCGGACAAAGTTGTCGGAAAATCCGATCATTCTGAACGTGGTGACGTTCGTTGCCTACGACGGGACTACGTAGAGGCTAGTAGCCAATAGCTTTGGTCTTGTAATGTGATCTGAGCATGCATGGCACTTTGTCCGTCGGAATTCGCTACACACGATCGGAAAAAGTCCGATAGGACTTTGTTGTCGGAAAATTTGAGAGCAGGAGATAAAACTTTTTCCGTCGGAAATTCAGATGGAAAAAGTCCGATGGAGCCCACACACGGTCGGAATTTCCGACATCATGGTCCGATAGGACATTTTCCGTCGGAAAATCCGACCGTGTGTACGGGGCATTAGAGTGGTAAGGGGTACTCTGATGGGGACCCTGATAGAGGCCCTGATGTAAGGAGAGTCTGATATGGACCCTGATGTAACTGGGGACTCTGATATGGACCCTGATGTAACTGGGTACTCTGATATGGACCCTGATGTAACTGGGGACTCTGATATGGACCCTGATGTAACTGGGGACTCTGATATGGACCCTGATGTAACTGGGGACTTTAATGGAGACCCCATTGTAACTGGGTACTCTGATGGGGACCCTGATGTATCTATGGACTCCGACATTGTAAGGAAAGAGTCTAATGAGCACATTTATGTACAAAGGATTCTGATGGGGCCCCTGATGTAAGGGGGGCCTCTTATGTAACGGATACTCTATGTAGACCCTGATGTAAGGAGAGTCTGATGGGGACCCTGATGTAAGGGGGGCTTTTTATGTAATGGATACTCTATATAGACCCTGATGTAAGGAGAGTCTGATGGGGACCCTGATGTAGCTGGGGACTCCGATGTTGTAAGGAGAGAGTCTGATGAGGGACTCTATGGAAACCCTGATGTTAGGGAGACTCTGATGGGGCCCCTGATATAAGGGGGGTCTCTGATGAGGATCCTGATGTAAGCAGAGTTTAAAGAGGACATTCATGTGTGGTGACTCTGATGGAGACCCAGATGTAAAGGCTGACTTCAATGGAAATTCTAATGTAAGGGGAACTCTGATGTTGTAAGGAGAGAGTCTAATGAAGAGGACATTGCTGTACAGAGGACTCTGATGGGGACCCTGATGAAAGGAAGGACTATATTGGAAGCCCTGATGTAAGAGGGCGCTCTGATGGGGCCCTGGTGTAAGGGGGGCTTCTGATGTAAGGGGGACTCTATAGAGACCCTGATGTTGGGGAGACTCAGATGGGGACCCCGATGTAAGAGGAGACTCTGATGGGGATCCTGATTTTAGGGGGACTCTGATGAAAGGTGGACTCTGATGGAGACTCTGATGTTATGGGGACTCTGATGGGGACCCTGATATAATGGGGACTCTGAGGGAGACCCTAATTTAGGGGGGCTGATTTTAGGGGGACCCTGATGGAGATCCTAATGTAAGGGAGACACTCATGGGGACCCTGATGTAAGGGGGGACTCTGATGGAGACTCTGATGTTACGGGGACTCTGATGGGGACCCTGATATAATGGGGACTCTGAGGGAGACCCTAATTTAAGGGAGACTGATTTTAGGGGGACCCTGATGGAGATCCTAATGTAAGGGAGACACTCATGGGGACCCTGATGTAAGGGGGGACTCTGATGGAGACTCTGATGTTATGGGGACTCTGGCGGGGACCCTGATTTAAGGGTACATTTTTTTTGGCCTGCAAATATTTGTAAAACATACAATTTGGGTGTCATACTGGAAAGTTTGGAGACCTTTGCTGTATAACATGGCAACAGTTTCATTGCATGATTTTCGTCTCTTTGTTTCTTTGTATTCTCTCACATTGTCATATTGTTACAGGTCCACTTGCGGATCTAAGAAATGTTGTAAAACCTGAAATTATTTTGTATCCCTCCAGAGAGGAATTTCCTTAAGTGACCGACTCTCTTAGTACATCTCTAAACAGAATGTAAACAATGGCTCTCAAGTCTTCTTTCCTTCATGGTGCTCAGGCTTGGCCGCCTCGTCCTCTCCTCTGTATATATTGGAGATTGGTACTTTCTTTGTTTAGGTCTTGCCTGACCGTGAAATCACTCTCAGATGTGACGAGTGACTGATAATGACTAACAGAAGAGAAAGTCGGGAATGAGGTGCCTTCCTATCCAACAAATGTACTTTAAACAGGATGGAAGGAACGTAGAAGGGTCAGGCCGGGACAATTGAGGCACTGTTTGGGCACTCCGCTCCTCTCTATGGCATAGTTATCATTGGAGGACGGACCAGTTCAGAAGAACCTCAATGTGCTCTTAAAGATCGACTATAGGATACAATATTATATTCTGGTAAAGGTTTGGGGTTAATACCTGTAATGATAGAATTTAGGATTAATGTCTTTATTTACATTCTCTCCATCTTTAAATGCAGGCCATCATGTCCAAGAAAAGTGGCAGTTACAAGGGTCAGGACAAAGCATATAACACTAATAATAAGTAGGGAGGGTTTGAGGAGTTCAGGGATCAGTAGTAAGTAATACAGAGTTCAGAGGTCAGTATTGCGTAACAGAGTTCAGGGGTAAGTAGTAAGTAATATAAAGTACAGGGGTCAGGAGTAAGTAATGCAAAGCTCAGAGGTCAGTAGTATGTGACAGAGAGTTCAGAGTTGAGTAGTATGTAACACAGAATGCAGAGCTCCAGAGTAGGTAACACAAAGTTCAGAGGTCAGTTGTATGTAGCAAAGAGTGTAGGGGTCCGGAGTATCACAGAAGCAGGGGTCAGGAGTAAGTAATGCAAAGCTCAGAGGTCAGTAGTATGTGACAGAGAGTTCAGAGTTGAGTAGTATGTAACACAGAATGCAGAGCTCCAGAGTAGGTAACACAAAGTTCAGAGGTCAGCTGTATGTAGCAAAGAGTGTAGGGGTCCGGAGTATCACAGAAGCAGGGGTCAGGAGTAAGTAATGCATAGCTCAGAGGTCAGTAGCAGTGATGTAACTTACTCAGTTAAAATAAACAGAGTTACTTAACGCAGTTACTTTAGAGGGTAACGAATAATCTAACTGATTACTCTTCCCCTCATGGTAACGCAGTTCCCATTACTTGGGCGGCGTTACCGCAATTACATCTACCGCCCGGGAGGCACGCCGTGGCCGCGCTGCCTGGCCATTCGTTCCGCCATGGGGAGGGGGGCTTTCGCCCGCTGAGCTGAGAAGAGGCTGAGACTCACAGAGACTGTCTGGACCGCTCCATCCCGCCCCGCCTATCCAGAGAGAGAGAATGTAGGGAGGCGGGGAGTACACTGAAAAATGAAGTCAGCTGACCAGCTGACACCAATCGAGTGAAGGGGAGGGTCTCTCTCTCCCCCCATGAGGAAAGGCATCCCTGGAGGCATTCAAGTAAGTGACTGTCTGACGATTCGAATTGCAGTGCAATCAATCCATCCCAAGTCCTCCACCACCTCTGCTTCTTACTGATCCCATCCCTACCCACCCACCATCACTTCTACAATAGAGGTGATGGGGGGATAGGGTAGGGATGAGATCTGTGGTGGTGGGGGATGGGATCAGTAAGAGGCAGAGGTGATGGTGCGAGAGTATGGCACCACCACCGCTGCCACCCCCCCAAGTACCACTGCTGCCTGCCACCCCCCACCCCCCCAAGTACACCACCACCACTGCTACCCCCCCAAGCACTGTACACCACCACCACTGCCACCCCCCCAAGCACTGTACACCACCACCACTACCACCCCCCTAAGTACACCACCACCACTGCAACCACCCCAAGTACCACCGCTGCCACCCCTCAAGGACCACAGCTGCCACCCCTCAAGTACCACAGCTGCCACCCCTCAAGTACCACAGCTGCCACCCCTCAAGTACCACAGCTGCCACCCCTCAAGTACCACCGCTGCCACCCCTATCACAGTTACTTTGCTGAGTAACTAATTACTTTTCCAATGTAGTAACCGAGTTACTAACGCAATTACTTTTTGGGAGAAGTAAGATGACCAACACTGGTCAGTAGAGTAATGAAGAGTTAAGAGATGAGCCGTATGTAACATAGAGTGCAGAGGTCCAGTGTGAGCAACACAGAGTTCAGTGGTCAGTTGTATGTAGCATAGTGTGCAGGGGTCTGGAGTAAGTAATGCAAAGCTCAGAGGTCAGTAGTATGTAATAAATAGTTCAGAGGTGAGGAGAATGTAATGCAGAGGTCTAGAGTGAGTAACAGAGTTCAAAGGTCAGCTGTATGTAGCATAGAGTGCAGAGGCCAGGAGTATAACAGAGTACAGGAGTCAGGCATAAGTAATGGTGTTCAGAGGTGAGTAGTAAGTAACACAGAGTGCAGAGGTCAGCTGCAGGTATCAGAGTGCAGGGGTCAGGAGTAGGTATCACAGAGTGCAGAAGTCAGGAGTAAGCAACGCAAAGTGCAGGGGTCAGGAGTAAGTCAGTAATATGTAACTCAGAGGTCAGTAGTATGTAACTCAGAATTCAGAGGTCAGTAGTATGTAACTCAGAGGTCAGTAGTATGTAAATCAGAATTCAGAGGTCAGTATTATGTAACTCAGAGGTCAGAGGTCAGTAGTATGTAACTCAGAGATCAGTAGTATGTACCTCAGAGGTCAGCAGTATGTAACTCAAGGTACAGAGGTCAGTAGTATGTAACTCAGAGTTCAGAGGTCAGTAGTACGTAACTTTGAGGTCAGTAGTATGTAACTCAGAGGTCAGTAGTATTTAACTCAGTGTTCAATAGTATGTAACTCAGAATTCAGAGGTCAGTAGTATGTAACTCAGAGGTCAGTAGTATGTAACTCAGAGGTCAGTAGTATGTAACTCAGAGGTCAGAGGTCAGTAGTATGTAGCTCAGAGGTCAGTAGTATGTAGCTCAGAGGTCAGTAGTATGTAGCTCAGAGGTCAGTAGTATGTAGCTCAGAGGTCAGTAGTATTTAACTCAGAGTTCAAAGGTCAGTAGAATGCAACTCAGAACTCAGAGGTCAGTACTATGTAACTCAGAGGTCAGTACTATGTAACACAGAGTTCTGAAATCATGTGTAAGTAACTCACCACTACTTGAATGATCTCCACTTGCTTCCAGGTCCCGTGCTGAGTGGCTGACCCGATTCATTGTGAATACAGGAAGTTGGCTGTTCAGTACAGGTGCCATTCATTGAATGCTTTACATTTTCTGCATAAATGCAAAGCATTCTCTAATTGGATGAGGTGGAGAGTGTGACGTCACTGCCGCACCTCTCCACCTTATCCAATCAGAGAATGCTTCGCATTCAATCAGAAAATGCAAAGCTGACTGACCTCCTGTGTTCACAATGCTGGAGAGCAGCTGCTTGATGCAGGACCCGGAATGCAAGTAGAGATCAGTGGAGTAGCGGCGTAAACTTTCAGTGATTTCCAGTTGTTTCCAGGAGCATTGACCAGGCATGCCATATACATAGTTACATTGGTCCAAGCTGGGCCAGCCTAACCACATGCCTGTGCCTGGAATTATTCTTTAAAATGTTGCTGTAAAATGTATGGGGTAGAGAGGTGCTCCGTTGTCCTGCACACGGCGCACTTATGACGAGGGACTAAATTGAACATGTCCCTGCGTGACGGACGTGTTCCTTTAAATCAGTCTGTTTTTTACGGCTAAAGCTCCAAGATCTCTTCTAATGCCGGATCTTTCAGCTAAACATTTGCCTTCCATAATGACTGCATTATAGTTACCGCCAACGAACAGGCAGTCCTTTCTCAAGCGCAGTCTTGTGTAGTCGCTTCATATGTCAAGTGCAATCTCCTGTGTCAGATCGAGATTTACGTAATTGGCTACAAATTCTTCCTGGCAAGTGACAGAGGCTTTACTTTGTATCATTGTGGGACATCAAAAGCATACATGTGTTAGCAGGAAAAAAAACATCTTTCTCCGCATATACCCAGAGGGCAGGAGGAGCCGCGTACAACAGAAATCTATCGCCTTTTCAAATATTCTTTTTCATATATACGTGTAAGTGTAAAGATCTTCGAATTGATGTAAACCTTCATTGGATGACATTAGGTTTGCTTTGTGCGCTGTCACAAAGAGAACTTGATGCTTTGCATGCTTAAAGGAGAAGTACGAGGAAAACTCCTCGTTTGGCTGTACAGTTCGCAGTTCGTTTTGCTCTCCTGTAACCCGTTTTCAGCAGACAGCGCGGCTGTCGGCTGACGTCACAGAGGCGGTCCAGGCTTGGGAAAGATCACGACCTTGACTGACCCCCCGGTTCAGCCTCTCAGTGCGCCGATGAGTGAGGGAGCTGTGGCTGACATTCTCCACAGGTCTGACGAAACGCGTTACCGCCCCCTTGTCTCCACTGACACCATTAGCCTCGTGTGTCCCACAGTGAATACAGGCTTCCCTGCTGCCTCCTCTCTCCAACACGTATGAGAACTTGGGGGCACCCGTGCGTGCTCACTCCCAAGTCCTGCTGCTGCGTCTATTGACACAGACAGCAGGACTCGGCCCCGCCCACCGTTCCCGTGTCACTGGATTTGTGTCAGGGCCGGGCTCAGCCCTTCCTTCTCAGAGCTGGCCGCTCAGCTGTCGGCTAATTACCAGCTCCCATCTCTCTCCACACTTACTCAGCTGTTGATGATATCCTGCTCGTCAGTCCTGCCTACTTTAGCCGTTCAGCCCAGTGGATCTCTGCCTTCGCCTTGATTAACATCACAAAAAACTATCTTCTGCGTTCCGGTTTAAAGACTGGCTTCGCTGACATCCCTTCTGGCTCCAGATCCTGCTTGCTGTTCCTCTACATTGATCCCTGACATCTGGCTTGGCTGACCATCCGTTCTGGTTACTGAACTTTGGCTATGTTTTGACTATGTTTGTTCCTTTTACTTTTATTATTAAACAAGCGCGATTTAACTGTACTTCTGTCTTGGTCGGATTTCATGGTTTCTGACAATTTGATTGACAGCAGCAGGAGACATTATCAATCTGTGCAATGAGGAGAGAGATAGCGACTGGAGCCGCTGTGCTCATGCACATTGCTGGATCGGATCAGGCTCAGGTTAGAAAATAGGGGGATCTGGGGGAGGGCTGCAGAACAAAAGGTTTTTCACCTTAATGCATAGAATGCATTAAAGGGGTTGTAAACCTTTGTGGTTGTTCACCTCAATGCATTCTATGCATTGAGGTGAAAAACCTCTTGCAGTGCAGCGGGAATGTTGGTGGTCAGGCCCTGGGGGCCCCGGCCTAAAGCTGTGGCTGCCCTGATAGTGTGTGACTGTGGAGGGGACATTAGAGCGTAAGCTCCTCCGGCACAGAGACTGATGGGACTGGCTCAGTGTTCTCTGTACAACGCTGCAGTATATATCAGAGCTATATAAATTAGGGCTGTAGAAATTAAAGATTAATTCCTCGATTATTCGATTATTTTTTTTGATCGATCAAAATTCTTTTTATTGGTACTCACCTCTCCGCCGGCTTCTGGGTCTTCAGGGAGTTCCGTCGGAGATCCAGTGATGTCACAGACATCGATGTCACCGGACTCCTCCCCCCTTCCCCAAGTGCCTCCGTCTGCTAACGAAGGGAAGGGGGGAGGAGTCCGGTGATGTTGAAGTTCTGATTGGACGTAATGCGTACAGGGGAGGAGCTACACATTAATGCTTTAATGCTTTGTGCATTAAGTTTGCTTTGTTTACAGTCGCTTCCGGTCTACATGCATCGGCTTTATATCATTGCTCTGGACCGGCTTCCTGGACCGGTGGACCCTGCCTGTGCAATGTGTGTGATGCACTATTGTATATGGAAAGTTTTCAGCTATGCAAGTTAATGACATAATTCACTATTGCCATAGCAGGGCTAAAACCTAACTCGGGAACAGACGTGTAGGTTGGAGGCCAGGTGACACTAATTGCATGGATTATGTATGTTTTTCCAGTGTTTGTGTTGGTTTTTCAGAATGCCCCGAGCCGAGGTCTGCTCCCAAAAGCATACTGATAAGTTAACTAGTATTTGACCAAACTGAACCTACTGCTGGAAGACATTACAATGAAGACATTACGGAGTACAGAGACTGATATGAATAGTACAATGTTCTCTGTACAGCATTTCGGTATATGTCAGAGCCATATAAATGTATAATAATAGTGTGGGGGGGACAGTAATAGTGTGTGACTGTGGGGGTAGAGTTGCCACCTCATCCCTTTAAACCGGAACACCTTTGAATTACACGGGTTCTGAAGCTAATTCAATGCAGATAAGGCACCAAGTGAGTTTAATTACCACCTTAATCAGCCACAAAACTTGTGTAATTACTATGTGTTCGGGTTTAAAGGGATGAGGTGGCAACCATATGTGGGGGGGGGGGGGCATTAGAGTGTAAGCTCCTCCGGTACAGAGACTGATGTGACTGGGTCAGTGCTCTCTCTACAACACTGCAGTATATGTCAGAGCTATATAAATGTATAACAATAGTGTGCAGGGCTGCCTTTAGGGGGGGACAGCCCATACACACTTAGGGGGCCCAGAAGGGGCCCAGATGCCCCAGTGTCCCAAGCTGTCGAGGCATGTCTCTTTGCTGGATTTGGATGTGTTATTGCTGGATTTGGCTGTCTTTTTGCTGGAGAGGATGTCTCTTCTGTGTATTGGAATGTCTCTTTGCGGGATGGGGATGTCTCTTTGCTGAATATATGAGGCTGTCTCTTTGCTGTATTGGGCTGTCTCTTTGCTGGATTGGAATGAAATGGCCATGTGAAGGAAGGTAGTGTGAGAATTGTACCCCCCCCCCCCCTTTCCTTTACATGCCCATTGTGAAATGGGCATGTAAAGGAAGGAGAGGTGAAATGTAGTGGTGGCAGGCTTCATATTTTTTGTCCAAAATATATTGCTTACTGTTAAATCTTGAAAGCACTGATGACTACTGAAGAATACACTCTTCATTTTCATATATTAAGTTGTAGGAGTGTTAAAATCAAAGTGGGAATGTTGGTGGTCAGGCCCTGGGGGCCCCGGCCTAAAGCTGTGGCTGCCCTGATAGTGTGTGACTGTGGAGGGGACATTAGAGTGTAAGCTCCTCCGGCACAGAGACTGATGGGACTGGCTCAGTGTTCTCTGTACAACGCTGCAGTATATATCAGAGCTATATAAATTAGGGCTGTGGAAATTAAAGATTAATTCCTCGATTAATCGATTAATTTTTTTGATCAATCAAAATTCTTTTGATTGGTACTCACCTTTCCGCCGGCTTCCGGGTCTTCAGGGAGTTCCGTCGGAGATCCAGTGATGTCACAGACATCAATGTCAGCGGACTCCTCCCCCCTTGCCCAAGTGCCTCCGTCTGCTAACGAAGGGAAGGGGGGAGGAGTCCGGTGACGTTGACGTTCTGATTGGACGTAACGCGTACAGGGGAGGAGCTACACATTACGTCACCCGCTGCTGCCCTATGGAACTATCACGATTCGGCTTTACATGCTGTGTTTTTATCATCTTTATGTGAGTAGTTTGTGTTTGAACACAAAAATGTAATCTTATACTTATGCGGTGATCACTTAGATCTTTTCTTTCTACCCATGACCTGGCGTCCTTGCTGAGATCTAAGGAGGGAGGAGTTTATGGTCCGTGTTAACCCTTTTGATACCCGCTTGTATGACCACCTGTTTGCACAGGGGTCCATGCCATAAGGTGAGAGGAATTAGTTAGACCGGAGGTGGAGGGATTGTCACGCTACTGTGGGAAAAAAAATGACTTACGTCAGTGCTACAGTTTGAATTTAAAATGTATTTGTGTGAACTGTGAAGTTAAGTCATGGATTGTGGAAACTAACTAGTGTCGGGTGATTGTATATAGTGTATACCACATTTACCACTGACTAATTCAGAGTTGCAATGCAAGGAGATCAGTTAAAAGTAGTTGGATCTGTATGTGCGTTATAATTCATCGAAATTAGTCGATTAATCGATTTAAAAAAAAAAAAAAAACGATTAACCGAACACAAAAATTGGAATCAGTAACAGCCCTAATATAAATGTATAATAATAGTGTGCGACTGTGGAGGGGACATTAGAGTGTAAGCTCCTCTGCTACAGAGACTGATGTGACTGGCTCAGTGTTCTTTGTACAGCACTGCAGTATATGTCAGAGCTATGTAAATGTATAATAATAGTGTGTGACTGGGGGGGGGGGGGGATATTAGAGTGTAAGCTCCTCTGCTACAGAGACTGATGTGACTGGCTCAGTGTTCTCTGTACAGCACTGCAGTATATGTCAGAGCTATGTAAATGTATAATAATAGTGTGTGACTGGGGGGGGGAGGGGACATTAGAACGTAAGCTCCTCTACTACAGAGACTAATGTGACTGGCTCAGTGCTCTCTGTACAGCACTGCAGTATATGTCAGCACTATATACATGTATAATAATAGTGTGCGACTGTGGAGGGGACATTAGAACGTAAGCTCCTCTGCTACAGAGACTGATGTGACTGGCTCAGTGTTCTCTGTACAGCACTGCAGTATATGTCAGCACTATATAAATGTATAACAATAGTGTATGACTGTGGGTGGGATTTTAAAGTGTAAGCTCCTCTGGTGGAGACTGCTGCGACTGGCCCAGTGTACTTTCTAAAATTCAGCCAAATAAATGTCAGTACAATTATAAATAAAATAAACACATTAAAAAAGCCCCTTATAAAACAATAGCCTGCTGGAAAGGGACGGCTGTTTGGCACACAGCTTGGCCTGAATTCATAAGACATAATACTTGAAGGTCTTTGACTTTTTTTTTTTTAGGTGGAGCCAAAACCACACAGCTGACTCCATACTTTCCTCTGGAATGTCTCATCCCACCTCAGGCCAACGCCCGGACATCTGCGTGGGACCATCTTGTCTTGATTTTTTACCTCTGATGGCTCATGGCCTTAGGAAGGGCCTGTGTCAGATGCCCGAACAAAATTCCCCAGATCTACCACAATGTAGGCTCCAACCTACACGTCTGTCCCAAAATTAGGTATTAAAACCGGCTGTGGTGGTGGCTAAATATGTCATTAACTTGTGTGCATAGCTGAGAACTTTCCATATAACCTGAGTGTATCATGGGCTGGCTTCACCTCTAATGATTCGATAGACTTGGGAGTCCACCAGAGGGGCCACCAACAATGACAGTGGGGGGGGGAAATAATTTGCAATCTTGACACAAAGTACATTTTTGCAATGTATGTTTACCTCTGGGGCTCAACCTACAAGACATATGAGCTCTTCACCATTTCCTTCTTCTTATTCATATGTAGAACTGACCCCCGAAGGAGCTGCTGGTTTTATTTTGGGCTTACCGTTACCTCACTTACTCGATTCTCCGTCTTGGGGATCCCGTGGAAAGTGGCCCAAAGTAATGTTGAGACTGACACTGAATCTTCTTTTGGGTTATTTATTTAGAAAAGAAGACAAAGTCTCGTAATAAAAAGGGTAGAGGGTTAGGGGTGAGTCCAGGTACTTAAGATTGCAGGGTGAAGATACTAGAAGAATCCACAGAATATTACTGCTCCACACACTGGATTCTATTGCCCCCGAAAAGACCTCTCTCACTAGGCCTAGTAGCCGGTAGGATGCTTGGTAAAGTCTCTGCCACAGACTTGTAAGTTACACTTTAGCTTCACTGAGGGATTTGATGAACTTTAAAGAACTAACATATGGTACCAGTTTCTCTCAGCCGACCCGGCGATACCGTATGGGTGTTGATCCGGGTTGCGTCCTTCAACTAAGTCTCCAGGCTCCTTCAGAGAAGCCAACCCTGCGCAAGGCCTTCTCCTGAATGGGTCCTCCCCTGGGGTACTTACGTTTCTGGGCCTCTCCCTTCAGATGAGACGGCACCAGACCTTCCTTGGATCAGTAGGCTCCGAACTTCAGTCAGGCCTGTCCGTTGCCTCGGGCCAGCCAGCCCAGAGACACAGGATGCATGGTTCCGCACCCCAGGCCAGGAGGGCCATAGGGCTGGGTCAGGAGGACCACCGAAACCAAACAGACAGAAAATAATCCCCCGCCAACATGGCCTCGGTACCTTAAATACCACCCCCCAGAATGCACAGCAGGAGAACACTCCCACTGGGCTGGTTCAGAGAGATAAGTGGCATTCAATGCATCCAGCTAGACTGCGTTTCTCCCCTTGCCCGCGGTGACAGCGACACCTGCTGCCAAGGAGAACCCAGTGCAACCCAGCTGGACTGGTACTGAAACCAGTAATTTAGCAAAATTATCCTGAAGCCATACAATAGCGCCTGTTCGTCAGGAGCCAGCGCTACACATATTTTTGTATACATTTTTACAAATTTTTCTTTGATCATGAGTGGGCTGAAATCGAAGTTCCATGATTTATTGCTTCTCTCTTGAGATTTATGTGGTTGAGTTAGGCTGTGGTGGTTCCAGCAGCCATCTTGTTGTGTGCACAGATGGTGATAGTGTAGCTTGAACACCTTCCTGAATCCAAACACCATTGAGGTCAATGGTGCTTAATTTTAGGTGGGCTGTTTGTCAGTCCTGTACACATGATCGGACTTTCCGACAACAAAACCGTGGAATTTTGTTCGAAGGATGCATACACACGGTCACACAAATGTTGGCCAACAATTCCGAACGTGGGAATGTGGTGACGTAGACGACGTACGACGAGCCGAGAAAAATGAAGTTCAATAGCCAGTGCGGCTCCTTCTGCTTGATTCCGAGCATGCATGGAACTTTTGTGCGTCGGACTTGTGTACACACGATCGGAAATTCCGACAACAACGTTTTGTTGGCGGAAAATTTGAGAACCTGCTAGCCAACATTTGTTGGCAGAAAGTCCAACAACAAATGTTCAATGGAGCGTACACACGGTCGGACTTTCAGCCAACAAGCTCATTTTTTTTAATGGTTTCTAACCTCAGAGGTGGGCCTTCAGGTGAGAGAAAGTCTCTGTTTGGCCGCCTCCTTGTTGCTAAGCCACTGATTGGCCAGTCCAGGATGCCCTGACCAATTTGTGGCTTTGCTGTGAAAGTCAGGCCCGGAAGGAATAGACGGACAGACAGCATAAATGGAGGACAGTGGTGGAAGGTTTGTAAAGTTGTAAAGATTGTAGGAAAGAGGGGTTCTGATCTGATTGGTGAAGTGAACGAAATGGGCGGGGTCCGTAGGGGTTTGTAGGCAGGACGATCCCAAGAAAGTTTCAGTAGCAAGGTGATTGATATCAGTCTTCCCACCCTCTCTTCACTTTATTTAGTGGTGGTTTAGGCCCCATGCACACGAGACACAGATGCAAACTCTGCTGAACGCATGTTTGTAAAAGCAGAAACCTGCGTTTAAAAACGCGCGTTTTGCTGTGTTTTCATGCCGCGTTTAGCCGCGTTTGCGTCTATAAGCATTTGTAAAGATAACATCATATAGACCCTCCCCAAGCTCAGAAAGCATGTATTATTAACTATTTCTGCCATTTTGATCAGAGTGAGCAGCAGCAGAGAGATCAGTTGTACACTTGCATTTGCCTCTCTTTCTGTGTTTTTTTTTGGAAATGGATCCCATATTTAATATATGTCAGGAAATGCGCCTGATGTCGCTCTTGATGAGGCAGCAACGTCGTCGCAAATTTGCATCAGAGGTCCAGAATCAGAGCTTGTCGATATTGGACCCATCCGTTGATGGTACAGCGAATGTCCGTTGGATATTTCACAAACATGTTTGCATTAGTGAGTATATACGCTCTATGAACTATCTAAACTAATTACGATATTTTAAACCAATTTTTCTAGTATTTTTTATGGTTTACCATCATATTTCTGAGTTTTCTGGTCCAAAAAATTAGGTTCCTTTAAAAAGGCTTATAAACGCAAACGCGGCTAAACGCAGTTGCCTGCGTTTAGCCGCGTTTATCTGCGTTTTGCGTATGAAACGCGGAAAAGCAAAGTGTCTGAAAGCATTTTTTTGCTTCTGGAAAAACGAGGTTAAACGCAACTGTATAAAAAGGGGAAAAACGAGACTGTGTACATGGACACATAGGATAACATTGCATGCGTTCAGGGGCAGTTGAAAAAAGTGTCCAACTGCCTCTGAACGCGCGTTTAACAGCGTCTCGTGTGCATGAGGCCTTAGTCACAGCACAAGCCGATCGGTGGGTGCTGGGCCAATGGATGACTATATATGCGTTTATGGAATGTTTAATTTTTTTCGCCAGTTGCTTTACAATGCATCTGAATCACATCTCATGTCAGAATTACAAATATTTTACTTGCAGCAATTCATGTATGGGTATGTCAAAGCCTCAGTTCACCATTAACTATGGAGACAATGAAAATGGTAAAGATATTGCACACAAGTTAAAAAAAAAAAGACGATTGGTGAAAAAAATAAAAAATGAGTCTTTGAAGTGTTGGCGCTGAGATAACACACTGTAGATGTATTCTTCATGAACCACGGGATAAAGACGTATCAATCCATATTGACAGGTGCACTTAAAAGCGATATTCTTAGCCGATTGGGAAGAAAATGTGACAAAGAAAGCCTCCTAACAGCCCCCCGGGGGGATCTGCCTTCAATGCTGCCATCGAGGACAGTCAATCGCTGGATGAGTTTGTTTCATCCTCTCGGCAGATGTCCAATAACTGCCATCATTAGATTGTTGTCTCTTCGCAGGTCCCCTGAAGATCACTGCATGATCTGAGAACAACAGTTCCTTTCTGATACGTTGTTATATATAAAGTATCTGTTTCGGAGAAAAAGATCTCAATGTATTTCTCAGGCAGAATGCCAAACAGGTCAAAGTCAGAGGGAATTCCCGGCTGGAGTATGCTCGCCAGAGTATATCCAATGATGATGATGATGATGATGATGAAGGGCATAACCCCTTTGAAACTGAATGCAACATAAAACAAGAGCAGCCATTGTATAGGCAATGCCAATCTACAGTACTGCCAATAAGATGATTGGGAACAGGTGACATAAATGAGATACTTTAGGGCCTGATTATATCCTCATCGCATGCCAGCCAACATTTCAGAATCTCAGATTTGAAACCTTGAACTGAACAGGTGAAGACAGAAATAAAGGAGGCGCTGCCACCGCTGACGTTTCTGAAGGTCTAGATGAATACTGATTATTTGGGGTTATTTAAGGTGAACAACATATAGCTAAAGCCCTGCCAAAAGTATCCTGCATTTATACAGCACCAATACACTGAGAACACTCAGCCATTCACATCAGTCTCTGCACCAGAGGAGCTTACACTCTAACCGCTTCACCCCAGCAAGATTTTACCCCCTTCCTGACCAGAGCACTTTTTGAGATTCGGCACTGCGTCGCTTTACCTGACAATTGCGCGGTCGTGCGACGTTTCACCCAAACAAAATTGACGTCCTTTTTCCCCCCACAAATAGAGCTTTCTTTTGGTGGTATTTGATCACCTCTGCGGTTTTTATTTTTTGCGCTATAAAAAAAAAAATTGCGATAATTTAAAAAAAAACACAATATTTTTTTACTTTTTGCTATAATAAATATTGTAAAGGAAAGTGCAGCGCTGAAATATGTGAACAAGTGTGATACCCATAAACCAAAAAAAATTCAGTATTCAAAAGGGAAGGACAATAAAATGTACTCCTTAGGATAAACAAATTGTAAACACAAATGTCCAATGTATAAAGGGTAAGTACAAATAAACAAAATGTCCCAAAGTGATAAAATGAAGATGGCGTCAAGCCAAGGTGATCTCGGACTGAATCCTCTGGTACACACTTTAAAGACAGATGGAAATAGATGTAAGCTTACCGGAACTGGTGGACTCCCTGTCAGCAACAGGGAGTCAAACAGGCATGGAAAGGCTCCAAACGGCCAGCAGACTCGACATTCATGGGTAGACAGGTGGACTCCATGGGACTACTCGCAACCTCACAGACCCGTTACGGATGGTCGGAACGTGGATGACTTGGATGGAACCTGGACTGGCACTGGTAAGATGGAAACTGGAACTTCCACGGATGGAATAAACCGAACCAAAACTGGATCACCACTAGTGATGTGGCGAAGGTTCTCGTAGGATGCTCCCCAAAAGTATTTCAAACCATGTATTGGAAATAAAGAAAAAACAAGGAGGGGACTCCAATGGTGTAGATCAAAAGGGTAGGTTTTTATTGACAAAAACCAGTATGGAACAAAAGAATAAAAGTGATCACATTTAAAAAGCAGTGTGGGAATGAGTATGACCTCGCCCTATTGTTATGGAATATAATAAATATCCCCCAAAGATATATAAAAAAAAATGTTTTCCTCAGTTTAGGCCAATATGTATTCTTCTACAAATTTTTTGGTAAAAAAAAAAATCGCAATAAGCGTATATTGATTGGTTTGTGCTAAATTTAGAGCATCTACAGATAGGGAATAGTTTTATGGAATTTGTATTATTATTTTATTTTTTACTAGTAATGGAGGCGATCTGCAATTTTTATCGGGACTGCAACATTATGGCGGACACGCCGGACAATTTTTACAGTGATCAGTGCAATAAAAATGCATTAATTACTGTAAAAATGTCATTGGCAGTGAAGGGGTTAACCACTAGGGGGCAATCAAGGGGTTAATGTGTTCCCTATTGTGTGTTCTAACTGAAGGGGGAGGGGACTGTGTAGGGGAGATGACAGATCGCTGTTCATACTCTGTATGAACAGACGATCTCTCTGTTCTTCCCTCTGAGAAACGGAAACTGTCTGTTTACACACACAGATCCCGGTTCTCCATGATCGCCACCGCCGGGCACTCGCATCGGCTCCGTGGGCGCATGCGCCCCCTAGTGGCTGTATATGTTACCAACGTAATATGATGGCGATTCGCGTGCCATGTTGCCGTAGTACAACTGCAGAGGCTGGTCTTCAAGCGGTTAATGTCCCATCACATTCACACACTATTATTACTAGAAATTTCTGTAGCTCTGACATATTCTGCAGTGCTGTACAGGGAACACTAAGCCAGTCACACCAGAGGATCTTAAATTCTAATGCCCCCCCCCCCCCCCCCCCCCCCACTGTCACACATTATAATTATAATTTGTATAGCTCTGACATATACCGCAGTGCTGTACAGAAAGCAATGAGCCAGCAACATCAGCCTCTGCACCAGAGGAGCTTACATTCTAACGCCCTCTCTGATGTTTTTGAAACGTCATTTTGGTAATATGCTGGCAGAGGAACCGCCTGGGTGGATGGGTATTTTTCAGTCCTGGTTTAGGCCTTTTCTGAGAAGCTGGGAGAATAGTGGGCCAGTGAAAAGCCTGAGGGTCCCACATGGTAAACTCCTGGCCCTTGCCTGAAAAAGCTTTGGCAGTGGCAAGTGACGGTGGAGCAAATTAAGGCACCGGAGAGGAGGGTTGTTGAATTTGCTTTTAGCGAGCCACTGGCCTTGAGGGATTGCCCAGGCCCTGTTTTGAGGGAGGATCAGAATTTGATTAATCTGAGGGGAATCCCTTTAAAGTTTTTGGAATTTGGCCTGGCTCTCGTTCCATGGCAGACTTTATGTGAAGGGCAACTTGAAGCATCGCTCCGCTGAGAACCGTGGTTGTCCAAGAGTGTGGTGGGGTGGAGGAAGCAATGGACTATGTCTTTCTTCAGTGCCCTTCAATATACAAGTCTATGAGTGGGTGGGTGTGGCTTTGGGTATCCCTTTCCTTTGCCGCTTGAGTTATGTGAAGTGGGCGTATGGGGCTTTTGAGACTCGCTGGCATTTTGATTTCGAGAAACTTTTTCTAGTCAGTTTAATAGTCTGTTACTGCACGTGGAAGGCACAATGTCAGATTTCCACTTGGAAAGAAGTCCTTCCTGTCGAGGTGGTGGTGCACAACATTCTGGGTGAGGTTGGGAAAATTCAGGTTCTTGAGAAGGACAGGTCTCTGGGTGTGCAGCTTTTCTTACTGTCCTTCCACATCCCCCAGATTTTGTTATGATCAGATTTTTGAAAAAAGGCTGCATGTATGGGTTAAATCTTTAATGGTTTCTTAGCCTGAGGTGTGTTTTGGTTGAGGTAGAGTTGTGTTTTGCATGATTTAGTAGTTTATTGATAATAACATTATGTTTCTTTGTATATAGTTCTATTTATGTTATTTTTGGCAAAAAAAATGCTGTTATCTGCTGATGTAAATTTATTTGTATTTGTTTATTTATGTGTATATATATATATATATATATATATATTTGTATATATGTAAATATGTTTTTAATAACAAGCTGTATGTTTGCAAGATTTTTAATAAACAAAAATGTACACTCTAATGACTCACCACATTCACATACTATTATTAATATACATTTATTAGACATGTGCAGAACAAAAAAATTTGTTTATTTTAGTTTTGTTTTTTCCGTTTCCGTTGATTCGTAACGATTCGTACATTCGTAAGTCGTCGCGTTCGTATTCGTAACGATTCGTAAATTCGTAAGAGTTATTTTTCGTTGATTCGTTTTTTCGTTAGTTTAATTTTCGTTCATTCGTTTATTCGAAATTCGGACGCATTCGTATTTATTCGTACATTCGTAACATTCGTAGATTCGTAATCGAAGCATAATTCATAATTTTATGTAATGTGTATGCTATTATTACATTTTAATAATTTACGAATCGAAAAAAAAAAGTTACGAATCGAAAAAAAAAAAGTTACGAATGTACGAATTTTTTTGTTCAATCTATTCGAAGCACGTTAAGCAGCACCATTGTAAGGGACACGGAAAATTACCAATTCAACAAAAAAAAAAGTTACGAATGTACGAATTTTTTTGAAAGTAGGTTTCAGGTAAGTGACACATAATGGGCTACTATGTGATGCGATGCATAGTAGCCCATTATGCTTTACCTTTGCAGGGAAATTAAGACCTTGGCTCCCAGGTTTGCAAGCGCATTTTGTCAGTGGGCAGAGTAGGGACAGGTACCCCGCCTGGTAGGGACAGAACTAGCAGCAGGGAAAGGTTCCTGACAAGGAGGGAAAGATTAGGGCTTGCATTTTCTTTGGACATTTTCCTGCTTGGACACAAGACGGTACTTGCTGTTGGACTTGTAAGTGTTGCCGGCTGGGCTGCCTTACCACTGGGTTAATTGTGAACCAAAACAAGTCCTTTCATCGCACATGGACTGTGTTATTGCCACCAAACCACGCGGTACCCCACCTACAAAACCCAGCTCTAATATATTAAGCACACTATTCCATCACAAATATGTACTGCATGACCAGTTTGATGAGGAGCCAGTGTAAATTTTTGGAAGGTCCCTGGCTGAGTGAGACAAATAGTGCAAGTCAAGACTGCTCACCATGTAGGCGCAAAACTACCCTCCAGCAACAAAAAAAAAAAAATAATTAAACTTAATTGGACAATTGGGTGTGCCATTTTTTTTCACAACAAACCATTATAACTGACACTGCAGCATGGCTCCTTAACACAATGGAATGAATGACCAACCCTTGGGCAGATAAACTACATTTCTTCTGTGAAGAAATACCACAGACCTCTATAATTCTATTGTTTATCGCATCCAAGAGAAGAAAAGTGGAGCAAGATACAAACCCAAATATAGTCAAGTAATTTTTGAAGGGTCTACCTCCTCAGAAGCTTTGAAGGGAGCAATCAATGGAAGCCTGATGCCGCGTACACACGACCATTTTTTCCGTCAAAACTCTGACGGTCTTTCCGACGGAGTTCCGACAGAGTTCCGCTGAAACAGACTTGCCTACACATGATCACACATTAGTCTGTTCGTTTAGAACGCGGTGACGTACAACACATACGACGGGACTAGAAAAAGGAAGTTCAATAGCCAATAGCTGCCCTTGCATAGTTTTTGGTCCGTTGGAATAGCATACCGGTTTTTCCAATAGGAATTGAATCTGTTTGGAAAGATTTAAAACATGTTCTATTTCTAGGTCCAACAGAATTTTTGAAGAAAAAAAAAAGTCTGATGAAGCCCACACACAATCGGAATATCCAATGAAATGATTCTGCAGGACCCTTTCTGCCGGAAAGTCCGGTCGTGTGTACGCGGCATGAGTCTTTTACCAAGGAATTGTCCCAATCTCTGAGCTGGTGGCCCCATAAAGTCAAGGGCCATATTATATAGCTGACTCCAAGGCCTTCCAAAAACATTTTACAGTTGATAGTAAATGAAGTCTAGAGGTTCATTGGTATCTCATGATTCACCAAGAGGTTCATTGGTATCTCATGATTCACCAAGAGGTTCATTGGTATCTCATGTTCACCAAGAGGTTCATTGGTATCTCATGATTCACCAAGAGGTTCATTGGTATCTCATGATTCACCAAGAGGTTCATTGGTATCTCATGATTCACCAAGAGGTTCATTGGTATCTCATGATTCACCAAGAGGTTCATTGGTATCTCATGATTCACCAAGAGGTTCATTGGTATCTCATGATTCACCAAGAGGTTCATTGGTGGCTCTGCTGTTCTACTCTACATTTCTACTGTCCCCGCTGCACAGAAATTCTAAGCTAATAATTCAAGGTAGCTGTAGTGAAGCGTGCCACTGATTAGCTTTTCTGATCATGCCCGCTATCACTATGATTAAGTAATGCGAGCCCCCACCTGGGCATATTGTACCATCTCTCTGTTTATTGTATTGCAGGCTGCCAAGCTCTGCTGGCGGCGTGACAGCAACCCAACAGAGAACAGCGCCTGTAAAATAGTAACAGATGTCACGCACCAAGCTTCATAAATATTTTACGACAATTGTGAAGTGCATTGTGGAAAAATAGGGAATAAAAAAAAGAAAAAAACGAGAGTGAAATCCAAGAAGGGATACCAGATGAGTTAATAAAGAAACTTTATCCTTAATCTTGTTATTTTCTTTTACTTCAAATCTTTAATCATTATTTTAAACTAAGGATGCACCAATACCATTTTTTTTTTTGTACACCGAGTACGAGTACCGATCGATGCTTTTTTTTTAGTACTGACCTGGACATTTTATAAATAGGCAACTCCTATCCTCATATTGGTTAGTGGTTTCAATTTAATAATAACTACTGCAGTAGGGAACAGACACAAAAGATACACTCTGCATCTTGCCAAATAACTGTTCTGCTTTATTATGACGCAATTGAAGGTTTTTATACACATGATTAAGTAGGTATCACATTAATATTACAATTAACGTTTATGGTAACAAGGGGCGTAACATAGGCAGGCTAATTCTAATCAGGACTCGAAAGAATGCAAACATGTACTGAAAACATTATTAGTGACGTGTGTACAGTGAGGGTAATGTGCATTACAGATAGAATACAGTTATATACAGAACTTTCAAATTTCCTTTACAGTACTCACCGATACCAATTACCGATACCTACCGCAACTGTTTTGTTTTCACTTTAGCTGTCAGCAATGGTACAAAGCATTGAAAAGTTATTTACAAATGAAATAAATTGATTTTTTTTTTTAATCTTGAGCTTTTTCAATGTGTAAATATATGTTAATATATATGTGTAAAAATATTCACTATGGCCCCTTTCACACTGTCTGACCATTCAGGTCCACCTGTCAGTTTTGTCGGCAGACCTGAGCGGGTGCTCCATGTTAGTCTATGGAGCAACGGATGTCAGCGGTGACATGTCCGCTGACATCCGACCTGGTCTGATCCGCTAAAATCAGACGGATGGCCCTACGTTCGCATCTGTCCCTGGCGGATCGGATCGGGTGATGATCTGATGAAAAGGGACATGCTGTCCGCTTTTGTCCGATCTCTCCATTGCAAGCAGCTGCGCTCGACAAGCCCCTCCCCGCTCAGTGAGCAGAGAGGGACCCGTCATCCGCCGGCTTAGCAGAGATCAATGGAGAGATCTCCCGGTGAGCTGGCGGACTCTGGCGGACTGCGTGGCAGCGGATCCGCCTGGTGTGAATGAGACCTAACAAAGCAAACAAAAAATTGTTTATCGTTTATAAAATAGGCGTGAACAAAAAAAAAAAAGCAGGAAAATCATTAAATGGAGGAGAATAGGGAGTTAATTAAGGCTGATTAGAGTAAATTAAGGGTTAATAAGGGGGTTGAACAGAGTAACATTTGTTCATCCCTTTGATCTACAGATGAAGAAACAGAAAGATTCAAAAAGAAACAATGTCTCATTTTATTTTAGTGTTTCAGCAGCTGAGCAATGTTGTTAATAAACATTGCCGGCTGCTTTTTTTTTTTGTAAGGTCCAATAATTGACTTCTTTAACACTTCAGCTGTCAACAGAGGAGACCCGCTGACAGCTCAAAGAACCGAGCCTGAAAGTATCGGTTTCAGGTATCGGTGCATTTGCATGAGTACCGATACCTGTGCAAATACTCGGTGTCGGCACCGATACCAAAACTAGTATGGGTGCAGCCCTATTTTTAACCTCACAACTTTTAAAGTGTATGTAAAGGAAAAAAAACGTTTTTCTTAGTTGTGGCTACAGGAAGGGTTAGACCCTCTGCCAAGTCTTCTGTGTCCCTGCTGGGGAGATTCATCCACCTTATTTGTCTTGGTAACCACTATCATCGAGACAAAAAGGAAGGGGAATTCCTATATTTTAGAGTTGTCTTGAGGGCAATAGGTGGAGGGATATCTTCCAAGGGGGACAAATGTTCTGGTGACAACTGTCTTTACCCTGGGAAGATTTCCTCTCACTTCCTGTTGTGTCTTCAAGACTGAAAGTAAGATGGGATATCTCCCCAGCAAGACACAGACAACAAAAATAAACTGATAGGCGTCTTATTACTTCACCTACTCTATCCAAAACTAGCAAAAAAAAAAAAAAAGTTTTTCTATAATTAATTCTTAAAGTGGAAGTAAACCCCCCTATCGTTTTCAGCCAAGGAAGCTGCCATCTTTGCCTCTGTTTAATCTTCAACTGCCACGGTGCTGCACATGTGATCCGTTATGACACCAGCCATTGGATGGTTTGACAGTTTGGTTGAGAGCACAGCCACTGTGCAGTTAGCATTCCCGGCATGCCTTTTTTTTTTAAACTTTTAAATTGATGGGTTTACTTCCGCTTTAATTAAACCCTTTCTGTCCAGATCCTGCATCCTATTTAACAGGGTCATTATTACCAGGGGGCGGGAAGGACCGGCCGAGCACATGACTACTGTGATTGGCTCTCACCAGTGGCGTCGCTAGGGGGTGGCTTTTGGTTTGGGGGCTATAGTCCTGAATCTGGGGCCCATAGCCCTGAGTCTCTGCAGGGGTCCCCAAGGGGAGGCTCTCTGGGGACCCTGATGCAAGGGGGAGGCTCTCTGGGGACCAGTGGCGGAACTACCGCCATAGCGACACACGCGTTCGCTATGGGGCCCGCAGCTTAGTAGGGCCCGCAGCCAGGTGCGGTCCTGTCCTAGTTGCCTTTCAAATTTCTCTTTTTCGCTGCCCGCCGCTAGAGGTCCGCGGCCGGCGGAGATATTGTCTCCGCCGGCCGCCATTTTCCAGAAGACCAGAGTTAAAAGACGAGAGGGGAGCCTGCCGAGTGGCTATAATAGAGCTGTGGCTCCGCCCACACCCCGCCCCGGTCTGTCTGTCATCCAGGGCCCAGGGGCCCCAGTTGCCTGGGGGGCCCCAGCCCAGGGACCCCAGGCCCCTTCCAGGCTCAGAGCTCTGAGTGATGACGAGGAGCTGGCCCGCCTCCTTCATTGGCAAATTGTCGGGACTCGTGAGGGGGTGTGGCCAGGCAAGGGGTGACCCCGCCTGTCTCTGGAGGGCAGAGCGGCCGGGCGGTCTCGCACGATCCTTCTGGGCAGAGCAACATGGAGGTAAAAAAAAAAAAAAAAAAAAAAAAAGGCTCTAAAAATGCTGTTTTCTTTTTTTATGCAGCCACTGGACTAAGAGAAATTGGGTTGAAAACTGCTCTGCTTGATTTCTTACACACTTACAAACAGATACCATCTTGAGCTTTGTCAACTTTATTACTTCTATCTTTAGACTTTTACATATAAGTAAAAAAGTTCTGTCAGCTGACAAAGATCAAGATGGTATCTGTTTTTTCCTGTAGCACTGTCCTCACTGTAAGTTTTCAACCCAATTTCTCCCAGTCCTCTGCCTGCTGTCGCCCAGTCCCCCTGCTGTCGCCCAGTCCCCCTGCTGTCGCCCAGTCCCCTGCTGTCGCCCAGTCCCCCTGCTGTCGCCCAGTCCCCTGCTGTCGCCCAGCCCCCTGCTGTCGCCCAGTCCCCCTGCTGTCGCCCAGTCCCCCTGCTGTCGCCCAGCCCCCTGCTGTCGCCCAGTCCCCCTGCTGTCGCCCAGCCCCCTGCTGTCGCCCAGCCCCCTGCTGTCGCCCAGTCCCCCTGCTGTCGCCCAGTCCCCTCCTGTCGCCCAGTCCCCCTGCTGTCGCCCAGTCCCCCTGCTGTCGCCCAGTCCCCCTGCTGTCGCCCAGTCCCCCTGCTGTCGCCCAGTCCCCTGCTGTCGCCCAGTCCCCTCCTGTTGCCCAGTCCCCCTGCTGTCGCCCAGTCCCCCCTCCTGTCGCCCAGTCCCCCTGCTGTCGCCCAGTCCCCCTGCTGTCGCCCAGTCCCCCCGTTGTCGCCCAGTCCCCCCGTTGTCGCCCAGTCCCCCCGTTGTCGCCCAGTCCCCCTCCTCTCGCCCAGTCCCCCTCCTCTCACCCAGTCCCCCTGCTGTCGCCCAATCCCTCTGCTGTCACCCAGTCCCCCTCCTGTCGCCCAGTCCCTCTGCTGTCACCCAATCTCTCTGCTGTCGCCCAATCCCCTGCTGTCACCCAGGTCTCTGCTGTCACTAGCCCCCAGCTGTCACCCAGTCCCCCTGCTGTCACCCAGTCCCCCTGCTGTCACCCAGCCCTCTAAAAAAAAATATTAAAATGTTGACAACTATGCTCGCTGTGTATGGCAGGTCAATGAGGGGGCAACAAACATCCCAGGGGGTATAGACATGGCCTGTACTAGACTATTTTACGCCCTTTCTATACCGTATAGAAATCATATTTTAGAGGTACATGCATTTTTTTTGGGGGGGGGCGCAAGTAGCTGGTCTTGCCTAGGGCGCAAAATAGTCTTGCGTGGGCCCCGGCCCCATCAGAGCCAAACAAAGAGTACTAGCAGTGGGACAAGGGAATAAGGCTGAGTGGGCACAGGCAGTCTAGCGCGCGGCAGCATCTTTGGTTTCTGCCTGCAAGCTGGGCTGTCACCACCTCTCCTGAGCCTCCCTGAGTGACTGAGCGAGCTAAGGCAGACGGTGGCGCAGAAGCTCAAGTTTCCCGATGGCGAGCAGGTCAGGCAAGAGAAGAAACTGTGCTGCCCCTCCCCCTTGAGCCGCCGCTGTCAGAAGAGGGCTCTATTTCTTGCCCATCCCCCTCCACCTGTCAGCAGTGGGGAGATCAGCGGTGTCTCTGGAGAGGAACCGGTGGCAAGTGACATACTAAATCTGGTGACGGGATGGGTGGCAAGTGGCACGCTGAATCTGGTGATGGGATGGGTAGCAAGTCACACACTGAATCTGGTGATGGGACGGTGGCAAGTGACACGCTGAATCAGGTGACGGGACGGTGGCAAGTGACACGCTGAATCTGGTGGCAGGGGACGTGTGGCAATAGACACGCTGAATTTGGTGACAGGTGACGATGGCAGGTGACACGCTGAATCTGGTGGCAGGGGACGGGTGTCAAGTGACACGCTGAATCAGGTGACGGGACGGTGGCAAGTGACATGCTGAATCTGGTGGCAGGGGACAGGTGGCAAGTGACACGCTGAACCTAGTGATGGGACGGTGGCAATGACACGCTGAACCTGGTAGCAGGGGATGGGTGGCAAGTGACACGCTGAATCTGGTGGCAGGGGACGGGTGGCAAGTGACACACTGAACCTGGTGCCAGTGGACGGGTGGCAAGTGACACGCTGAATCTGGTGGCAGAGGATATGTGGCAAGTGACACACTGAATCTGGTGACAGGTGACGGTGGCAAGTGACACGCTGAATCTGGTGGCAGGGGATGGGTGGCAAGTGACCCACTGAATCTGGTGACAAGTGACAGTGGCAAGTGACATGCTGAATCTGGTGACAAGGGACCGGTGGCAAGTGACACGCTGAATCTGGTGCCAGGGGACAGTAGCAAGTGACACGCTGTAAAGTAGAAACACTGTACTTTCATTCTTGAGAGTAGGTGCGTAAATGGGGGCAAGCTTGTAGGGGCCCCATAGCATTACTTTGCCCAGGGGCCAATGATGCTATTAAGATGGCCCTGGGACAGTGACACCTGAGATGTAAGGAGGCACTTCGCTGGCTGGGGACAGTGACACCTGGGAAGTAAGGAAGCACTCCGCTGGGGACACCTGATGGCATTTGGTGGCAGGCGACGTGGCAAGTGACACACTCAGGGCTCCCACTGATTCTGATTCTGCATTATGGTGAGTTGAAGTATTTCATTCCTCTTTTTTCCTTCCTCTCTCTTTCTTTCTTTGTTTCTCCCTCCATCCCTCATTCATCTCAGACTCTAACCACACCCCTTTGAGTCACGCCCCTTTAATCCACACCCAATAGTACGATTAAACCAAGCCCATACCTTGCCGTGGGGCGCTTTGCGCGCCGCATTTTTCTTTCCCCACTAGGCCACACCTACAGACAAATGTCCACCCCCTAATTTTGATAATACTCCGCCCACCGACAAAAAAATTGTCCAGGTGAGGATGAGGAATGTAAGTTTACTGTTAAGCCTCCCGGCCCCTCGAGTCCGGCCGTGACCCGACACACGCATCTGCATACAGCAGGAGGCAGGAGTACAGAGCAGAGTGGGCGGGGCAGAACGCTCGAGCGCGCCTGTGAAGGGACATTGTTTTCGGCACATGAGGAGGCTCTGAAGTCTAGACAAGAGGTAGGAAGGGAGTGGGAGACAGACTGTCATCTGCTTTGCACAGTTCATTATTTTTTGTTGTGGGGGGGGGCCCATACAACATTTTGCTATGGGGCCCTGTGATTTCTAGTTACGCCCCTGCTGGGGACCCTGATTTAAGGGGAGATTCTATGGGGACCCTAATGTAAGGGGGGCTCTCTGGAAACCCTGATGTAAGTGGGGAGGGGGGCTCTCTGGGGACCCTGATGCAAGGGGGAGGCTCTCTGGGGACTCTGATGTAAGGAGGAGGCTCTCTGGGGACCCTGATGTAAGGGGGGGGGCTCTCTGGGGACCCTGATGTAAGGGGGGGGCTCTCTGGGGACCCTGATTTAAGGGGGGACTCTCTGGGGAGATATATACACACACACACACACACACATATATGACTGTATATACATGTGTATGCCAGTGAGCATGCTCTCAGCACTGAACGATCGACCTAGATTCAGCGACTCTGGTTTATCTCAGAGCCAGACAAATGCTTTTACCTGCAGTACACTTCTAGTAGCACAAACTAAAGGGTGCTACACATTATTACTATATTAAATTATTATAATTATATAATAATAAAACATAATTATTACTAAAAATACCACAAAGCTAAATTAATACACTATACAGGATCTCCATCAGTTAACGATTATCAATAAGGGCACCTTAAATGGTCTTTGATTATGAATCACGTGACATATAAAAGTGGCAGGGGTGTCACAGATCACATGACTATTCCTTTCCTCTGACAACCGTTCTAAATACTGCATGTTGTCAGTCGATGGAGGGATGTACATGGATCTCGGAAAGCCGCAGTCGATTCACATCAGTGCATGTTTATTCCATTCTGTGAAGCATGGATGAAGTAATATGAACATAAAAAAACACAGCTCTCCAACGCACATCGAGGTGTTAGTATGTCACCTACAGAAATGGAACTCTTTTGGCATATCTGCTACAAGGACGATACGTGATTCCAGTCTATACAGAACATGATATAATGCAAACATTACTGGAATCTAATTTGCACCTTTGGGCAAAGCTGTCATGGTCTTTGTTTTATGTAGAGGAGATATTCATCTTTTTCTGCCTTTATACTATTTTTTTTTTCTTCTTAAACTTGTGTGGGCAACAGTTTTTCAACAATTTACTTTTCTCCAAATTTATTTTAGGACTCCTTCACATGGATGTACAAATGCGTACAACCGTGCGAGGGCCATGTTTGTCAGCACGGGGATGCACACAAGGCCATAAAAAGAACTTGTCGAAGTGCTTATCCCCCTTGGCGCCTCCCATCCCTTTAAGGTGTTTCAGATGCTGGGAGGCAGGGCGGGGTTTCTGATCATGTGACCGACAGCGGTCTTATGATGGGAAAGCTCCTGGCCGGAAGTAGAGATCGGGAGCTTTCCACTAGCCATCGGTAACGGAGCTGGGAGCGCGCAGGGTCAGCACAGCTCTGATTATCTTTAGGTAGGCCTATATGCGGCTTTTTTCGGCATTTAGGCCCACCCACCGAGAGGCCGCATATATGCGAATGGCTGGCGGGAAGGAGTTAAAGCCTAAAAGCAGCCAAAATAAAGAAACAGAAAAATCAGCACAAGGGACATAACTTACAGTCAAGTAGAATGGGTCCCTTGTGGTGATGGCTCTTCTTTTAGTTCAAATCCTCCCGCATCTATACCCCCCACCATAATCTTCTTGTGTGGTGGGGGGTAATACAACTAAGGGGCTGTCACAGGTTCTTTACACTCTGCCCACTCTTTACACTCAGCTGCTCCATTCACAGAAGTTGTACTCCAGCTTCTATGAATGTAACAGGATCTATAAATGGGGGGGAACCTAATAATTATCCACCTGTCTTCCATTCCTAATTCATTTTTTTACATTCATTGAAGCTGTAGTTACGACTTCTATGAATGCCAAAGCTGGAAGGAAAGAGTGGGCATTGTCGGGCTCTCTTGATTAAAGCCTGTGATGGGCCCTTAGTTGTATTAACCACATTCCACCCACGCTATAGCCAAAAGACGGCTTTGCCGGGAGGCTGTCAAATGACGTCCTCCCATTAACGTGCCGCTAGACATGTGCGATTAGTTTCGTACAAATCGGAAATTCGTGTAAATTTTTTTAAATTCGTACGAATCCGAATTACGAATTTTTACGAATACGAATTCTGTACGAAATACAAAATTTCGTTTACGAATTTCGGATCCAAAGTATCCGAATCCAAACTACCAAATGACGAATTTCAACTAATATGTAAGAAATTATAGCGGAAATAACGAATGATTCGAATGAATTCGAGATTCAGTATAAAGAATATCGACACTTTACGAATAATAACGAATTATCTGAAAACATATTAACGTTACATAACACAAGTCTATTGTTCACCAATCACTCGGAGGAAGTATGAAATACGAAATTTCGTATTTGTAAATGAAATTTCGTATTTCGTACTTCCTCTATGCGTAACGATTCGTAACGATATTAACGATTCGTAACGATTCGTACAAAATCCGTATTTTGTACGAATCCGAATTAAATTTCGTACACGAATTACGATTTTTTTTTTATACGAAACGGAATTAATTTTTTGACGGCACCCATGTCTACGTGCCGCTGGCACTCTGTGATTGCTGAGTCCTTCAAACTCAGCTGATCACAGATCGGAGTAAAGGGCCATTCACAGCAGTCCTTCACCATGTGATCAGCTGTGTCCAATGACAGCTGATCACGGATGTAAACACAAGCCGGTTATCGGCTTTTCTTTCCTCACACTGACAGCGCGAGGATAGGAAAAGGGAACAGACAACCAGCTTGTGTTATAGGGACATCTACACTGATTAGTGCAGTCCCAACAGTGCCCACCAGTACTGCCAATCAGTGCCGCCTCATCAGTGTTACCTATCAGTTCTGCCTATCAGTGCCCATCAGTGCCGCCTCATCAGTGTCACCTATCAGTGCCCATCAGTGCTGCCTCATCAGTGTCACTCATCAGTGCCGCCTATCAGTGCCCATCAGTGCTGCCTCATCAGTGTCACTCATCAGTGCTGCCTATCAGTGCCCATCAGTGCTGCCTCATCAGTGTCACTCATCAGTGCCGCCTATCAGTGCCTCCTCACTATCAGTGCCCATCAGTGTCACCTATCAGTGACCATTAGTGCCGCCTATCAGTGCAGCCTCATCAGTGCCTCCTCATTAGCGCCCATCAGTGCTTATCAGTGAAGGAGAAAAATTACCTGTTTGCTAAATTTTATAACAATGAAAAATGTTTAATTTTATTTTTTCAAAAATG
Organism: Lithobates sylvaticus; assembly: GCA_028564925.1. Taxonomy (NCBI): domain Eukaryota; kingdom Metazoa; phylum Chordata; class Amphibia; order Anura; family Ranidae; genus Lithobates; species Lithobates sylvaticus. The sequence continues at coordinate 195,221,156 of CM053037.1, read as the reverse complement.
TCGGTGTTTAAATACCACCAAAAGAAAGCTCCATTTGTCTCAAAAAAATTATAAAAATGTCATACGGTACAGTGTTGCATGATCGCGCAATTGTCATTCAAAGTGTGATGACGCTGAAAGCTGAAAATTGGCCTGGGCAGGAAGGGGGTAAAAGTGCCCAGTAGGCAAGTGGTTAATCCCCCGTCGCACCGGAAGATTACAGAAGCCCAACCAACTAGCAAGCAGAGGCTTGGCCATTCAGACTTCAAGTGGCTGTTTCACCGCACATTGGACAGGCCTGGGCCATTGTTGTCGCCATCAAGAAACCCACCTTGACAAATGTCAAGCAGCCATCACTGGAGTGCATGTGGATTGGAAGTGGCTGCAAAGAAGCTGCAAGGAGTTAGCAGCCCTGTAGTGCAACAAAGGATGAAATAAGGAGAAAAAAGTATTTAATTTACAAAAATAGAATTTTTGTATGATGCACAGTGTATAGCGTAAACTAAACGCCATTCATTCCCAGTCTGCTTTAATCCTTTGATACCTTAGCTCCTCGCGATGCATGACATCAAAATGAACGCACTATAATCCTTAATCCTGCCATTATCTCAGGGTGCAATATAAAATGACTTTATTTGAGGGTTGGCCAGAAGTTTTTATTATTTGCAATAAAAAAATAGTAGGAGAACCATTTCCAAGAACGTTCCAATCGCTAAGGTGAATACAATCATGAAGGGCTCGATTTAAACTGTTCTCTCTTTCTGGCCGGAGCCCAGAGTCTGGAGAGCCAGGACTACTAAAAACTTTACATCAGGCCCTGAACTTTTTAGGTTATTATACTTTATGGAGACTTTCGCAGACACAGACGTCTTCCAGCTCCAAGAAGAATGGTTGGCCCTGAACCTGCATATAATTGTGTCTGCCCAAACAGTAGAAAATGATGATGTCCAGAGTTCCCAGCCAACTAGGGAACATTTGTAGAGTTCTCTCAGCTTGTGAACCTCGAGAAGGTTTCCATAAGTATGTCTTCCTTCTAATATATGGTTGTTGCCCAAAGTTTGTTTTAAACAACAAACGTCCAAAAAAAAAAAAAAGACGCATGCTGAGGACGTCACAACATTAATGTTTATTCCACCAGACTGTGGGGACTGGTGGGGACCAGTAAGGCCATCTGGCGGATAAACATCAGTGGTGTGACATCAGCAGTGTGCAGCGTTCGTTGAGTATTTGCTGTGGATACAGAAAAAGGACGGCACCTGGCCAGAGAGGCGTACTGGGCCTTTGGTGGTGCTTGTCTCTAAGATCTTCTTTTAAGAAGTTTGTGACGGGAGGGCACGTGGAACCCAGACACCCTTGGAAAGGCTGGGAAACCCATGTTTCAGCTCCCCATGCACCTATTATGTCTAAGTCACCCTGTGCCATCCTGGCACAGGGTGAGTGAGAAAATATATCTTGCATTACTTAAAATGTAAGTACCGTATTTATCGGCGTATAACACGCACCTTTTCCCCCTTAAATCGGGGGAAAGTCGTGGGTGCGTGTTATACGCCGATCCCCCCCCAAAAAAGTGACAAAAATAGCGAGCGGCGCTGAAAAATAGCGACCGCCGCAGAAAAAGACCAAGGCGCCACCGAAAAAGACCGAAGCGCCGCCGGAAAAGACCGAGCCGACTGTTCGGCTCCACTCGTAGTCCCGCCTCCCTGTGCTCGCTCCCGAAACAGCAGGGAGTTGGCTCGATCTTTTCCGGTGGCGCTTCGGTCTTTTCCGGCGGTGCTGCGGTCTTTTCCGGCAGCGCTTCTGTCTTTTTCGGCGGCTCTTCGGTCTTTTTCACGCTCGGTCTGTCTCAGCGGCGGGAAATTTAAACGTGGGCAAGGCTGCAAATGACACTGGGCAAGCTACAAATGACACTGGGCAAGCTGCAAATGACACTGGGTAAGCTACAAATGACGCTAGGCAAGCTGCAAATGACAATGGGCAAAGCTGCAAATGACGCTGGGCAGGCTGCAAATGACGCTGGGAAAGCTGCAAATGACGCTGGGCAAGCTGCAAATGATGCGTAAATGTAAGTTTTTTGTTCCCCTAAACTTCCCTCCTAAAACTTTTTTTCCTTAAAATGCCCTCCTAAACTTGGGGTGCGTGTTATACGCCGGTGCGTGTTATACGCCGATAAATACGGTAAGTAATATTTATCCACGATATCTCCCAGGATATATGTAAAGACTATTCTTAGTTTGTTGATGAACTCAAGATGTTAATTGAGAGAGCTGATCACATCGTCCTCTGTACAATGTAGGAGATGGGCAGACTCCTAGTGGAGCTCCTGCTATTAGGACAAAATGTCTTGTGGTTGTACTTATGATAATTTATAATCTACTGTGTGAAGCTCGGTGACAACAAGTCTGACCTGTAGTGAAATCCTGATGGGCACAGAGTCACATCGGCTGCTTAAAAGGATTAGTTAATTAGCTCATGTTAATTTGTTACAGGTGTATTGTTAGAGTAAAAAAGAGAAGTTGCGCTCTCTTTTTTATCTTGTATTTTTGTGTATATCCCACAATAAGTTTGCAGCTTTTTTTGTAATTATCTATACAGGGCACCTATAGGGAACCCATACACTTCCCCCCCCCCGTTCCAAGCGCAGTTTTCTCCCCTTTACCTATTGTTAGAGTAAATGAGCAGGAGGGGGGAGGGATCTTCTCTTCTACTGTATTATAAATACTTGTCATTTTGGTTCTAATAAATCAGTCCATGTTGAGCAACTAAGCAAGTGACGTCTTGTTTTGTGCTTGTGGGCGGGTAGAATATCTTATTTCTATATTCAGACTGGGAGGAAGTGGTATATGACGAAAGCACTCAAGCGGAGTGTAGGAACGTTTCGTCACAAAGTAATGGAACTTTTTGGTGTTCATAGAAAGCCATTGGGTCAACGATAATTCTCAAAATGGTTACGGAACATAGCAGGTAATTGCAGCCAGAAATGTCTGTCCATGTAATAACCCCACATTGAGTCACTGTAAGCTGGTCATAAACTGTTGCAGAAGATTCCAGACCACTGTCTCAAGCAGTGAAGGTTTCATCTCAAATGTATTAAATTTATATGTAGCCCCCTTGTCCTGAACAGGGGCTATTAGACAACATTTTGGCTAGGTGGTAGTCATCCCAGACTATTTGTGTAGTTCTTCACTTGGTCTTCCTTAAACTCAGTGGTGTTGTGATTTCTCACTGTCGTCAATAGGTGTCACTGGTGCCACTGGTCATGGTATGAGATTTTATAAACAAGACTGAGCTATGAATATTTATATTTCCTTCAGCCAATCCAGTAGGAGGTTTAGCCACTCATGCATGCTGCTATAAATATGTGGGATAGGCAATATGGGAAAGGTTCCCCCGGGGGAGTGGGGGGGGGGGGTATGTATAGTGAGCATTGGAAATTACTCTGACCATCAATTGTTAACTCTGAATTTAATTAGTATTTCTTAAACTTATGATGTAATGATATTTCTGGGAATTTACTGCAGGTGCGGACCTCCCACCTACACACGCCCCTAGGGGATGTCCCCCAGTGTGACTCCTTGCAAGCCATACAGGGAAAAGCGGTGTCACCCCTTTGGAGTGGGAGTGGCCTAGGGACACATGGGATCATCAATTTTTAAAGAAATTCTGGCTAGGAGATCCCACCACTTACACCCTCTATTGGTAACTATATCCTATGTTTTCTTAATAGAAACTGTCTATCAACAATTTGATGACATTTGAAATGTTAAAATAACATTTTTTAAACAGCAAACCTATCCCTGAGGAAGACCGTGACCATGTAGGTCGAAACGCGTCTGGAAGTTTATACGACAGACTCTCTAATATGTGATGCTGTATATAATCTTGTGTTGGCACTTTCTGTATTTGAAATGGTATTATATCTCCTTACCAGAGCTTATATTTCAACTGCCATATGTCCATGCTATGCCAACTTTTCAATAAAGAATTTTCTTTTAATTTATTAACTCCTTGACATTATTAACCTTGCTGCCTAAAAATCCCCCCTGGGGGAACCTTTCCCATATTGTATTAATTTGGGGTGTGCATCACTAATATCCTTCACATCATGTGTCTTTCCCATGCTATATGTGGGATAGGCTGTCTGCTCGCTCTCTTTTCCTGGGCGGAGGCCTATGGAGGTGTTGCTCCATAGCATCACATATTAGAGAGTCTGTCGTATAAAATTCCAGACGCGTTTCGACCTACATGGTATAAGGTAGGGATCCTCAAACTTACGGCCCTCCAGCTGTTGCAGAACTACACATCCCATGAGGCATAGTAAAACTCTGACATTCACAGACATGACTAGGCATGATGGGAATTGTAGTTCCTGAACAACTGGAGGGCCGTAGTTTGAAGACCCCTGGTATAAGGTATTATAGGCTTACCTGTAGGTAAAAGTTACATTTTTGACTATACAACCACTTAAGTCAAAATGTATTAAAAAAATGTTGCTTGTCTTGCAAAAAGCTCTCAAACCAAGTTACTCTCAAACCAAGGTTTTACTGTATTGAGAAGTATTACACTGACACATCATTTAGCATACATGCACATTCTAGATATATTGTCAAGTGGGCCTAACCATATATCCAATGTCAGGTCTGCTTTTGGTCCAAATAAAATAAATGTAAAAAAATCCACCACGAAGAATGTTCCCTTTACCCATTTTAATAGAAGCGGTAGAGCCTGGAATTCAGGTGAAGGAATTTTACCTCCACAGTCCTTGAGAAATATAAGAAGTCAATGAACGTTATAACTTGCTGACACATAGCTATAACCTAAATATCAGTCTTGGGTTCTACTAACTCTTTAGCCTCCATATTGTTTGACAAGAGGAAGAGATTTTCGAGATTCGGCTGTTTTTGCTGTTCTTCCAGATGAAAGGGGGGGGGGGGGAGATGTTTGATGGATGGACAGCAGCAGTTAATGGTGGGATAATTTTTGCTTGCTATAAGAAAGCACCCTCCTGTTTTTGGAAGGAACGTGGATTGTTTTCACAGGTGGGACCAGTAGGCTGCTCTTGGCTCGGATCTGGGAGTGTATTTTTTGACAATCTGGTCAGAGCGGGTCTCCCACACGCCCTGTCATTTACCCAGCTAATAATCAGGAGCCACTGCGCTGCTGACTCAGCCTGGCCTACCCAGTCCATATGGAGGAGAAACTACGAATATTCAGCACATTGCAACCAACATATTGCTGGGCTTTTCATTCAGGAGGACTTGTGTGGGCCAGAAAGGAAAAAAAAGCTGGCTCGTGAATTCGGATGTGAAGAAGAGAGGCTTAAAATATCACTGCCGAATGGCTTGGCCTTAAGAAATGATACTTGCTCCTATATTTTAAAGGAATACCTGGTCCTCCTGATATTTAATTGTTTCTCTATCCTGTTCATAACATTGTAATTAAATCGCATTCACTAATTGTGTGACATACCGAGAAGAGTATTTATGACAATGAGGCCTAGTAAGTATCCAAAAAAAGGCCACACATTGATGATGTCACACCATTCATAGATTATTCCACCGGACTGGCTTACCGGTAGTCCCCGTCTGTGGCTCACATAAGTGTGCCATCTTTTTTTGGATATTTGCCGTGGAACACTTATGCGGTGTACACACGATCGGAATTTCCGATGGAAACAGTCCGATGGGAGCTTTTCATCAGATTTTCCGACCGTGTGTATGGCCAACGGTCTTTTTCTGTCGGAATTTCCGACGGACTTTGAATTGAGAACCTGTTCTCAATTTTTCAGACGGAAAACCTTTCTATCGGATTTTCCGATCGTGTGTATGCAATTCCGACACGCAAAATTCCGACGCATGCTCGGAAGCATTAAACTTCCCTTTTATAGTGCTGTCGAACGTGTTTTATGCCGCTGTGTTATTGACCGTCGGAATTTGGTGTGATCGTGTGTAGGCAACACAGCTTGAGCGGAATTCCGTTGGAATTCCGTCGGAAAAAACGTCAGAGTTTTTTCCAACGAGAATTCCGATCGTGTGTACGCGGCATTAGCTGAGATTTTGAATGGTGTTTGCATCTGGAATCATTAACAATGAGGCCTAGTAGGAACCAGAGGAACATCCATAAAGACATCCATTTTTGGGGTCTAAACTAGTAAATCTAAGCTTGACTCTTTGACTTTGACTTTTTTGGACAGAGTGGGGAAGGGATAGAACTTCTATCAGGCTTTTATCTACAGTCTTCAGGTTTGTGCTTACTTTCTGTCTTGAAAGGTCAGGGGTGGGTAGTGGGGCCCCCCAGGGTTCTGTGCTGCGACCAATCCTGTTTAATTTGTTTATAAACGACCTGGAGGATGGGGATGGGGTAAACAGTTCAATCTCTGTATTTGCGGACAATACTAAGCTAAGCAGGGCAATAACTTCTCCGCAGGATGTGGAAACCTTGCAAGAAGATCTGAACAAATTAATAGGGTGGGAAACTACATGGCAAATGAGGTTCAATGTAGAAAAATGTAAAATAATGCATTTGGGTGGCAAAAATATGAATGCAATCTATAGACTGGGGGGAGAACCTCTGGGGGGATCTAGGATGGAAAATTACCTAGTAGATGATATGTTTAGCAATGGCATGCAATGCCAAGCTGCTGCTAACAAAGCAAACAGAATATTGGCATTAAAAAGGGGATCAACTCCAGAGATAAAAGGATAATTCTCCTGCTCTACAAGACTCTGGTCCGGCCGCACCTGGAGTATGCTGTCCAGTTCTGGGCACCAGTCCTCAGAAAGGATGTACTGGAAATGGAGCGAGTACAAAGAAGGGCAACAAAGCTAATAAAGGGTCTGGAGGATATTAGTTATGAGGAAATTACTGAACTTATTCTCTCTGGAGAAGAGACGCTTGAGAGGGGATATGATTTCAATTTACAAATACCATACTGGTGACCCCACAACAGGGATAAAACTTTTTTGCAGAAGGGAGTTTAACAAGACTCATTAAAATTAGAAGAAAAGAGGTTTAACCTTAAACTACGTAGAGGGTTCTTTACTGTAAGTGTGGAAAGGATGTGGAATTCCCTTCCACAGGCGGTGGAAGAAACTATTAGATAAGCACCTGAACGACCGCAACATACAGGGATAAAAATGTAATACTGACATATAATCACACACATAGGTTGGACTTGATGGACTTGTGTCTTTTTTCAACCTCACCTACTATGTAACTATGTAAGAGATATCACTCAGGTCGACCTGCCATATACAAGCAGCAACAGGGAGCAATACACATACTATGTGTGGCTGATTGTATTGGAAGCCAATACTATCTGTTTTTAATGTTATATTGTAAATTTTTGATGTCTATGTTTAATAAATTAATAATTTTTCTATTAAGATTTTGTATTCCTTTTCTGGTACCTATAATGTCCGATCCAACGTTCCCCTTTTTTCATTAGCAATTTCATATGGATGTGGTACCCCCCCTTGGCCCTTTCTTTATCTATATTCCTTGACTCTTTTCATCTCCTTCATCCCCTCAAATTCAGAGCACCTCGCAGTCTAACACGGTCGGAAATTCCGACCTCAAAGTCCGTCTGATTTTTTCCGACGGATTTTGTCCGACACTGGTGTTGCATACACACGGTCGGACAAAGTTGTCGGAAAATCCGATCATCCTGAACGTGGTGACCTTTCTTTGCGTACGACGGAACTACGTAGAGGCTAGTAGCCTATAGCTTTGGTCTTGTAATGTGATCTGAGCCTGCGTGGCACTTTGTCCATCGGAATTCGCTACACACGATCAGAAAAAGTCCGATCGGACTTTGTTGTCGGAAAATTTGAGAGCAGGAAAAAGTCAGATGGAGCCCACACACGGTCGGATTTTCCGACAACATGGTCCGATAGGACATTTCCGTCGGAAATTCTGACCGTGTGTACGGGGCATAAGTGTCCGTTCACACTGAGGCAGCACGACTTGCAGCGCGACTGCCTCAGGCGACCCGGACACGACAGCCGCGGCGACTTGCAAAACGACTTCTGTATAGAACTTCTGTATAGAAGTCAATGCAATTCGCCCCCAAAGTCCAGGAACCATTTTCTAAGTCGGAGCGACTTGATTAGAACGGTTCCATTGTACAGAACAGAACCGAGCCTTACCGCTTCTACATCTCCAAAACATACGACTTACGAACTTCAAAAAGACCATCAGAGGGATACTGTATGTGAAAATTGCCATACCAGGAATTCTTCTTCAGGTGATAATTATTATTAGAAAGACAACAAACCTAATGGTGTTATTTTCAATCAATCCAAAACCATTAAAAAAAAAAAAAAAAACAGGTCTGGCTTAAAAAACAGCCTCTCGTAGCCACTACTGCAGCATGTCCTCCACTACATTGGTCCATATTGCTTTTCGGTACATAACACTCGAGGCACCAACTGTTCTCACAATCATTTATTGCCACTTGTTGTTCAGGTTAACTCTGCGTTCTGTCCATTGTATGTCTAATGCGGCGTACACACGGTCGGAATTTCCGATGGAAACAGTCCGATGGGAGCTTTTCATCGGATTTTCCGACCGTGTGTATGCCCAACGGTCTTTTTCTGTCGGAATTTCCGACGGACTTTGGATTGAGAGCCTGTTCTCAATTTTTCCGACGGAAAACCTTTCTATCGGATTTTCCGATCGTGTGTATGCAATTCCGACACGTAAAAATTCCGACGCATGCTCGGAAACAATTTGACGCATGCTCGGAAGCATTAAACTTCCCTTTTATTGTGCTGTCGAACGTGTTTTATGCCGCTGTGTTATTGACTGTTATTGACTTATTTGGTGTGATCGTGTGTAGGCAACACAGCTTGAGTGGAATTCCGTCGGAAAAACCGTCAGAGTTTTTTCCGACGAGAATTCCGATCGTGTGTATGCGGCATTACAGTAAAGTCCTAATCAACTTGTATATATTCGCGTATCCTTGTAACAACTCACCTGATTTCATGCTGTAGCTGGGATTTATTATTTAAAATATAACAAAAAAATTATTGAAGCAGAACAAATGCCTATCTATGGCATATGGCTTAACAGATAATCAGTTCTTTAACCACTTGCTTACTGGGCACCTGAACCCCCCTCCTGCCCAGATTAATTTTCAGCTTTTAGCGCTGTCACTCTTTGAATGACAATTGCGCGGTCATACAACGCTGTACCCAAATTACATTTTTATCATTTTTCCCCCACAAATAGAGCTTTCTTTTGGTGGTATTTGATCACCTCTGGGTTTTTATTTTTTGTTAAAAAAAAATTAAAAAAGACCAAATTGTTTTTTTTTTTTTTTAAATACAAAACCGTTTTACATTTTATTAATACATTTTGCAAACAGGTAATTTTTCTCCTTCATTGATGTACGCTGATGATGCTGCACTGATGGGCACTGATAGGCTGCACTGATGGGCACTGATAGGCTGCACTGATGGGCACTGATAAGGCGACACTGATGGGCACTGATAAGGCGACACTGATGGGCACTGATAGGCTGCACTGATGGGCACTGATAGGCTGTACTGATGGGCACTGATAAGGCGACACTGATGGGCACTGATAGGCTGTACTGATGGGCACTGATAAGGCGACACTGATGGGCACTGATAAGGCGACACTGATGGGCACTGATAGGCTGCACTGATGGGCACTGATAAGGCGACACTGATGGGCACTGATGGGCACTAATAGGCAACACTGCTGGGCACTAATGTGGTGGCACTGGTGGGCATGGAGAGGTGGCACTGATGGGCAGCACTGAAGGGCATTGATAGGTGGCACTGAAGGGCACTAATATGTGGCACTGATAGCTGGCACTGATGGGTGGCAGTGATGGGTACTGATGGGTGTTAGTGATGGGCACTGATCGGCACTGGTAGATGACACTGACAGGCAACACTGATGAGGCACTGATTGACACCACTGGTGGGCATTGATAGGTGGCACTCATGGGCATTGATAGGTGGCACTGATTGCTGGCACTTATGTACTGGTGGGCTAGGATTTGTGGCCCTGGCAGGCGGTACTGGTGGGCACATATGAGGCGGCTTCGCCTCTTCCTCTTCGGGACCGATGTCCCTTCAACAGAAGCCAGTGATTGACTTTTTTTTCTCCTCACGCTATCAGCGAGCTGCAAATGACGCTGGGCAAGCTGCAAATGACGCTGGGAAAGCTGCAAATGATGCTGGGAAAGCTGCAAATTACACTGGGCAAGCTGCAAATGTCACTGGGCAAGTTGCAAATGACACTGGGCAAGGCTGCAAATGACACTGGGCAAGGCTGCAAATGACGCTGGGCAAGGCTGCAAATGACGCTGGGCAAGCTGTAAATTACACTGGGCAAGCTGCAAATGTCACTGGGCAAGCTGCAAATGACACTGGGCAAGCTGCAAATGACACTGGGCAAGGCTGCAAATGACGCTGGGCAAGGCTGCAAATGACGCTGGGCAAGCTGTAAATTACACTGGGCAAGCTGCAAATGTCACTGGGCAAGCTGCAAATGTCACTGGGCAAGCTGCAAATGACACTGGGCAAGCTGTAAATGACGCTAGGCAAGCTGCAAATGACGCTGGGCAAGGCTGCAAATGTCACTGGGCAAGCTGCAAATGACACTGGGAAAGCTGCAAATGATGCTGGGAAAGCTGCAAATTACACTGGGCAAGCTGCAAATGTCACTGGGCAAGTTGCAAATGACACTGGGCAAGGCTGCAAATGACACTGGGCAAGGCTGCAAATGACGCTGGGCAAGGCTGCAAATGACGCTGGGCAAGCTGTAAATTACACTGGGCAAGCTGCAAATGTCACTGGGCAAGCTGCAAATGACACTGGGCAAGCTGCAAATGACACTGGGCAAGGCTGCAAATGACGCTGGGCAAGGCTGCAAATGACGCTGGGCAAGCTGTAAATTACACTGGGCAAGCTGCAAATGTCACTGGGCAAGCTGCAAATGTCACTGGGCAAGCTGCAAATGACACTGGGCAAGCTGTAAATGACGCTAGGCAAGCTGCAAATGACGCTGGGCAAGGCTGCAAATGTCACTGGGCAAGCTGCAAATGACACTGGGCAGGGCTGCAAATGACGCTGGGCAGGCTGCAAATGATGCTGGGCAAGCTGCAAATGACGCTGGGCAAGCTGCAAATGACGCTGGGCAAGCTGCAAATGTCACTGGGCAAGCTGCAAATGACGCTGGGCAAGGCTGCAAATGACGCTGGGCAAGCTGCAAATGTCACTGGGCAAGCTGCAAATGACGCTGGGCAAGGCTGCAAATGACACTGGGCAAGCTGCAAATGACGCTGGGCAGGCTGCAAATAACGCTGGGAAGGCTGCAAATGACACTGGGCAAGGCTGCAAATGACGCTGGGCAAGCTGCAAATGACACTGGGCAAGCTGCAAATGACACTGGGCAAGCTGTAAATGTCACTGGGCAAGCTGCAAATGTCACTGGGCAGGCTGCAAATTACACTGGGCAGGCTGCAAATGACACTGGGCAAGCTGCAAATTACGCTGGGCAGGCTGCAAATGACGCTGGGCAGGCTGCAAATGACGCTGGGCAGGCTGCAAATGACGCTGGGCAGGCTGCAAATGACGCTTAAATGTAATTTTTTTTTTCCCCTAAACTTCCCTCCTAAAACTTTTTTTCCTTAAAATGCCCTCCTAAACTTGGGGTGCGTGTTATACGCCGATAAATACGGTAAATAAATAAATAAAAAAATTAAAAAAAAAAAATCAGATTTTTTACATTTTCTTTTATTTAAATCATTGATTTATATCCACCCCGATAAGAAGAAAGAAGTGGAAGTACATATGAATTAAAAAAAATAGAAAATTTGATAACATTTCTCAAACGCAAGAAACACGGAAAATAAAAACGCTGATTATTCCCGCTTGTGCTTTCATTTGAATTCTTGCAATGCTAACCTGCTTCTGCCCTGTCCTTCTGGGTCTTCGTTTTTTTGTTTTTCAAAAAAACAGTTAAAATGCCACATTAAGCAATGCGATCAATAGCATTAAACCTGGTTTTGTATCCAATCACTGAAAAAACAACAGTTTTATCCCAATCGGGGGAATCCCCTTGTATAAAAAGGCTTGTAAGGCTTTGACAAGGGTCTGCCATAGCAGCTCATCCCTCTCATAAAGCGATAAGACGGAGCAGCGAAGGGCGTTACGTCTATTGTACTCGGAGCCTTGACATCTGCCAGAGAGCGAGACTCCCAGAATCCTTTTCTCTTCCACCGATCTGAGCATCATTGGAGGCACTTGCCCATCATTCGTATGCTAATGTAAAGTGTCAGAGCAGATGTGAAACATTCGGTTGTGGCCTTGTCTTCTTGTAAAGGTTGATACACATCTGTAAGGATCGGGGGAGAGGGCGACGTTTGGGACAATGGTCCGTCTCCCTAGGTGGGCTCTAGCGTCCATGGGTTCTATTTTGTTGGGGGGGGGCTGAGGATTTTTTCGGACGCAGTAAAGCAGAAGGTAGGGGTTGTGATGTACAGATAACCTGACAATTACAGAGTGACAGTTAGGTCACATTATAGGTTGTTACACACCCACTCGTCCCGTGTGGCCCTTCAATGAAGCATTTAATTAGTGCAAACAGTAGAGGTTTCACATTCCTTATGAGAAATGAAAGGAGCTCTTCACTCCCGATCTTTTCATTAAATGCTGGATGTAGATGCGGCAACTTTTGGTGCGTAAAAAAAAAAAAAAACAAGTGTTTTTGGTTGGATATCTGCGCAAATTATTTTATACAAAAAGGGATCACCAATAAAACTTTTGAAACCCAATTAGCAATACTTCCTTCATTCCCAATGAATGGATATTTGAAGTCCCGGCTCCTCCTGAAGAAGTTCCTCTGAAGCAATAGAAATCTGACAAAGGGTTTAGGTCCTCTACAAACTATTAGCTGGTACTATACTGGCAGAAGGCCACATGTTCTCAAGGTCATGCCGAGGGGTGTGCAGAAGAAGCGGTCGTCTTTCGCTGCTTCAGTAGGAGGGAAGAGCAGAAAGTGCAGAACCTACAATCTTTGCCTCTAGGGTAGTTTGTAGCACATGGGGGGATTGGGTACATTTTAGGTGCTAAAGGGCCTTATTTCAGCACTGCATGTGCTCTATAGCAGTGTTCTCTAAACTGCGGCCTGCGGGCCAGATGTGGCCCTTTGGTAGACTTTATCTGGTCCTTGGGGCACTACTCCTCCCAATGACACCAAGAGAAGGACATAAGTCCTTCCACTGACATCATTGATGGGGTATTATTCCTCAGCTCTGACACCAATGATGGGGCAACATTCCTCCCACTGATACCAAAGATGGAGCACTATTCCTCCCACTGATACCAATGATGGGGCAATATTACTCCCACTGACACCAATGATGGGGCACTATTCCTCCCACTGATACCAAAGATGGAGCACTATTCCTCCCACTGATACCAATGATGGGGCACTATTCCTCCCACTGACACCAATGATGGGGCACTATTCCTCCCACTGACACCAATGATGGGGCACTATTCCTCCCACTGATACCAAAGATGGAGCACAATTCCTCTCACTAACACCAATGATGGGGCACTATTCCTCTCACTGACACCAATGATGGGGCACTATTCCTCTCACTGACACCAATGATGGGGCACTATTCCTCCCACTGATACCAAAGATGGAGCACAATTCCTCCCACTGACACCAATGATGGGGCACTATTCCTCCCACTCATACCAACAATGGAACACTATTCCTCCCACTAAAAGCAATGATGGGGCACTATTCCTCTCGCTGACACCAATGATGGGGCACTATTCCTCCCACTGATACCAAAGATGGAGCACTATTCCTCCCACTGATACCAATGATGGGGCACTATTCCTCCCACTGATACCAACAATGGAACACTATTCCTCCCACTAAAAGCAATGATGGGGCACTATTCCTCCCACTGACACCAATGATGGGGCACTATTCCTCCCACTGATACCAACAATGGAACACTATTCCTCCCACTAAAAGCAATGATGGGGCACTATTCCTCCCACTGACACCAATGATGGGGCACTATTCCTACCACTGATACCAACAATGGAACACTATTCCTCCCACTAAAAGCAATGATGGGACACTATTCCTCTCGCTGACACCAATGATGGGGCACTGTTCCTCCCACTGATACCAAAGATGGGGCACTATTCCTCCTAATACAAATGATGGGACACTACTTCTCCCACTGACAGCAATGATGGGACACTATTCCTCCCACTGATACCAAAGATGGGGCACTTTTCCTCCCACCGATGCCAGTAATGATGGGGAATCATTGCTCCTCCCACTAACACCAACAATGATGCACTATTCCTCCCACTGACCACCAAACCTGGGGCATTGTATATTCCCAGTGAATCTGGGACATTTTTTACTCCCACTGGCCACAGTCCGACCCCCCTAAAATCTAATGGACAATAAACTGGCCCTTGGTTTAGAAAGTTCGGAGACTTCTGCTATATAGTAAACACAGCCTTGGATTGTGCTACTTGTCAAAGGCATCCCAACATAGCAAAGAGACTCCCATGAAATGACTGGACTGCAACAGGTATAAATGTTATTTTAGCCTCTGCTTGAACAGTTCAATGCATTACAACAGGGTTTTCCAAATTTCCTAAACAAAAGGCCAGTTTACAATCCTTCAGACATTGAGGGGGCCAAACTGTGGCCAGTGTGAGTAGAAAATGCCCTACGGGTAAACAATGCCCCATCATTGGTATCAGAGGGAGAAATAGTGCCCCATTGTTTGTTTTAGGGTAAGAAATAGTGCTCCATCATTGGTATCAGTGTAAGGAATCACGCCCTATCGCTGGTGCCAGTGGGAATAATGTTGCCCCATTGTTGGTGTCAGTGGGAGAAATAGTGCCCTATCCCTGGTGTCAGTGGGAGGAATGGTGCCCCATCATTGGTGTCAGTGGGAGGAATGTTGTCTTATTGTTGGTGTCACTGGGAAGAATGGTGTCCTATTGTTGGTGTCAGTGTGAAGAATGGTGCCCTATTGTTGGTGTCAGTGGGAAGAATGGTGTCCTATTGTTGGTGTCAGTGTGAAGAATAGTTCTCGATCATTGGGGACAGTGGGAGGAATGGTGCCCTATTGTTGGTGCCAGTGGGAGGAATGGTGCCCCATCATTGGTGTCAGTGGGAGGAATGGTGTCTTATTGTTGGTGTCAGTGGGAAGAATGGTGCCCCATTGTTGGTGTCAGTGGGAGGAATAGTTCTCGATCATTGGTGTCAGTGGGAGGAATGGTGTCTTATTGTTGGTGTCACTGGTAAGAATGGTGTCCTATTGTTGGTGTCAGTGGGAAGAATGGTGCCCTATTGTTGGTGTCAGTGGGAAGAATGGTGTCCTATTGTTGGTGTCAGTGCGAAGAATAGTTCTCAATCATTGGGGACAGTGGGAGGAATGGTGCCCTATTGTTGGTGCCAGTGGGAGGAATGGTGCCCCATCATTGGTGTCAGTGGGAGGAATGGTGTCTTATTGTTGGTGTCACTGGTAAGAATGGTGTCCTATTGTTGGTGTCAGTGGGAAGAATGGTGCCCTATTGTTGGTGTCAGTGGGAAGAATGGTGTCCTATTGTTGGTGTCAGTGCGAAGAATAGTTCTCGATCATTGGGGACAGTAGGAGGAATGGTGCCCTATTGTTGGTGCCAGTGGGAGGAATGGTGCCCCATCATTGGTGTCAGTGGGAGGAATGGTGTCTTATTGTTGGTGTCAGTGGGAAGAATGGCACCCCATTGTTGCTGTCAGTGGGAGGAATAGTTCCCCACAGTTGCAGTCAGTGAGGGGGGATAAGTGCCGAAGAGCAGAAATAGTCCTCAAGGGCCAGATAAAGACAAGCAAAGGACGGCATATGGCCCCCAAGCCACATTTTGGAGGCCACTGTATTAGAGCTTTAAAGGCTGCATGTAGTGCTGTATTGCTTTGTACATGCTCAATAAAAAGCGATTGAGACTGTAGGAAATGTCAAAATCAACCAACTTTTTATACATTTCGATGCCCTTATAGGTTATAAGACTGTCAATGAAAGACACACTCAGGCAAAGCCACCATTGCTATTTGCAGTTAGGAAAGTTTAAGGCCTCTCAGCCTGTGCATTGGAACTTTCCCCAACCATGAACCTGCTGCCGCGACCACAGCTGGAATTCCTTAATGTAACCGAGGACTGTGCGCACGTCACTGCCATGTGCTGCTTCAACATCTGGGCAAACCCCACTCATTAAAGGTCTCCCTGTATTACGCTCCAGAACAAAACCACATCGATCGCTAACTGCTTTTTCCATTCCCCTCGAGTCTGGGAGATAAGCTAAATGCGGATTAGCACCATTTCACTTCAAACTGAAATAATGTTCTCTTTAAGCCCAACTGCTACTTAAAAGTGCCAGGCGGAATCTGGGAAGGCTTGCCAATGCCCAGAAATATGCAGGTAAATACATGCCCCCTCCTCGCGGGGAAGGAGCGGATGCCGCCCTCTTACTGAAGGAATCTGTACATCCTGGGCTCAGATCCTGTGTAAAATCTCAGACCGGTAAGGAAGGCGTACAGTGATTTAGCCATAAATGGCCAGTGACGGCTGGGGCTCCATTTTGGGGGGCGGCAAACAAACCCCTCACCAGTCCCCCCCCCCCGTCGCTTGCTTGTTTGTCTATCCGCCCACCAGCCCCGAACTTACCCCATCTAGGTCATGAGCGGCATCTTCTCCTCCTCCTCGGCGGCCAATATTTGGCCAGGAGGAGAATCAGAAAGACAATAGCGAAAGTTAATTCGCTATTGTCACACAAGTGGGTGGGATCGGGGAGCAGAGCACCTTTTCGAAGCCAATTAGAGCCTCTGGCTCTAATCATGTGCTTTGAAAAAAAAACATCGGAATCCATGCGTCTGGTGCCCTGCATGTAGATTAGGGGGCGATGGGGATGGGCCGCCACTGTATGGCTAACATTTTTTTAATTTAGCCAGAGGGCTGAACAAAGAAAACTGAACCGATTCAGTGTATTCTGACAGCAAGGGAGTCCCGCTGTCAGAATACAATGACACAGCGCGGAGCATTCCCCCATTTACCCAGAATTCTCCCCGCTGTGTCATTGTATTCTGACAGCGGGACTCCCTTGCCATCAGAATACACCGATAAGTGCTGTTGCTATTTGGCCGCATGCCCCGGTCTGAGCAAAATTTTCCAACAAGCCCGTTCGTCCAACAATCAACTTCTCTTGAACGGGAACGGGAACTGCCATTGATGGATCGAAATTTGTCTGGGCCCCCGCTGAACCGGCTGAATAGTGCTCCATCTATGGCTAGCTTTAAACTTCAGGTCCCAATCACCGCCTAATGGGGGTCTCGAATCTCGAAACTCCAAAACTCCCAACATCCAAAATCTCAATGGATTTCAACTGTGCGCACCTGAGCGTAGTGTTGCTTGAAGCTTGCAAAAATAGTAAATTTTGCTACAAGCTTTAAGCATTTTTGGCCTTAATAGCCTTCAAGAGGTGCACCTGGAAACACAAAATGCATGTATCACATGTTTTTTTCCCCCTAGTAACTAGCTTTCTATTGGTAAAAATCAGGGATGCAGGGATTGGTACCAATACTTTTTTCTTAGTACGCGCCAATACAATTACTTATACATACCGCAAGTGTTGTGTTTACACTTCAGCTGTCAGCAATGGTACAAAGTAGACATGTGCAATTTGTTTAGTTTTTTTTCGTTTTTCGTTAAAATATTCGTTCATTCGTTATCGTACGAATGAACGAACGATTCACTAAAAATTTTAACGAATGTTCGAATCGAACGAATCCGAAAAACAACGAAAATCTGATTTGACCAAATTAGAAACAACGAAAGAATAAAATCCGAAAAACGAAAACAGGAACAACGTAAATCAAAATGAACGAAAAAATTCGTACATTCGTAACTTTTTTTTTGGTTGAATTGGTAATTTTCCGTGTCTCTTACAATGGCGCTGCTTAACGTGATTCGAATGGATTGAACGAAAAAATTCGTACATTCGTAACTTTTTTTTTCGATTCGTAATTTTCCGTGTCTCTTACAATGTAATAATAGCATACACATTACATAACATTATGAATTATGCTCCGATTACGAATCTACAAAAACAATGTTACGAAAGTACGAATAAATTAATCTAACGAAAGTACGAATGTAACTAAATCTACGAAAATACGAATGCGTCCGAATTTCGAATAAACGAAAATTAAACTAACGGAAAAACGAATCAACGAAAAAATAACTCTTACGAAAATACGAATCGTTACGAATACGAACACCGACGACTTACGAATTTACGAATCGTTACGAATCAACGGAAACGAAAGAAACGAAAATAAACAAATTTTTCTATTGTGCACATGTCTATGTACAAAGCATTGAAAAGTTATTTATAAATTAAATAAATGTATTTTTATTTTTTTTTAATTTCGCGCTTTTTTCAATGTGAAATGTGTGAATATATGTCAAAGGTGTAAAAATATTAATGAACAAAGCAAACAAAAACATTTTTTTTTAATTATTAATAGTTAATAAAATAGAAGAAAAAATCAGCAGGAAAATAATAATTAAATGGAGAAGGAGAATTAGGAGTTAATAAGGCTGATTAGAGTAAATTGAGGGTTAATAAGGGGTTAAACTGAGGAACAATTTAATAAAAAAAACATATTTTTTACTTGACAGGTTGCTTTAAGCTGACTTCATCTGCAGACCGAAGTTCGTCCCTTTTGATCTGTAGATGTATAAACAGAAAGAATCAAAAAGAAACAATGTTTCTTTTTATCTATCTGTTTCAGCAGCTGAGCAATGTTTTTGATAAACATTGCCCAGCTGCTTTTTTTTCTTCTTTTTTTTTGACAGCTCCAATTGTTGGGACTTAGTTTACACTTCAGCTGTCAACGGGGGAACCCCACTGACAGCTAAATGAGTCATCGGTTGTTAAGGATGCGACAGCCCCGCTCCTTAACAACCGATAATTTTCAGTTTCATCTTTTTACGTTTCAGCTGTCAGTGGGGGAATCCCGCTGACAGGTGAAAGACCCGAGCCTGAAAGTATCAGTTTCAGGTGTCGGAGCATTTGTATCAGTACCGGTATGGGTATCGGTGCAGCCCTATTTAAAATTAAAGTGTTACTAAACCCAGGAGCCTGTATTCACTATATCTGGTCTCCCACAGTACACAGAACATGGAAATGCTAATATTTTAGCAATACCTTTTCTCACCAGCAGAATATAGAAGTTTTGTGACTTCTATTGGTGTCTGGTTAAAGCTTTGTAGGAGGAATTTTCATTCTTCTCTGACTGTCCTATGAGGCTGCAGGACCCCTGACCCTCTGTCTGGACAGTGCTGATTGGCTCTGTCTTATCAGGAGATGGATTGGGGACAGTGAAAGAAGGGGAGGATCAGAGAAGTCAGGATTAAACAGCCTTTTTACACAATGCGGAGGATTAACCCCTGGAATTCCACAGTGAGTATAATAAGCATGCTTTCCTGCCTATACAGACTGATCTTACTCGTGTGGGTTTAGTAACACTTTGATTTTTAAAAAACACTCTACAGATGCTCTGAATAAGGGGGTATAGAACCCGAAACATGTCAGCTGCTCTATGATGTTTATTTCTATATGGATTTCATTGTGGTAAAATACTTTTTGCTGTGGCGCTTATGTACATCACTGTTACTTTTATTGTTTTTTGCACTCTTTATTTAAAAAAATTGCTGTGGATGAAGCACTAAACACTTTGCACCCTTTTGTTTCATTTTATGTCTAGTCCCCCGATATCAGGAGGGCAGTATCGGCTTTATGCACTAGTCCACCCTGGGAATTGATGGTCACCACCTGTAGCAAGCAGCAGTGGCGGCCCGTCCATTAGGGGCACCCGGGCGCCGCCCCATCTATCCACGCCACCCCTATATGTATAATAGATAGATTCATGCATGGTTCAACTGGATGGACTTGTGTGTTTTTTTTCAACCTGACTAACTATGGAACTATATCCATGGCCACCCCCTATTCATGCGTCCGGCCCCTTTCAGGACGCCTGAATTACAGCGACGGGGGTGTTTTTTTGAAGCACATTATTAGAGCCATAGGCTCTAATAGGCTTCAAAATAGGGTGGGCTCAGAGCACAGAGCATTGGGCTCGGAGCCCACCCAGGTTCTGATTGGTCGGATTGAGGATCAGTGTTTCAACAGCGAATGACACTGATCCTCAATCTGGGGCCAATCAGAAGCGGGTGTGAGACCGTTTTCCGATTGGCTGAAAAGAGAAGACCCCCCAATTGGCTGCCGAGGAAGCCGCCGTGATGACCCGTGTAGAGCAGGGGAAGCCGCTGGCGAAGTGATGGGGTAAGTGCTACCGACTGACAGGTGTCGGTGGCATACTGTTTGCCACCCCCCCCCCCCCCCTCCCCCCCCCCCCCCCCCCCTCAAAAAAAAAAATTACCCATGGCCGCCACTGGCAAGCAGTCTGGTCTTTATGGCATCCCCCAGCTCTGTGGTGTCATTACCTTGATTACCTATCTTTATAAATGCCCCACCAAATAAAAGCCTATAAACCGACCAAAGACGCTCAATGCAGCCTCTATGAAGAGACGACGGGTGAGAATCAGATTCATATTCTGTTTCTGACAAACTGTGACATCAGACAACAGATTTCAATCTCATTGAAATCTGTCTGGAAATGAAAAGGATGCTGTCAGCACAGTCAAAAAGATTACAAGTCTGTATATTCTCATCTTTTGAGCTTTAAGTATGTTTAGCAAAAAAACACAAAAAACACATCTCTGCAGCACATGCTTATTTTCCCATATTTTGCATTGTCATGGGCAATTTGACTTATACAGTGTAACAAAAAAAATCAGGCAACGTTGGGTATACACAGGGAGGAACAGGTGCACCGTGCAACCGGCTGCACAATCACAGACAGGCTTAAAGGCAGGTGCAGTCTACCTTCTCCACTGCAGGTGGCGCTCAACCGCAGCAGCATTGCATTTGGAGAGGAAGTCAAGTGGAACATGGTTCCTCTATGGTTTCCTGGGTCACTGGGGAAGCTATCCGATTGGATGCTGCTGCCCAATGCGATTCTAGCAGCCATCCTGTGCCAGGCAGAGCCTATTTAAGGCCCTGGCTCCCAGGCTTGGTGCGTATTTCACATGTGGGCATTGTAGGGACAGTGAGCAGGGCCGTTTTTTTCCACTGGGCATGCTGGGCAGTTGCCCGGGGACCCCACTTGTCTGGAGGGCCCCATCCAGGGCTGATCCTCAGCACTGTAATTTGCTGCTTAAATTGACTGACTGCACTGGTTGCTCACTTCGTCGGCCGGCATCTAGCTAGCAACCAGTGATGTCAATCAGAGGCTGCGGCCGCCCCAGAATTCATAGCGCACCCCGGCTGCCCCAGTGGCTAGTGAACAGGCTCTGCCTACCTCTGCCATGTTCTTCAGACAGCATTGAGAGGGAGCAGAAAGACGGCCCTTGATAGCTGACGCTGCCTTGCTGCTGTGAGTGACACACTGTACTGCACCAGGTCGGCGGCCTCAAGTAAGTCTAACAATGTCTACTTAAGTAAGTTCAAGTTGTGCATCAAACACAGCCACTGTCTGTGCCCCTCAAAAGCTGCCACTGTGCCCATTAAACAGCCACTGTCTGTGCCCCTCAAAAGCTGCCACTGTGCCCATCAAAGCTGCCACTGTGCCCATCTAAGCTGCCACTGTGCCCATCTAAGCTGCCACTGTGCCCATCAAAGCTGCCGCTGTGCCCATCAAACGCTGCCACTGTGCCCACCAAACTCGTGTTATATTGTCCAAACATTTTAATTGTTTAACGTGTTAATGTTTAAACACTGATTTTGTTGGAAGTACCAATAAATATAGCCTTATTGATAATTAGCATTTTTATTCTCGTGCGTGATCGTGTAGACAGGGCCCCAGTGCACTGTATTGCCCGGGGGCCTATAATGCTCTTAAGATGGCCCTGACAGAGAAGCAGCAGGGAGAGGTTCCAGACAAGTAGGGCAAAATTAGGGACACACCATTCTTCCTGCACCTTACTGTAGGCTGACATACCCGGTGACTTTAATTGATTGGACGCCGCTCCAACCAGTACTTGCATTTATGGACTGTGCAGCAAATGCAGGAGTTCCACATATGGGGTATATGTCCCTGAATGTATACGGCCAGAAACCTAAATGGCATTCAGAACATCATCCAGTAGGCTACAGCCACTGCATGTTTCAGCCTGTCATTGCTTTTACGCTGTACCTTCCAGAGGTCAAGTGGTTAAAAATGACTGGCCTTCATTCAACCTGAAAAACTGAGGACATCTAGTGGCAGAAAAGAGGTATTGCAGAGGACATCCCCAGATTAGATATGAATAGTGCTTTTTGAAGATGGTTACATAGTTACATAGTTGGCTAGGCTGAAAAAAGACATCCAGTTCAACCATAAAAAAAAAGAAAAATAAAAAAAATAACGAATATCGTACAATCCAATATACCCAATTCTATACCCACAGTTGATCCAGAGGAAGGCAAAAAAAAAAAAAAAAAAACAGCAGAGCCATGCTCCAATCTGCTACAGCAGGGGGAAAAAATCCCTTTCTGATCCCCCGAGAGGCAATCAGATTTTCCCTGGATCAACTTTACCTATAAATGTCAGTACCCAGTTATATTATGTACATTTAGGAAAGTATCCAGGCCTTTCTTAAAGCATTCTACTGAGCTGGCCAGAACCACCTCTGCATGGAGTCTATTCCACATTTTCACAGCTCTTACTGTGAAAAAACCTTTCCGTATTTGGAGATGAAATCTCTTTTCCTTCAGAGTGCCCCCTTGTACTCTGTGTTGAATGTAAAGTGAATAACTCAACACCAAGTTCACTATATGGACCCCTTATATATTTCTACACGTTGATCATTTCCCCCCTTATTCTCCTCTTCTCAAGAGAGAATAAATTCAGTTCCTCTAATCTTTCCTCATAGCTGAGCTCCTCCATGCCTCTTATCAGTTTGGTTGCCCTTCTCTGCACTTTCTCCAGTTCCCCGATATCCTTTTTGAGAACTGGTGCCCAAAACTGAACTGCATTTTCCAGATGAGGTCTTACTAATGTTTTGTACAGGGGGGCAAAATGATATCTCTCTCTGGAGTCCATACCTCTCCTAATACAAGAAAGGACTTTGCTCGCTTTGGAAACCGCAGCTTGGCATTGCATGCTATTATTGAGTTTATGATCTACCAAAACCCCCCCAGATCCTTCTCCACTATGGATCCCCCCAGATCCTTCTCCACTACGGATCCCCCCCAGATCCTTCTCCACTACGGATCCCCCAGTTGTACTCCCCCTAGTATGTATGATGTATATTTTTAGCCCCCAAGTGCTGAACTTTACATTTATCAACATTAAACCTCATCTGCCACATAGTCACCCAATTAGACAGAGCATTGAGGTTGGCTTGTAAATTGGAGACATCCTGTAAGGACGTTATTCCACTGCATAGCTTGGTGTCATCTGCAAAGACGGAAATGGTACTTTTGATCCCAGACCCGATAACAGAAACCTGCGTTACATCAGAGGGGGGCGGGGTCACCCGTACGTCACTGGGGAAATCCAGCTTCCCCCTTGCATTGCGTCAGAGGGCGGCGGGGTCAGGTGACAGAGTGGCCCGGTCCTCCTCTGCTAAGACGAAATTCCCGCAGTGTCTCCATGGAGACAGGATGCGCTGGACGTCGGAGAAGAAATCAGCCATCGCTGGACCCTGGAGAAGAGACCACCCATCGCTGGATAGCAAGAGTGGATTACCACCGCTGGAATCTTTTTTTATTTTTAATAAAGGACTTTTCCCAACGGTGTCAGCGTGTTTTTTAACTATTTTTTACACTTTTTTTGTGAAATGGTAGGGGTACTTTTGTACCCCCTTACCATTTCAAACAGGGGGGGGGCGGAATATGGGGGTCCCCTTGTTAAAGGGGGCTTCCAGATTCTGATAAGCCCCCCGCCCGCAGACCCCCACAACCACCGGCCAGGGTTGTGAGGAAGAGACACTTCTCCTCATCAACATGGGGACATGGTGCTTTGAGGGGTCACAGACCCCCAAAGCATCCTCACAATGTTGAGGGCATGTGGCCTGGTACCGTTCAGTAAGGGGGGGCGCTCTCTTGTCCCCCCCTCTTTTCCTGCGGCCTGCCAGGTTGCGTGCTCGGATAAGGGTCTGGTATGGATTTTGAGGGGGACCCCCCACGGCATTTTTTTTTACATTTGGCGTGGAGTTCCCCTTAAAATCCATGCCAGACCTGAAGGGTCTGGTATGGATATTTAGGGGGAACCCCACGTCATTTTTTTTTTAAATTTGACCCGGGGTTCCCCTTAATATCCATACCAGAACTGAAGGGCCTGGTAATTGAATTGGGGGGGACCCCACACTTTTTTTTTATCAAGCTGCCCCCTTGCGTTGCGTCAGAGGAGGGAGGGGTCAGGTGACAGAGTGGCCCGGTCCTCCTCTGCTAAGACGAAATTCCCGCAGTGTCTCCATGGAGACCGGATGCGCTGGAAGTCGGAGAAGAAATCAGCCATCGCTGGACCCTGGAGAAGAGATCACCCATCGCTGGATAGCAAGAGTGGATTACCACCGCTGGAATCTTTTTTTATTTTTAATAAAGGACTTTTCCCAACGGTGTCAGCGTGTTTTTTAACTATTTTTTACACTTTTTTTGTGAAATGGTAGGGGTACTTTTGTACCCCCTTACCATTTCAAACAGGGGGGGGGGGGCGGAATCTGGGGGTCCCCTTGTTAAAGGGGGCTTCCAGATTCTGATAAGCCCCCCCGCCCGCAGACCCCCACAACCACCGGCCAGGGTTGTGAGGAAGAGACACTTCTCCTCATCAACATGGGGACATGGTGCTTTGAGGGGTCACAGACCCCCAAAGCATCCTCACAATGTTGAGGGCATGTGGCCTGGTACCGTTCAGTAAGGGGGGGCGCTCTCTTGTCCCCCCCTCTTTTCCTGCGGCCTGCCAGGTTGCGTGCTCGGATAAGGGTCTGGTATGGATTTTGAGGGGGACCCCCACGGCATTTTTTTTACATTTGGCGTGGAGTTCCCCTTAAAATCCATACCAGAACTGAAGGGCCTGGTAATTGAATTGGGGGGGACCCCACACTTTTTTTTTTTTATCAAGCTGCCCCCTTGCGTTGCGTCAGAGGAGGGAGGGGTCAGGTGACAGAGTGGCCCGGTCCTCCTCTGCTAAGACGAAATTCCCGCAGTGTCTCCATGGAGACCGGATGCGCTGGAAGTCGGAGAAGAAATCAGCCATCGCTGGACCCTGGAGAAGAGACCACCCATCGCTGGATAGCAAGAGTGGATTACCACCGCTGGAATCTTTTTTTTATTCTTAATAAAGGACTTTTCCCAACGGTGTCAGCGTGTTTTTTAACTATTTTTTACACTTTCTTTGTGAAATGGTAGGGGTACTTTTGTACCCCCTTACCATTTCAAACAGGGGGGGGGGGCGGGATCTGGGGGTCCCCTTGTTAAAGGGGGCTTCCAGATTCTGATAAGCCCCCCGCCCGCAGACCCCCACAACCACCGGCCAGGGTTGTGAGGAAGAGACCCTTCTCCTCATTAACATGGGGACATGGTGCTTTGAGGGGTCACAGACCCCCAAAGCATCCTCCCAATGTTGAGGGCATGTGGCCTGGTACGTTTCAGTAAGGGGGGGGCGCTCTCTCGTCCCCCCCTCTTTTCCTGCGGCCTGCCAGGTTGCGTGCTCGGATAAGGGTCTGGTATGGATTTTGAGGGGGGCCCCCACGCCATTTTTTTTTTAAATTTGGCATGGAGTTCCCCTTAAAATCCATGCCAGACCTGAAGGGCCTGGTATGGATATTTAGGGGAACCCCACGTCATTTTTTTTTTTAAATTTGACCCGGGGTTCCCCTTAATATCCATACCAGAACTGAAGGGCCTGGTAATTGAATTGGGGGGGACCCCACGCTTTTTTTTTTTATCAATGATTTTCAATGACTGTTCTCTGTATTACAGGAGCCGACAATTCATTATAGCCGCGAGTGATTTTAAATAACTTTTTTTCCTTCAAAAATGACACTTTGTGCAGGGACAGTTCTAAGCACGGGAAACATGCGCCCCTTTACATGCATACTATACACACCCCCCAGGTACGAAATTTAAAGGAATATTACACTTTTATTGTTTCACTTTAAGCATTATTAAAATCACTGCTCCCGAAAAAACGTCTGTTTTTAAAACTTTTTTTTGCATTGATACATGTCCCCTGGGGCAGGACCCAGGTCCCCAAACACTTTTTATGACAATAACTTGCATATAGGCTTTTAAAATTAGCACTTTAGATTTATCCCATAGACTTTTACAGGGTGCTCGCGGCTTTTCGAATTTGCCGCGAACACCCCAAATTGTTCGGTGAACAGGCGGACAGGCAATGTTCGAGTCAGGGCCATCTTAAGAGCATCATAGGCCCCCGGGCAATACAGTGCACTGGGGTCCTGTCTACACCATCACGCACGAGAATAAAAATGCTAATTATCAATAAGGCTATATTTATTGGTACTTCCAACAAAATCAGTGTTTAAACATTAACACAACGTTTGTACAATATAACACGAGTTTGATGGGCACAGTGGCAGCGTTTGGGCATAGTGGCTGCGTTTGATGGGCACAGTGGGAGCTTTTAATGGGCACAGTGGGAGCTTTTGATGGGCACAGTGGGAGCTTTTGATGATCACAGTGGCTGTTTGATGGGCACAGTGGCTGTTTGATGGGCACAGTGGCAGCTTTTGAGGGGCACGGACAGTGGCTGTGTTTGATGCACAACTTGAACTTACTTAAGTAGACATTGTTAGACTTACTTGAGGCCGCCGGCCTGGTGCAGTACAGTGTGTCACTCACAGCAGCAAGGCAGCGCCAGCTATCAAGGGCCGTCTCTCCGCTCCGCTCCCTCTCCCTGCTGTCTGAAGAACATGGCAGAGGTGGGCGGAGCCTGTTCACTAGCCACTGGGGCAGCCGCGGTGCGCTATGAATGTTAGGGCGGCCTCTGATTGACATCACTGGTTGCTAGCTAGATTCCAGCTGGCGAAGTGAGAAACCAGTGCAGTCAGTCAATTTAAGCAGCAGATTGCAGTGCTGAGGATCAGCCCTGGATGGGGCCCTCCAGACAAGTGGGGCCCCCCGGGCAACTGCCCAGCATGCCCAGTGGAAAAAACGGCCGTGGTTCGAGTCGAACATGAGTTCGACTCGAACTCGAAGCTCATCCCTAGTCACCAGATACCCGGCCACCTAGTGGAAGAAGAGAGAAGTGCAGCTATTCCAGAATTAGGACGAAATCAAATTGACCGCCTAACAATTGGCCAAGGCAGCTATCACTTGGCAAATAGATTTAATAGCAGCCCTGCCTAAACATCAGGGGGCTACAAATAAATGAATAAAATAAATAAATCTGGTGATTTTAGGAATTCCCCCTGCAAAGTAAAGCCACCATATTAATTTCAGTAATGGCGAATGTTCAGTGAAGAAGCATTTACCAAATGACTGCTACAGCGCGGATCTATTGTGCCGGAACGACGTCTATTGACGTCGTCCCGGCCACGAGCTGCCTGCGCGACCCCTGAAGGGCGCGCGCGGCGCGCTCTGTGATCAGCGAGTCTGTGAGACTCGCTGGATCACAGATACGAGTAAGGGGTCGATCCCGACCCCTTACCACGTGATCAGCTGTCAGCCAATGACAGCTGATCATGTGATAATAACAGAGCCGGTAATCGGCTTTTTTTCCTCCTCGCGCTCGCGAGGAGAAAAAAATAAAAAGCCGATCACCGGCGGCAGTGAGAGGGACATCAGTCCCTCTCACTGCAATGTGCCCAATCCATTGTGCCCACCTTTGCCCCATTAAAGTGCCGCTTACCAGTGCCCACAGTGCCATCTCTCAGTGCCCACAGTGCCATCTCTCAGTACCCACAATGCCAGTGCTGCACATCAGTGTCACCTGCCAGTGCTCATCTGTGTCACCTACCAGTGCTCATCTGTGTCACCTACCAGTGCCCATCAGTGCCACCTATCAGTGCCCATCAGTGTCATCCATCAGTGCCCATCGGTGCCACCCATCCGTGCTACCCATCCGTGCCACCCATCAGTGCCACCCATCAGTGCCACCCATCAGTGCCCATCGGTGCCACCCATCCGTGCTACCCATCCGTGCCACCCATCCGTGCCCATCAGTGCCATCTTTGCTGTCCCTATCAGTACCGACTTATCTGTCCCCACCAGTGCAGCCTATCAGTGCCCACCAGTGCAGCCTATCAGTGCCCACCAGTGCAGCCTATCAGTGCCCACCTGTGCCGCCTCATCAGCGCATATCAATGAAGCAGAAAAAATTACCTGTTTGCAAAATTTTATAACAAACTATTAAACATGATTTTTTTTTTTTATTTAGCAAAAAAATAAAAACCCCATCTGTGATTAAATACCACCAAAAGAAAGCTCTATTTGTGGGAAAAAAATGATAAAAATTTCATTTGGGTAGAGTGTTGTATGACCGCGCAATTGTCATTCAAAATGCGTCAGCGCCGAAAGCTGAAAATTGGTCTGGTCACGAGGGGGGTTTAAGTGCAAAGTAATCAGGTGGTTAAAACATGTGTATCACACACACTGAAAAAATAAAATCCAGCAAATCTAAGAGGAATCTCTGAAGGGAAAAAAAAATATGAAATTATCTTTTATGAGGCTGGCACAGGCCTTCATTTCACAAACGTCTGGTGTTGTGGAGAAAAATTAGCCCCCGCAAAGGATATTACACCTTTAGCGACTTCCAACGCCTTCAGTGCTAAAAGAGGTCAGGTGCATTACGCAGCGGCAAACGCCTTCGCTGGCTCATCAGAAACGGCCGCAGAGGCCAGGAATGCATAAATCATACTATTTTATCTGTCAGCCGCTCGGCTTTGCAGTTTACGAATAAACTTGATTATGTCTGTCTAATGTTCTAAAGCCGGATCCTGTTCCCTCTCCGTCACCCCGTCTGCCTGAGCGTAGCGCGACACATTTGCATATAAATCACGCTAATTCGTTTGTGTCACCACTTGCGTTTTTCATGTCCGCGCCGCTCATTTGTGTGTGCATTGTAAATTATACATATATATATATTACGGGGATGTGAGTAAAGGAGATCTGATAAATTGCACGCTGTGACGGACCTAGCGGGGACACGGGCTGTTGGAGGGGACTGAGTGCGAGCCTGTTGCCTTGCGACTATGGGCCCTGGCATTTGGGGGAACAGTGCTCTTTGAGCTGCAAGCCTGGGACCCCTGAGCTGGTGATACTTGGATTCAGGTCCATGCTGGCCCCCCAATACACATAGAATCTGTATGTGTATTTGGCATATTAGCAAGAGACGCTAATGTCATGAAGCATGAACTCCAGCCACCTGTCTGTTGGGTTAATGAATATTGTCTGGCTTGTAAGAGTATTTCACCTATTGTTGTGTGTGCTAATTAACCCTGCAATTGAATGAAGGAGTCCAGTGTTTATTGAGATAATTAGCTCATGCTAATTAGGTTAGGTGTGAGTCATCTAGCTGTATATAAGTGTGACATGTCAAATAAAGATTGATTCCTGATGTAGCCTACACTGGTGTTGTCTGGTGACTGGGTAAGCTAAGGGGGTCTTGGATTGTGTGGTACCGGACAGAGGAAGCAGTTACGGCGGACATCTTGGGTACGAGGTCCGTCACAATTGGCTGGCAGCGGTGGGATCGTGCTTCCTTGTCGTGAACACATCCAAACCATCACCTGGATCCAAGGCCCGGATAGGAGAGGTACAGATACGTCATGGAAGAGGAATTCGGAAGGAGGTTGCGAGAGATGCGGATACAGCACAGAGGACCAGTATCGGTGCAGGTCCTGCTGGGATGGTCTGATTCTGTTCGCCTACAACTCTGGAAAGAAGCGCTAGCCTGTGAGCAGCGACACCAGGGAAAAGTTCTCCCCTCCATCCATGTAAGGTACTGGTCGCAGTATGAAGTACGATTGCTGTTATTGGGGGAACAACCGAAGCAGGAGTGGACAGCTGAGTTAAGCAGGCTGATCCGGGCAGAAATGCGTTTGGACGAGAGCTACAGAGCCCTCCGGTGGTATGTAGCACAAGTGTGCCCGTGGACAGCAGATGACAGGCCCACGGAAGGCTTTGATTATAATGGCCTGGGATTGTTGTACTGGAGGCTGTCCGAGGACCCCGACTTTGGGAGTGATCTGGAGTGGCGTTTGGAGGAAATAATGGAGCACAGAGAGCAAAGATTGAACGTCTCGGAAGTGCTCTGGGCACAGGAAGATTTGGAGTTCCTGGCCGCTCAGGAATGGGAGCTTGAGATCGCCTACATACAGCTGCTAGACACTGCTCAGCAGCAGGGTGGGGCTCCCTTTGCCTGGGACTATCAGGAAATACCAGCAGACAGCTCTGAAATCCTGGCTGAAGAGTCGGCGATGTGGCATAGTAACAGAGTGCTTTGCCCACCTGCCCCCGCAGCTATGGACGCGGAGGTCTTATGGCGGATGCAGGAAGTGCTGACAACAGGGCAGAGCTCTGCTAACCTCTGCCCAGCACCGATGGCATCTTCTAGGTTCCACGGACAGGTGGTGAACCTCTATCCCCAGCCATCAGTTGTAGAGACTGGGGATTTAATAGACTTTTCTGCTGAGGAAAAACAACCTCATGAGCCTCCATCAGAAGAGCTGGTATTAGGGCCAAACTTCACTGAGCTCTGCCCAGCACCAACGGCAGTATCCGTGGAGTTACAAGGAACTTCTCCAGCTGAAGCGCAGGTCACCGGACAGAGGGTCCAAGACCTCTGCCCCACACCGGTGGCAGTTATGGAGGCTCAGGGAGAGAAGGTGGCAATCACTTCCCAGCAGCAGATACAGGGGGAGAAGGGAGAGGAGGTGTTTGTCGTCCCTCCCCAACAGTTGGCCAGGGTGGAGAAAGCGATCTTTCCTCCCCAGCAAAGATTTGTGCACCTGGGAGACAGTACCAGAGACATGTTGTCCCAGCAGCCAGATGAGGGAAGGGAAAAGGAAGCCAGCCTTCTGCCCCAATGGTTTGCCAGAGCGGAGGATGTGGAGTCCCCAGCAGAAGTGCTGGCAACAGGGCAGAGTGCTACCCACCTCTGTCCAGCACCAGCAACAACTGTGGAGTTCCAGGGAGCTGGGGCAGTCGGCCTCTCTCCCCAACAGTTAGCTGGAGGAGATGATGTAGGGAAGCTCCTACACCCACCTGAACTGCTGGCAACGGAACAAAGTGCTGCTGGCCTCTGCCCACAACTAACAGAGGGCAGATTTCCTGTAAAGGGGGATGGGACTGCAGTCCCCACCTGTATACCCCAGGGATGCGGGGCTGTCGGCCCAGATCCCCAACAGCATGATGGAGTGAGCCCAGTCACCCTGTCTTCTCTCCAGCGGCTGAAAAGACTCCAGGGAGAAGGGCCAGTCCAGGCCTCTCCCCAGCGGCGGATATGTTCTCCTTGAGAGAGGCAGAAGTTGGCTGGGTGAGTCGTGCTCTGTTTGGAACAATTTGTTTGGGGTACTGTGTGTGTACAGGCATTAGAGGACTGGAACCACTGAACTAACTTCGGAGTCAACCCGTCTGGCTTGTAAGAGTATTTCTCCTATTGTGTTAGTCTCCTGCCGAAAAGGGGAGAAATGTGACGGACCTAGCCGTGAACATCCATTATGTAGCGTATAAAGCAGAATGGGAGAATAATAATTTAACCTTTTCCGCGGCCTCCGAATGCGAGCGTGAGCGGCCATGTCTATGATAAGAACAGGAAACTGAGGCTACAATTGGCACAGGATCACCGAACATTGGACGATAGAAGATTGGAAGAACGTTGTCTGGTCTGATGAGTCTGGAGTTCAGCGCCGACATTCAGATGGTCGGGTCAGAATTTGGCGCATGGATCCATCCCGCCTTGTATCACCGGTTCAGGCTGGTGGTGGGGGTGTAATGGTGTGGGGGATGGGGTTTCACCGGTTCAGGCTGGTGGTGGGGGTGTAATGGTGTGGGGGATGGGGTATCACCGGTTCAGGCTGGTGGTGGGGGTGTAATGGTGTGGGGGATGGGGTATCACCGGTTCAGGCTGGTGGTGGGGGTGTAATGGTGTGGGGGATGCACATATGTAAAGGCGGTCTAAAAGGTACAGCAACATCCGGATGCACATATGTAAAAGCGGTCAAGAGGTACAGCAAACCTCCAGATGCACATATCTAAAGGTGGTCTAAAGGAACAGCAACATCTCGATGCACATATGTAAAAGCAGTCAAGAGGTACAGCAAACCTCCAGATGCACATATCTAAAGGTGGTCTAAAGGTACAGCAACACCCGGATGCACATATGTAAAAGCGGTCTAGAGCTATAGCAACACAACTCTAAGTGACCTATTATTCTTTATGTCCAGGCGCTAAAATCTGCACATTACAGAAGAGCCAGCAGGCTGTGAATACAGACTAGTCCTGGGGAGGTCGGTGACAAACGGGTGAAGTGTGTTATTGAGGTCTGTATACATTTGTAATGAGTAGATCTGTACAGGGCGGAGGGCAGTGACTGCCAGTCAGAGGAACAATCACAAGATAGAAAGCCTGCAGTGCAATCAAACCAGGGGGTGGCTTTGCAGCTGTTTCAAGAGACAGCTTAGCTGCATGTGTGAGATGTGTGAGCGGAGCTCCTCCTTACATATTGGCCATTTCTCCGGATTCCCTGACATTTATAAACAGTCGGCGGTGGTGTCTGCTGAAGTCATGACAGTTATTAATGGCCGCGCCGTAACTGTTTCTGTGGAATATGTTCAAACAGCAATTAAAATCTAACGACTATTTACAATTAGCGAAGTGCGGCAATTAGTCTCATGTCAGACCCCCCATCCCCCCCCCCCAAACTAGAGGATTCTGGGAAGAGACAAATGTACATCAAAGGTGATAAAGACCTGAAGGAGTCATTAATACGTCTCCTTCCACCTTAATTATAGAGACATTCATTCCTGTCTGGAATACTATTATGGGGTATAAACATGTATGACTGGAGCCCCTCCCCTTATATCTGATCCTACAGCCGGCGATCTTCCTTCCTGCAACCAAAAGTCCCATAAAATCCCACTGATGATTGTTGTGCAACACATGGCTCTGCAGTCTAGAGAAGTGGTACTGTGCAGAGTCCGTACATACAGAATAAGAACAGATACTGAGAATTACACCCGACATACAGGACAAGAGAAGTACACGTGAAAAAGTGAAAAGTGAACTATGATCAGGAAATGTATCCAGTGAGAGGTGAGGAAGCAAAATATGACAAAGAGATGTATGGCTGCACTTTGACGCTGTCAGCCCCCCCCCCCCCCCCCGGCGTCTCCTTTTACCTGTATTTACTAATTCATGTGCCCGCTATCTCCCAGATGTCTCTCGCCCCGTGCCAAGTCTCCAGCTCTGAGAATGCCAGGCTGCCCTCTTGCCCCGCTGTGTGCGGGACGTATGACAGGTGTCACAGCGCTCTGAGCTGGAACCTGAACACCACAGCGGCACCGTTTGTTACCTTTTCCCCTGCGCCCCGGTTCAGATCTTTTTTTATGGTGCTTCTGAGTCTCTCATTGTGCCCGTCGCAGGATTATCAGAGTGTAACGCGGGATACAATTCAATACTACAAGCTTATGTGTCACCGGGGGGCTCTTATCGCCTCCTGGCATGGAATCTAGGGCAGCGGTGCCACCGCGGACACAATGCTCCTGTGTATACCCAGTAAAAGAAATCCTTCTTCTTTCAGTGTTATACCCCCCCAACTGTCATCCATAGATAAAAGGGACTGGCGCTCCTTTTCTGCAGTATGCCATAGCTAAAGTGGTTGTGAACCCTTCCATATACCCAGTGAGGTGACTGGCATCAGGTGATACACAGAGATAAAACAAATCATCCTACATAAGTGGTACCTGTTTATCTGCAGTCTCCTCTACATCTATTCAAAGTGCAGATTTTACACCGGATCTCTCTGCTCTGGAAAGCAGAGAGCTGATTGGCTGCCATGCAGAGCTGCACCAGATTTTGCACTCTTCAGTTTTAGTAAATCAATCCCATTGTGTTCTGACAGCAGCACTCGTAGCTGTCAGAACACACCGATCAGCGGCTGCAGACAAAAGGTTTGCCATTGTTTGATCAACTTCTGTTGGGTGGGGGCGGCCTCTCTCAGACGGGAATGATGGAAAATGTAAATCAATCAGCGCATGCAGCTGAGCACTGAATTTTTTTGGGGGGGGCGGCAAACAATCCACCCCCCCCCCCCCTGATTGGTCAGTCGGTCACCAGCCCCATCTAGGTTGTGGGCAGCGCATCCTCAGGGCGGCGGCCTTTACCCTGCTTCTCCTCCTCCTGGGCTTCACGGCAGCTTCCCCCACGTCTCCTTCCTCCTCCTCCTCCAATAGGATCGCTTCTCTTGGCCAATGGGGTGACAGGTCTTAAGACCCGCTGTCTGTTTGGCCGGGAAGAGGATCAGGAAGACGATAGCGAATATTAATTTGTTGTTGTCACACAACTGGGGGGGGGCTTGGGGTGCAGTGGTCTGCACTCCCGAGCCCACCCTTTTTTGAAGCCATTTAGAGCCTCAGGCTCTAATCACGTGCTGCTAAAAAAAAAAATAAACCCATTGGAATCCATTCGTCTGGCAGCCTACATGTAGATCAGGGGCCAGATAAATGTTGTACCTTCATTAAATGTAACCATATTGCTACACTTATGCCGCGTACACACGTTCGGAATTTCCGATGGAAACAGTCCGATGGGAGCTTTTCAACGGATTTTCCGACCGTGTGTACGCCCATCGGTCTTTTTCTGTCGGAATTTCTGACGGACTTTGGATTGAGAACCTGTTCTTCATTTTTCCGACGGAAAACCTTTCTATCGGATTTTCCGATCGTGTGTATGCAATTCCGACACGCAAAATTCCGACGCATGCTCGGAAACAATTCAACGCATGCTCGGAAGCATTAAACTTCCCTTTTATAGTGCAGTCGAACGTTTTTTTAAGGCGTGGTGTTATTGACCGTCGGAATTTGGTGTGTAGGCAAGACAGTTTGAGCGAAATTCCGTCTGAATTTTGACGGGAAAACCATCAGAGCTTTTTCTGACGAGAATTCCGACTTGTGTGTACGCGGCATTAGAGGCGCCTCTCTTGTCTTTTATACTCAGTTGTGACGTGATGCTACTTGTATATCAGGACATCGCTTGTATATCAAGACATCGCTTGTATACCAAGACATCGCTTGTATACCAAGACATCGCTTGTATATCAAGACATCGCTTGTATACCAAGACATCGCTTATATATCAAGACATCGCTTATATATCAAGACATCGCTTGTATATCAAGACATCGCTTGTATATCAAGACATCGCTCGTATATCAAGACATCGCTTATATACCAAGACATCGCTTATATACCAAGACATCGCTTATATATCAAGACATCGCTTGTATATCAAGACATCGCTTATATATCAAGACATCGCTTGTATATCAAGACATCGCTTGTATATCAAGACATCGCTTGTATATCAAGACATCGCTTATATATCAAGACATCGCTTGTATATCAAGACATCGCTTGTATATCAAGACATCGCTTGTATATCAAGACATCGCTTGTATATCAAGACATCGCTTATATATCAAGACATCGCTTGTATATCAAGACATCGCTTATATACCAAGACATCGCTTGTATATCAAGACATCGCTCGTATATCAAGACATCGCTTATATACCAAGACATCGCTTATATATCAAGACATCGCTTGTATATCAAGACATCGCTTATATATCAAGACATCGCTTGTATACCAAGACATCGCTTATATACCAAGACATCGCTTGTATATCAAGACATCGCTTATATACCAAGACATCGCTTGTATATCAAGACATCGCTTGTATATCAAGACATCGCTTATATATCAAGACATCGCTTATATACCAAGACATCGCTTGTATATCAAGACATCGCTTGTATATCAAGACATCGCTTATATACCAAGACATCGCTTGCATATCAAGACATCGCTTGTATATCAAGACATCGCTTGTATATCAAGACATCGCTTGCATATCAAGACATCGCTTGTATATCAAGACATCGCTTATATACCAAGACATCGCTTGTATATCAAGACATCGCTTGTATATCAAGACATCGCTTGTATATCAAGACATCGCTTGTATATCAAGACATCGCTTGCATATCAAGACATCGCTTGTATATCAAGACATCGCTTGTATATCAAGACATCGCTTATATATCGAGTCAAAATGTATTAAAAAAATGTTGCTTGTCTTGCAAAACGCTCTCAAACCAAGTTACTCTCAATCCGAGGTTTTGCTGTAATCCGGATATTTCTGCTCTGCTGTGTACTTTCAATCCACAAAGTCAAAACTGTAATTTTATTTAATTTTTTTAATAAAACATATTTTGCTGAAACCTGAAGCTCAGATCAAAGATTACACCATTCATTCTACAAACCTCACAAATCTGTCTTTTTTTATTTTTTTTAATGTTTTTAATAAAATCCGTCTCCTGCTTTAAATTCTTGCTCTGCGTTGGCTGCTGGTTAAGGATTGTAATTTAAGAAGAGAAGGCAATTAAAGTATTTTAATTAAATCTGTGGCCTGAGATTCAGTTTGAACGTATTTATGAAAAGAAGAGCGGGGGGGGGGGGGGGGGGTGGAATACTTCCGTTATCGCCGTGTTCCATCTGAAGAACCATTTGTAGCGTTGAACTGGTACATCGCGCCCGCGATAAGAGCCGACTGTGTAAGTCCGGGGAACGGATCTTTTGTCACAAGAAGTATTTCCACAAATCTTCTGTTATTTCATAATATGTTGCTGGATTCTCAAATTCACGATGGAACCGCCATTATCCATCCGATAAATATTAAAATATAGTAAGGATACAAGAGTGTAAGCTCCCGGGATCAGGGCCCTCCTAACCATCTCCTTCTGAATTGTATTGTTGCTGTACAGTATTGTCTCCATTTATGTTGCAAAGCGCTGTGCAAA
Organism: Lithobates sylvaticus; assembly: GCA_028564925.1. Taxonomy (NCBI): domain Eukaryota; kingdom Metazoa; phylum Chordata; class Amphibia; order Anura; family Ranidae; genus Lithobates; species Lithobates sylvaticus. The sequence continues at coordinate 195,184,024 of CM053037.1, read as the reverse complement.
CCGTTGGCGCTATAAAAAATATTTTTACTTTTTGCTATAACAAATATATATAAATATATATATATATAAAAAAAATATATATATCTATATATATATATATATATATATAAATGTCTTCATCAGTTTAGGCCAATATGTATTCTGCTACATATTTTTGATAAAAAAAAAAAATCGCAATAAGCATATATTGATTGGTTTGCGCAAAAGTTATAGCGTCTACAAAATAGGGCATATATTTATGGTATTTTTATTATAATTTTTTTTTACTAGTAATGGCGTTGATTAGCGATTTTTTTTAGTGGGACTGCGACATTGCGGCGGACAGATTGGACACCTTTGACACTTTTTTGGGACCAGTGACATTTATACAGCGGTCAGAGCTAAAAATAGCCACTGATTACTGTATAAATGACACTTGTAGGGAAGGGGTTAACACTAGGGGGGGGGGGGGGGGCGATCAAGGGGTTAAGTGTTCCCTGTGAGGTGTTTCTAACTATGGGGGGAGGGATCACTAAGAACAGACGATCTCTCTCTAATTCCCTGACAGGACGGGGAATCTGTCTGTTTACATCGGCAGATCCACGTTCTGGCTCTCTGTGGAGCGATCGTGGGTCGCCTCTGGACACCTGCATTGGCTCTGGCTCACGCGATCCCCCTAGAGCTCTTAAAGCTGTCGACTTACACCTACGGCGACAGGCGTCTATAGACGTCCTCCCAAAACCCCGCCCCTGTGTGCCTCCTGCGGCGTGTTTCAGGAATGCTCTGTGACCGCTGCTCACATTGGGGTAAAGGAATAATTACAGGGGCCCTTTACCATGTGATCAACTGTGTCCAATCACAGCTGATCACAATTTAAAGAAATAGAAAATGCAAAAACTGCGCTTGGTATGGTGAAAATAAACCTAAAAAGAAATATAAAAGCTGCAACTTATTGTGGGATATGCACAAAATAGACAATAAAAAAGAGAAGTTGCGCTGATGTGAAAATTACAGTGCATTTAAAACTGAGTATCTAATAATCAATATGATTATATATGGAACTAAATTAGTGACACTTTATAACAGCAATTGATAAGTGGCATCTAATGGTGAAATGACTTAATCCCGATGTAATTAGCAAGGGGCTAAACCAAAGACCAGAAAGGAATCCCTAATAAAAAAGTCCCAAATCAAAGTCCATAAATGAGATTGGATCACAAGAATCGCTTCCCATCCAAGATGGCCAAAGTACAAGAAAGTGGCTACTTCCAAATTGCATGTAGAGGCGAATACTTAAAATGTCCAAATAGTATGCTTACCAGAGGATAAGCAAGCATGCGCAGTTGGCTTATACCCAGCCTGGGCCTTTTGATGGAAATTCCAGCTGCCTTGCATTCATTCAATCACCTCAGAAATATTTGATTCCGTGTATTTGTGGCAAAGCAGAAAAAAATAAAAAACATAGCGTAATACTGCTAAAACACTAAATTTGTTTTCAAAAAACAAGATAATCACTTAAAAGTGAAAAAATCGTGAAAAAGATTTTATGAAAAAAATTAAGAAAATATATAAAAAATAAAAAAGAGAAAAAGTAAAAGCACCCAGTGGTCAACTCAAACGACTTAGAGTGATCAAATGAAAAAAACACACCTCCACCTTCCAAATAGTAGGCTTACCAGATGGTATTTTAAATATGCACCAGTGAAAATGGCAAACTGCTATTTGTGACCCAACACCACACAGCGGGGCTTCTTACCAGATGTACATCAAATATTGCATAATGGATCTCGGATAAGATTGCAGATGGTATGTGCTAGAGATGAGAACGCTAACTGCTCCCAGTTTAAAGCAAACGATCGGTCCGTTTTTCTCTTTACTGCAGCAACTCATATGCCCCCAAAAAGAGAAAAAAGCAGACCATAGTGGAGTACATCTTGACAAGTTTAATCAAATAAATTAAAGGTTACACTTACACAAATGTAGATAACATCGAGCGTATAGAATAAAAATTGCCGGCCGGCTACATAAAACAAACTCCCGTCCTCGTTGACGGCGTGGTGACGTCAGCACGCCGTCAACGAGGACGGGAGTTTGTTTTATGTAGCCGGCCGGCAATTTTTATTCTATACGCTCGATGTTATCTACATTTGTGTAAGTGTAACCTTTAATTTATTTGATTAAACTTGTCAAGATGTACTCCACTATGGTCTGCTTTTTTCTCTTTTTGGGGGCATATGAGTTGCTGCAGTAAAGAGAAAAACGGACCGATCGTTTGCTTTAAACTGGGAGCAGTTAGCGTTCTCATCTCTAGCACATACCATCTGCAATCTTATCCGAGATCCATTATGCAATATTTGATGTACATCTGGTAAGAAGCCCCGCTGTGTGGTGTTGGGTCACAAATAGCAGTTTGCCATTTTCACTGGTGCATATTTAAAATACCATCTGGTAAGCCTACTATTTGGAAGGTGGAGGTGTGTTTTTTTCATTTGATCACTCTAAGTCGTTTGAGTTGACCACTGGGTGCTTTTACTTTTTCTCTTTTTTATTTTTTATATATTTTCTTAATTTTTTTCATAAAATCTTTTTCACGATTTTTTCACTTTTAAGTGATTATCTTGTTTTTTGAAAACAAATTTAGTGTTTTAGCAGTATTACGCTATGTTTTTTATTTTTTTCTGCTTTGCCACAAATACACGGAATCAAATATTTCTGAGGTGATTGAATGAATGCAAGGCAGCTGGAATTTCCATCAAAAGGCCCAGGCTGGGTATAAGCCAACTGCGCATGCTTGCTTATCCTCTGGTAAGCATACTATTTGGACATTTTAAGTATTCGCCTCTACATGCAATTTGGAAGTAGCCACTTTCTTGTACTTTGGCCATCTTGGATGGGAAGCGATTCTTGTGATCCAATCTCATTTATGGACTTTGATTTGGGACTTTTTTATTAGGGATTCCTTTCTGGTCTTTGGTTTAGCCCCTTGCTAATTACATCGGGATTAAGTCATTTCACCATTAGATGCCACTTATCAATTGCTGTTATAAAGTGTCACTAATTTAGTTCCATATATAATCATATTGATTATTAGATACTCAGTTTTAAATGCACTGTAATTTTCACATCAGCACAATTTAAAGAAACTTGCCAGTTATCGGCAGTCCTTTCCTCCCACGCTGTGTCTGTGGGAGGAAAGGAGAACTGTTAATTGGCAAGACTCAGCACATTGTTTACACTGATAATCAGGGCACTGATTATTAGTGCAGCCCCATCAGTGCAGCCTCATCAGTGCCGCCTCATCAGTGCCGCCTCATCAGTGCAGCCTCATCAGTGCCGCCTCATCAGTGCCACCTCATCAGTGCAGCCTCATCAGTGCAGCCTCATCAGTGCAGCCTCATTAGTGTAGCCTCATTAGTGTAGCCTCATCAGTGCCGCCTATCAGTGCAGCCTCACCAGTGCTCATCAGTGCAGCCTCATCAGTGTCGCCTATCAGTACAGCCTCATCAGTGCCCATCAGTGCAGCCTCATCAGTGCCCATCAGTGCAGCCTCATCAGTGTAGCCTTATCAGTGTCGCCTCATCAGTGCCGCCTATCAGTGTCACCTATCAGTGCATCCTCATCAGTGTCGTCTATCAGTGCAGCCTCATCATTGCCACCTATCAATGCAGCCTCATCAGTGCTCATCGGTGCCGCCTATCAGTGGCCATCAGTGAAGAATAAAGTTACTTATTTGCAACATTTTATGACCGGCAGGTACTAAGAAAAACGTATTTTTTTCAAAATGTTTGTTTAGCAAAAAAAAAAAAACTCCAGTGGTGAATAAATACCACCAAAAGAAAGCTCTATCGGTCTTAAAAAAAATGATAAAAAAGTCATCTGGGTACAGCGTTGCATGACCACGCAATTGTCATTCAAAGTGCGACAGCGCTGAAAGCTGAAATTTTACCTGGGGAGGAAGGGGGTGAATGTGCCCGGTATTGAAGTGATTAAAGCGGTTGTAAACCGCTGGAGGTTTTGTTTTTTGGACCCTGCAGGGTAATGTCATAATGTGCTAGTATGCATCGCATACTAGCATATTATGTTAAACGTACCTTAAAACGAAGCCCGTGCCTCGATGTCAGAACTGCAGGTGCTCCCATCTTCACCCATCTTGGGTTCACGGACTCCGGCTCTGTGACTGGCTGGACCCGCAATGATGTCACGCATGCAAGCGGGAGTCGTCATTCACGACGCGGGGCTCTGAAGGAACCACGCGGGTGCCCATTCCTTTAGAGCGCATGTGCCAATGTCACTTGCTGCATGTACAGTAAATATCTCCTAGACCAGGGGGTCTCAAACTGGCTGTCCTCCAGCTGTTGCGAAACTACAAGTCCCATGAGGCTTTGCAAGGCTGACAGTTACAAGCATGACTCCCTCAGGCAGAGGCATGATGGGACTTGTAGTTCTGCAACAGCTGGAGGGCTACCAGCTTGAGACCCCTGCCTTAGACTGATTTATTGAGCCGGAGTGAAGTGTTGCCGTGTTCCTAGCTGCCTCTGCACTAACCTTGGTAAAAAAAAAGTCCAAGCCATGGGCGTCTGCAGGTAGGGGCAAGGGGGGGCAAGTGCCCCCCTGGAATCGGGGATCGGATCAGGAGTTCCCCGGTCGGTCTTTATCTTAGCGGCTGGCACTGCTCGCACCTGTACACAGTTTAGCAGGGCCGGTGACAGCTGGTGTGAGGAGTGGGACAGCGAAGGCCTCAAGGGGTGGGCAGGATGACATCACCTGGTCTACATAGTGCGAGCGAGTGGCCCAGGAGACGGAAGCCACGGGAAAGGAGAGCAGCAAGACGCCAGGAACAGCGGGCACAACGTCCCCGGCGCCTCCCAGAGCCTGGAACCCCCTGGACTCCTTAAACCTCCTCATTGCTCCCAGGCCTGGAGGACAGACTGACCGGGGGTCCAGAGAACAAGGACGGGCAGGAAATGGCATGCAAGGTACCGTACTGAGCATTACACACACCACTGGGACATAGGGGCACTTGAGGGACTGTAGACAGGGCTAGGGGGTCCCTCTCTCTGACCCCCCCATCACCCCTCTCTGTCAACCCCTCTCTGTTGCTGTCACCCACTCTGTCTTTTTCACCCCCTCTTTCTTTCTCTGTCACTCTCTGTCACCCCCTCTGTCTCTCTCTGTCACCCCCTCTCACTGTCACCCCCTTTCTCTCTCTGTCACCCCCCCTGTCCCTCTCTGTCACCCCCTCGCTCTCTCTGTCACCCCCTCTCACTGTCACCCCCTCGCTCTCTCTGTCACCCCCCTGTCCCTCTCTGTCACCCCCTCTCTCTCTCTGTCACCCCCTCGCTCTCTCTGTCACCCCCTTTCTCTCTCTGTCACCCCCCCTGTCCCTCTCTGTCACCCCCTCTCTCTGTCACCCCCTCTCACTGTCACCCCCTCGCTCTCTCTGTCACCCCCCTTTCTCTCTCTGTCACCCCCCCTGTCCCTCTCTGTCACCCCCTCTCACTGTCACCCCCTCGCTCTCTGTCACCCCCTTTCTCTCTCTGTCACCCCCCCTGTCCCTCTCTGTCACCCCCTCTCTCTGTCACCCCCTCTCACTGTCACCCCCTCGCTCTTTCTATCACCCCCCTGTCTCTGTTACCCCCCACATGTATGCAGTCTCTTGTGTCATGTCTGCAGTCTGACAGTCTCTTGTGCCATGTCTGCAGTCTCTGACCATCTCCTGTACTACGTCTGCAGTCTCTGAATGTGATAATGACAGTGTCGAAAAGGCTCAGAGCATGGGTGACCTTAAAATGATGCCCCCCCCCCCCCCCTGAAAAAAGTTCTGCGGACGTCCATGGTCACAGCGGCTCCTTTGGGGGCAGCTCTACACAAGACTACCCTCCATGTCACCCAGGAGAAAAAATGGGGTAAAATAAAAGCTCTTTATTAGCCACCCCCACCCAGCCCCATTACCCGCAGGTCTCTCGGTGGGTGTCCTCTCCTGGCAGGCTTGGGGAAAATGTATTTAATGAATGAATTTATTACTACAGCCCTGTTGGCACGACATTTTTTTGCATAACAGATTAAATTCTACAGCAAATTTTGCCTCGTCCCCAATTAATCAGTAATGCCGGTAATGATACATGGAACCGCTGGACTATCTGTTACAAAAAATTAACATCTCTTAAAAGTGTCGGCCGCGCTGCCCTTTCTCTTCGGGGTTTATGGCGCTCCGATAGAATATTGATAGAGGTAGATGTGATAACTGCTTTTAGGAAGTCTCGGTGTTAATTGCGCCGTCTGAAGTCTATACGGAAACGTATGGATTTTATGTGCCTCTTCCAGGCATTGCCGATCCTTGGCGGGGTGTAAGATAAGAATAAAGCGGATTTGGTGACCCCGGCGGCCATTTATCTGTGTAAAACGCCAGGACGCAATATCGCTCTGCCTGGATGTATTGTTAATCGCTCGGAGGAGGTTAATAGGGAGGACATTTTTCAGTGACCCGTTATTAAAAATATCCTGTTCCTTCCTGAATTACAAAGTTAATTTGGAAGAAGAGGAGACGGGCAGCGCTGGCAGTACCCATAGAGATGAGACGATCGCTGCCCAATGCTGAGGAGTTTGTGGGAGAAAATGAAAAGAAATTAGTAATATATTCGGCTAATGTGTGTTACAAACCTACATAAAGTCGTTGGTCTTTGTGGCAACATTTTCTTTGTAATGTGAGTTGAAAAAAAAAATTGTTACATCAACTTTGTATGGCAGAGGTGCCAAACCCAGCTTCATAGAAGGCCGCATTATGGTTGCCCTCAAGTATAAATCACTGGATTTTTTTCCCTTAGACTAGGTGCAGAAAATAAACCACCCCCTCACCGTGAACCGAATCGAACCTGGGTGTGGCCAATTTGAACTACCAGTGGGAGGATCCTAAATGGGAAATAAATACCAGGAGTGCGCTATGTGCAGAGTTCAGGGGTGTTTTATGTACCAAGTGCAGGATTCTGGGGTGCGCTAGGAACAGAGTGCATGATTCTGGGGTGTGCTTTGTACCAGGCATAGGATTATGGGGTGCACTATATACAGAGTGCAGGATTCTGGGGTGCATTATGTACAGAGTGCAGGATTCTGGGGTGTGCTATGTACAGAGTGCAGGATTCTGGGGTGTGCTATGTACAGAGTGCAGGATTCTGGGGTGCATTATGTACATAGTGCAGGATTCTGGGGTGCATTATGTACAGAGTGCAGGGTTCTGGGGTGCGCTATGTACCAAGTGCAGGATTCTGGGGTGCATTATGTACAGAGTGCAGGATTATGGGGTGTGCTATGTACCAGGCATAGGATTATGGGGTGCACTATGTACAGAGTGCAGGATTCTGGGGTGCACTATGTACCAAGTGCAGGATTCTGGGGTGCATTATGTACAGAGTGCAGGATTCTGGGGTGCATTATGTACAGAGTGCAGGGTTCTGGGGTGCGCTATGTACCAAGTGCAGGATTCTGGGGTGCATTATGTACAGAGTGCAGGATTATGGGGTGTGCTATGTACCAGGCATAGGATTATGGGGTGCACTATGTACAGAGTTCAGGATTCTGGGGTGCACTATGTACCAAGTGCAGGATTCTGGGGTGCACTATGTACAGAGTGCAGGATTCTGGGGTGTGCTATGTACAGAGTGCAGGATTCTGGGGTGTGCTATGTACAGAGTGCAGGATTCTGGGGTGCATTATGTACAGAGTGCAGGATTCTGGCGTGTACAGAGTGCAGGATTCTGGGGTGCATTATGTACAGAGTGCAGGGTTCTGGGGTGCGCTATGTACCAAGTGCAGGATTCTGGGGTGCATTATGTACAGAGTGCAGGATTATGGGGTGTGCTATGTACCAGGCATAGGATTATGGGGTGCACTATGTACAGAGTGCAGGGTTCTGGGGTGCGCTATGTACAGAGTGCAGGGGTGCACTATGTACCAAGTGCAGGATTCTGGGGTGCGCTATGTACAGAGTGCAGGATTCTGGGGTTCAATATGTACAGAGTGCAGGGTTCTGGGGTGCGCTATGTACCAAGTACAGGATTCTGGGGTGCGCTATGTACAGAGTGCAGGGTTCTGGGGTGTGCTATGTACAGGGTGCAGGGTTCTGGGGTGTGCTATGTACCAAGTGCAGGATTCTGGGGTGCCCTATGTACCAAGTTCAGGATTCTGGGGTGCGCTATGTACAGAGTGCAGGATTCTGGGGTGCGCTCTGTACAGGGTGCAGGATTCTGGGGTGCATTATGTACAGAGTGCAGTGTTCTGGGGTGTGCTATGTACCAAGTGCAGGATTCTGGGGTGCATTATGTACAGAGTGCAGGATTATGGGGTGTGCTATGTACCAGGCATAGGATTATGGGGTGCACTATGTACAGAGTGCAGGATTCTGGGGTGCACTATGTACCAAGTGCAGGATTCTGGGGTGCATTATGTACAGAGTGCAGGATTCTGGGGTGCATTATGTACAGAGTGCAGGGTTCTGGGGTGCGCTATGTACCAAGTGCAGGATTCTGGGGTGCATTATGTACAGAGTGAAGGATTATGGGGTGTGCTATGTACCAGGCATAGGATTATGGGGTGCACTATGTACAGAGTTCAGGATTCTGGGGTGCACTATGTACCAAGTGCAGGATTATGGGGTGCACTATGTACAGAGTGCAGGATTCTGGGGTGCGCTATGTACAGAGTGCAGGATTCTGGGGTGCATTATGTACAGAGTGCAGGATTCTGGGGTGCACTATGTACAGAGTGCAGGATTCTGGGGTGCACTATGTACAGAGTGCAGGGTTCTGGGGTGCGCTACGTACAGAGTGCGGGATTCTGGGGTGCATTATGTACAGAGTGCAGGATTCTGGGGTGCATTATGTACAGAGTGCAGGATTATGGGGTGCACTATGTACAGAGTGCAGGGTTCTGGAGTGCGCTATGTACATAGTGCAAGATTCTGGGGTGCATTATGTACAGAGTGCAGGGGTGCACTATGTACCAAGTGCAGGATTCTGGGGTGCGCTATGTACAGAGTGCAGGATTCTGGGGTGCAATATGTACAGAGTGCAGGGTTCTGGGGTGCGCTATGTACAGAGTGCAGGATTCTGGGGTGTGCTATGTACCAGGTATAGGATTCTGGGGTGCTCTATGTACAGGGTGCAGGGTTCTGGAGTGTGCTATGTACCAAGTGCAGGATTCTGGAGTGCCCTATGTACCAAGTACAAGATTCTGGGGTGCCCTATGTACCAAGTACAGGATTCTGGGGTGCCCTATGTACCAAGTACAGGATTCTGGGGTGCCCTAGGTACCAAGTACAGGATTCTGGGGTGTGCTCTGTACAGGGTGCAGAATTCTGGGATGCGCTATGTACCAAGTGCAGGATTCTGAGGTGCGTTATGTACCAAGTGCAGGATTCTGAGGTATGCTATGTACCAAGTGCAGGATTCCGGGGTGCGCTACGTACAGAGTTCAGGATTGCCTGGAAAAAAAAGGGCCACATGTAATGGCCTGGCAGCCGGATTCGACCCACAGCCTTGTGTTTGACACATGTGCTATATGGCATCTCTGGATGACTTCAAGAGTAACTCCACTTTTGCTGAGAAAAAAACCCCTCCCCCTCTGGGTGATCTCTGTACATTGCAGGGATTGTAACAAACTTTATTGCAGGGGATGCCCAAAATCTGTTTGTGGCAATACCTCACATGTGTAATGTAAAAATGTCCTTGTTTGCATTTGCACGTGAGCATGGGAGGGCGCGGTGCTTTACAGTTTTTAATTATTATTTTTATTTATTTTAATTTTTTTTTAAATTACATTTTTTTTTTCATTCAACTTTATTGCTACAAACAGAGGGTGAGCAAGCCTGCTTGTGATAGCTTGGGGCAGTGACCGGTGCACTTTATGGGCCCCTTCCAAGTTCTGTAAGTGATTGGGTCAGGCGCCAGGATTACTTTTGCAAGAAAGCCGATCGCCGGTTTTAAAAAAAAAACTGTACCAGGATTGTGGCTGCAGCGGCTCCCAGCAGATATAAACAACACAAATTTCAGCAGCTCTGTATATTTATTTCAATGTAAGTTCTTAAACATGACCTAGTACTAGTACCAGCCTCTTGCAGTCCCTGTACAGCAGAGTGGAAGGAAGAGCAGCACAAGGAGCCAATCAATTCATGAGCTGACAAGGTGCATGCTGATAGGAGGAGCAATCATAGTGAAAAGAAAACGAGCTCATCACTATGACATGACTATTAGACAGACTATGACAGCCTGGGTTCCAAGGAGTGGGTTGAATGATGCTCGCTGTTTTTCAATGAAGAAGACTGAGGACATCTAGTGGCTGAAGGAGGCAACTTCAAATAAAAGGTGAGGATTGCCGCAAAATCTGCTTTTTTATTTTATCTTTTAGTAAACTATTTTTTATTTTTTTTTGACTGGAGTATTACTTTAAAAAAGCGGAATTCCAGGTATGGCAATTTTTTACATAGTCACATAGGCCCAGCTTGAACCAGTGTCAGTATGTATGTGCCATACCTGTGACACCCCTACTACACCATTATTGCACAGCTATTACACTGCTACTACACCACTATTACACCACTACTACACCACTATTGCACCGCTACTATACCACTACTACACAGCTACTACACCACTATTGCACAGCTACTACACCACTATTACACCACTACTACACTGCTACTACACCACTATTGCCCAGCTACTACACCGCTACTACAAGCTACTACACCACTATTGCACAGCTACTACACCGCTACTACAAGCCACTACACCACTATTATACGCCCCACCTCTCCACCTCGTCCAGTCAAATAACACTTTACATTCATTTAGAAAATGGAAAGCGCTCTCTGAACAGCGCTTGCGCCAAGTGAGCGACCATATGTGTTCATAATGCAGCAGGGCAGCCACTCAACATATGACCCAGAAGCTAGTGGAGATCACTGTAGGAGTGGTGTAGTAGCAGTGTAGTAGTGTTTGTTGTAGCAATGTGGTAGTGGTGTACTAGCAGCGTAGTAGTGGTGTAGTAGCAGTGTAATAGTGGTGTAGTTGTGGTTTAGTAGTGGTGTAGTAGCGGTGTAGTTGTGGTGTAATAGCTGTGTAGTAGTGGTGTAGTACTGGTGTAGTAGCGGTGTAATAGTGGTAGAGCAGCAGTGTAATAGTGGTTAAGTAGTGGTGTAGTCATGGTGTAATAGTGGTGTAGTCATGGTGTAATAGTGGTGTAGTCGTGGTGTAATAGTGGTGTAGTCATGGTGTAATAGTGGTGTAGTCATGGTGTAATAGTGGTGTAGTCATGGTGTAATAGTGGTGTAGTCGTGGTGTAATAGTGCTGTAGCAGTGGTGTAGTAGTGGTGTGGTAATGGTGTAGTAGCGGTGTAATAGTGGTGTAGTAGTGGTGTAGCAGTGGTGTAATAGTGGTGTAGCAGCAGTGTAATAGTGGTGTAGTAGCGGTGTAATAGTGGTGTAGTAGCGGTGTAATAGTGGTGTAGTTGTGGTGTAATAGTGGTGTAGTAGTGGTGTAGCAGCAGTGTATGTAATAGTAGTGTAGTATCAGTGTAATAGTGGTGTAGTATCAGTGTAGTTGTGGTGTAGCAGCAGTGTAATGGTGGTGTAGTATCGGTGTAGTTGTGGTGTAACAGCAGTGTAATGGTGGTGTAGTAGCGGTGTAGTTGTGGTGTAGCAGCAGTGTACAGCCCCATACACACGGTCGGACAATCCGCGGACCAGGTCGGTCGGATCCTGTCCGTCATACTTTGTCTGATGTTGGTTTTGCGTACACACGGTCGGACAAAGTTGTCGGAAAATCCGATCATTCTGAACGTGGTGACGTTTGTTGCCTACGACGGGACTACGTAGAGGCTAGTAGCCAATAGCTTTGGTCTTGTAATGTGATGTGAGCATGCGTAGCACTTTGTCCGGTCGGACAACCGTACACACGATCGGATTTGGTGTGATCGGACCGTATTGTCAGCAAATCTTTCCAGCAGGAGATAAGACTTTGTCCGTCGGACAATCCGACGTACACTGTCCGATGGTGCATACACACGGTCTGATTTTTCAACAACATTGTCTGATCGGACAGAATCCATGAAAAAGTCCGACCGTGTGTATGGGGCTTAATGGTGGTGTAGTATCACTGTAATAGTGGTGTAGTATCAGTGTAGTTGTGGTGTAGCAGCAGTGTAATGGTGGTGTAGTAGCGGTGTAGTAGTGGTGTGTGCTACAGTGATTTCCAACTTCCATGGGGATCCCACAGGTGTGGCACATACTCCAAGCTGGTCCCATGTAACTATGGTAAAATTGCCATATCTGCCTGGTATTCCATTGACTTTACAATTCACTCCCCACATTATCCCGACAATTTCAGGGAAATATCCTCGGTGTAAGTTGTGTAGTTGTCCTGGTATATTTATTGCCGTCTTCCTCTGAAGCCCGGGCCCGGCATGGTATGTAAACGGGGAGTAAAATAAATATGAAGCAGGTGATTAGAATAGGAAGGACAGAATGGAATGAGAAATGTGTATTCAAATCTGAGCTCGGCTTCCTATGCAAACACAAGTCAAATAGAATTTGCATCGACAATGCGATACCGGCAGCGTTGTCAGAACGCGGATCATCTCGCCGGCACTTTGAATATCTGATAAGTCTTGTACTTCAACACCGTGTATATATATATATATATTTTATTTTTTTTTTGCTTTTTTCAAATGTAGGAATTTCTGGCCATACAGGAAGAATTCCACCTCCCACAGGCACTATTAGACCCCCCCCCCCCAGTTTTTGTAACCCCCAACATGACAGATTTGATGGTTCACTTTAATGATGAATATAATCGCTGCAGTTATATAGTAACATCTCTACAATACTTGCACATGTTTTGTCTCTTTAAATATTCCGCAAGTACAGAGAACTATCCAAACTTTCTGTAGTTTGCTGACAACTCTGCACTAAAGTCCCAAGGAAGGTTGTCAGCCTTGGCCAGGCCCCCCTCTGCTGGACTACAGAACCAACTAACGCAGGCTGAAAATCGCACTATTTCTGCCCTTTCTGCGTTTTCCATCTAAACTGTATGATTTTCCCCCAAAGCACATAGTATTTTTTAATACCACAATTCTTATTTTTCACTAATTCGCAAGGTAAATAATTAGGAAAGCTGTGTGATTTTATAAACACCTCACTAGATTACTGTAGATTGTCAATGCTTAAAAAACAAAAAATCCCACTGGGCTTGAATTACTAAGAGAGTGCAAAATCTGGTGCAGCTCTGCATAGAGACCAATCAGCTTTCGGTATTTTTTGTCAACGCTTAGAAAAATGTAAAATCAGCGGCTACAAATACTGCAGCTGCTGACTTTTAAATATAAGGACACTTACCTGTCCAGGGAGCCCGCAATGTCGTGTGCAGTTTTTTTCGGCTTCACAGCCGGTTCCCTAATGCGCATGCGCAAAGCGCTGCACTTCCTAAGGCCCCTTTCACACTGGGGCGTGTGGGGGCGTCGGCGGTAAAGCGGTGCTATATTTAGCGATGCTTTACTGTCGTTTTAGCAGCGGTATTCAGCCGCTAGTGGGCGGTTTAAACCCCCGCTAGCGGCCGAAAAAGGGTTAAAACCCCCGCAAAGTGCCGCAGCAGCGGTGCTTTGCCGGCGGTATTGCCACGCTGTACCATTGATTTCAATGGGTAGGAGCGGTATAGGAGCGGTGAATACACGGCTCCTTCACCACTCCAAAGATGCTGCTCGCAGGACTTTTTTTACTGTCCTGCTAGCGCACTGCTGAAAAAAGCGGGTCCTTTCACTCCAGTGTAAAAGCCGGAGGGGGGGAGACAAATATGCAGGAGTTCCTCTTTTGGGTGGAACTCCGCTTTAATTGAACAAGCTGAAGTTAGAAGCGGATTGGCTGCCATGCACAGCTGCACCAGATTTTGCACTCTCCAGTTTTAGTAAATCAACCCCACTGTGTCTTCTTAGGAGGCGTTCTCACTTGTGTCATCCCCTGGAGTTTAATGCACGGCCTCAGTGTTTGTTCCACACATAGAACACTGCAGGGAGGACACAGCTGAGGAAAGAGGGGAGAGAAGATGGAACGTAAAAGGGGGGGGGGGAGCAGAAGGAAGGAAAAAAGAGAGAAAGAGAAAAGGAAGAAAGGAATAAATGAAGGATGAGAAACATGAAAGGAACAAAGAGAGGGAAAGAAGGAAGGAGAAGGGGGTTAAGGAAAGGAAAGAAACAAGAAAAGGGAAGGGAGAGATAAAGGGAGGAAAGAAAGAAAGAAAGAAAGAAAGAAAGAAAGAAAGAAAGAAAGAAAGAAAGAAAGAAAGAAAGAGAGAGAAACATGGAGGGATGGAGGGAGGGGGTAGAGAAGCATGAAAGAAACAGGGCAAGGGAAGGAAGGAAGGAATAAATAAAGGAAAGAAGGAGGGAGAGAAAAGTGTAGGAAGGAAAGAGGAAAGAAGAAAGGAAGGGAGGAGAGAAGGGAGGGTAAGGGGGTAGGGAAGCTTTAAAGGAAATGAACAAGGAAAGAGAAGGAAGGGAGGGAGAGAAGAAAGAGAGAAGAAAGGGAGGGGGAGGGGAGAAGAAAGGAAGAAAGGGAGGGAGGGAGGGAGGGAGGGAGGGAAGAAAGGCTAGAAAGATGTGTAGAACGGAAGGAGAGAAGGAAGAAGGGAAGGAATAGAGGTAGAGGGGGTAGGGAAGCCTGAAATAAAGGAACAAGAAAAGAAAAAGTAGGAAGAGAGGGAAGGAAGGAAGAAAGGAGGAGAGGAGGGAGGAGAAAAAAGAGAAAAGAAGGAGGGAGGGGGAGAGAAGAAAGTGAGGGAGAGGGGGTAGGGAAGCCTGAAAGAAAGGAACAGGGAAAGAGAAGGGATAGAGGGAAGGAAGGAAGGAGAGAGGGAGGGAGTGTGCAGTGAAAGAAGCAGAGAAGGAAGAAAGGAATAACGAAAAAAAAAGAAGACAAGAGAAAAGGGAGGAGAGAAGGAAGAAATGAAAGAGAAGGCTAACAAAGAAAGGACTATGGAGAGGCATGAATAATAAAAGTGGAGAATGAATATATAATTTTTATATATTATAATATGAAATATAGTGGAGGGGGAATTTACAAAAGAGAGAGAGAGAGAGGGGGGAGAGAGGGGGGGTTGAAGAAGGAAGAAAGAGAGAGAGGAAAAGAGATGAAAGAAGGGATGAAGAGAGAGAGAGAGAGAGAGAGAGAGAGAGAGAGAGAGAAACAAAAAGAGAAGCAAGAAAGAAGGGATGAAGAAGGAAGAGAGAGAGAGGGGGTTAAAGAATGAAGAAAGAGAGAGGGGGGATGAAGGATGAAAAAGAAAGAAAGGAGAGAAATGAAGGAAGGAAGAACGAGATAGAGAGAGCAAAAAGAGAGAGATAGAGCGAGGAAGAGAGAAAGAAAGAGAAGGAGAGAGAGTAACGATGTAAGACAAAGGAAAAGCACAGAGGGAGAAGAGGGAGGAGGGGAGATGATGGACAGGTAGCAGAGGACACAGATGTGACATATAATATCTTCTGTCACCTCTGGTTGGTAATTTAGCAGAATGAAGCTTTCATAGTGGCTGTGAAAGTAAACCCACCCCTCCCTTCTCCTGATTGGCCCCTCCACATTCCATTGATCTCACTCCTGGTTTCCTATTGGAGGAGCCCCTTCTCCTGGAGTGCTGTGATGTCATTGAGAAGTTTGCTGTGCTGGTCCCCACGTGTGATGAACATTGACAGAAGCGCTGGCTGAAGACGAGCTGGCAAAGGGCTGTCAGGGGCTCCGGGGGGATTTTTGGGACAGCTGCAGCTCCCAGCCAGCATATCAGGCTTTTTCTGAAGACCCCCCCAGCTTACTATAACAGTGCCCTGTCCTCAGGATAATACTCTGCACAGAGATCATACCAACAAGGACATGACTGGTAATGACAGCTGAGAGGATCCAAGAGTGTCTGGCATGGAGATGACATCTGATTTGCATTGTCATGAATACAGACTTTTTGCATCATGCCACCCCTAATGAATTAGTCCAGCTGGAAACTTTCTGCTGACCCCAAGAGCTTACAGTCTTGATGCCACAGCATGTGATAGGAGGATGCTGGAAGGGGGCACAGTGGGTGTAGGTCCATAGGCAGCCCCTGTTGATTCCTAGCTGTGATGCCATGGCACCCTGGTCCAGGATCACCTGACATGGCGACCTCAGCCCTCTGTTGGCGACCATGACCTTCCCATCAGTCCTGCCCGAGCCCCTGTCCAGGAGTATCTTCAGGAAGTTTGTGTTGATGCTTTGCTCCCTCATCATGTCCCTCTATGTCTTCTACTGCCTGTCTGATCGCTGCCAGAGCCTGCCAGGGCCCATCATAGGGGTCCCAGAGGAGGAGGGGGTCTATGAGGACTCACCGCTGGCACTCTGGCAATCAGTGAAGAGGAAAAAGCTGCTACAGAAGATGAGGGACCATCAGGGCACCTTCCGGCAGGGGGCGCAGTGGAGCCGCCTCTTCCCTAGTATTGGGGTGCCATACCCTGCCCAGGAGGGGGGCAGTACCCTCACCCCACTGGGGGACGGGAGCAAGAAGCTACCCCAGGCCATCATCATCGGGGTGAAGAAAGGGGGGACCCGGGCTTTGCTGGAGTTCCTCAGGGTGCACCCCGACATCAGGGCTGTGGGAGCGGAACCCCACTTCTTCGATCGCAACTACGACAAGGGACTGGACTGGTACAGGTGAGATGCCATTCTAACACTCTCTATGTACATCAGCTATCATTGTATGAGATGCTGGATCTCTGCTGCCCCCAACTGGCCAACAGCGGGACACAAACACTGTACATTGATACATTGTAATATACAAATACATCTATATTGATACATTCTTATACAAACAAACAAATCTGTATTGATACATAATTCAACATAACAGTATAATAAGCGTCACCGGGTAGAGCGATGGAGGTCTAGGGGTGCATTGTATGATAATTATCTCATTGTTTCCAATAGAAAGAAATTCACAAATCCAGGATAAGGATCCTTATTTTCAGAAAAGTCAGTCCACAAGGATAAGGATCCTTATTTTTAGCCATGTGACTGCAACGATCAAATCTACGGCTAGGTTCACATCTATGCATGTGCGCTTGATGCGTTTTTAAGGCTCATTTTCTGGAGCATTTTGCTATTTGCTCCCCATGTGCATTCTTGATGCATTTTTAATGAATATTGCATTTTTGGAATGTGTTAATGTTGATAGGTGGAGATGTCTGTTGTCAAGCAGAAAAAAACACCAAAAAAATGCATGTACATGCGTTTCTTATGCGTTTTTGATCCAATTCCTTTAAAGTTTATGGAGCCAAAAAAAAGCACCATTCCGCATGTGAAAATACCTTTCCAAAAAACGCATCGGTGGAAACTGTATAGATGTGAACGTGACCCATAGAAGCTTTGATTTGAAGTGATGGTTGGTATCACGTGTGCGAAGTGTATTTGCTATTGCACTTATGCCGCGTACACATAATCGGAATTCTCGTCGGAAAAAACTGACGTTTTTTCCGACGTTTTTTCTGACGGAATTCCGCTCAAGCTGTGTTGCCTACACACGATCACACCAAATTCCGACGGTCAATAACACAGCGGCATAAAACACGTTCGACAGCACTATAAAAGGGAAGTTTAATGCTTCCGAGCATGCGTCGAATTGTTTCCGAGCATGCGTCGGAATTTTGCGTGTCGGAATTGCATATACACGATTGGAAAATCCGATAGAAAGGTTTTCCGTCGGAAAAATTGAGAACAGGTTCTCAATTCAAAGTGCGTCGGAAATTCCAACAGAAAAAGACCGTTGGGCATACACATGGTCGGAAAATCCGATGAAAAGCTCCCATCGGACTGTTTCCATTGGAAATTCCGACCGTGTGTACGCTGCATTAGAATACTTTGCAGTCTTATGCAGCGTACAAAGGAGCGGAATTTCCATCCAAAAAAGCCTTGGATGTTTTTTCAGATGGAGTTCCGCTCAAGCTTGGCTTGCATACACACGGTCACACAAAAGTTCTCTGAACTTTCGACCGTCAAGAACGCAGTACAACACTACGACGAGCCGAGAAAATGAAGTTCTATGCTTCCGAGCATGCGTCGAATTGTTTCCGAACATGCGTAGGAATTTTGCACGTCAGAATTGGTACAGATGATCGGAATTTCCGATCGTAACTTTTTCCGACCGAAAAATAGAGAACCTGCTCTCAATCTTTTGCTGGCGGGAATTCGGCCAGCAAAAGTCTGATGGAGCGTACACACGGTCACATTTTCCCACCAAAAACTCTCATCGGTCTTTTGCTGGCCGAGTGTCCGATCGTGTGTACGGGGCATTATAGTCTTCTTTTATACACAAATATATATATTTGTTTATGGGGTATATACCACATTTGCAGTACACTTAGTTTTTTTGTTTGTGTTTATATACCAGTTATTAAAGCGGAGCTCCACCCAAAAGGGGAAGCTCCACTTGTTTTCTTCCTACCCCCCTCTGCTATGACATTTGACAACTTTGGGGGGGGAGGGGGGGCGGGTACCTGTTTTTGATAGGTACCCTTGCCCACTTTCAGGTGACCTTGCTTCGGCCCTCCCCTGCCGCCAGGCCATTCACAAATCGCACGTCGCACATGCCCAGTAGGGAACTGGCTGTGAAGCTGCAAGCCTTCACTGCCGGTTTCCCTTACAAGGAATGGCGGTGGAGAGCCAAGAGCCATTTGGAAAATCAGCTGGGGTGCCGACATCGCGGGATCCCTGGACAGGTAAGTATACCAATATTAAAAGTCAACAGCTACAGTATTTGTAGTTGCTGACTTTTACTTTTTTTGGTGGTGGGGGCTGGAGTTCCTCTTTAAGGTTTCAGCATTATAAGTGGAAACAGCATTCTGGTGTTTAACATTCACATAGTGAGTTTCCACCACTATTCATATGTTCGTTTGTTTTTTAAGGGGGCAGCGCTACACTTTTTGGCTATTCAGTTCATAGGAATTCATAATAAAATGGACTGTAGTGCATTTCTGAAAATTTGCTAACGCACTGAAAAATGCATACGTGTGAACCGATCTTCTCATCCATGCATTTTTTAGTGCGTTTGCAGATCTGCCGAAAAGCACTACATTTGTTCCTATGGGTCCCATTCACATCTTTACAGTTTCCTGCAAAGCATGTTTTGGGAAAGGTGAAGAGACTTTTTTTACATGCAGAACTGTGTGTTTTTGGCTTCGTAGACTTCAATGGAATCACACACACACAAAAAAATGCATTTTTGATGCATTTTTGGTAGGATTTTGTGTTTAACAATCAGTCTCCTCCTCCCAACATAAAAATGCATGAAAAACGCACTGCTGCAAAATCAACCGCACACGCATAGGTGTGAACCTAGCCATAGCCTTGGCTCACACTACTACACCTGCAGCATGATATGATTTTCAGTGCATTTTTATAGCATGACATCCCACATTTTTGATGCGTTTTTCATGCTTCATGTGTTTACTAGACTGGAATTTATACACAAAACTCTGCTAAAAATACACTAAGGGGCCATTCACACCAGACGTAGTCAAGTGCATTTTTTTTGTATGCATCAAAAATGCAAGACGAGTAGAGTACATGGGATAGTTCACACCAGTGCAGTCAGTTCCAGTGCATTGCAGTAGAACATGCAGCTTTTTTCATGTACAGAACTGTACTGGACTGCAGTACAATGCATCAAAAAACGCAGCAGAACACATTACAGCAAATAAAAAAAAAATGGAAAACCTTGAAAAAAAAATAAAATAAAAAGGTAAAAAATGCACTGGAACACTTTGAGAACACACCAAAAACACGCATGCAGAGAGTGAGTTTGTGTGGTGTGAACTGTAAGCAAAAACACATCTGGAACACATCCGGAGTGCGTTTTTGTAGTGTGAACAGATCCTAATTCATGCTTTTCACAAGCATTTTACACACGTTTTGGTGTGTTTCCATTGAAGTTGGTGAGTCCAATATCATCCTGTAACTGTCCTAATAAAGTTCTTGTACCCTTTCAAAAACTGCGCTGCATTGATGTGAGCGGGCGCCATAGAAAATAATGTGATTTCCATTGCTGTGCAGTGCAGCCCAACAGCAACTTGTGAATGGAGACTAAAGCCATGGAGACACAGGATCGGACTTTCCGACGGGAAATGTTGGATTTGAGGCTGTTGGCGGACAATCCGACCGTGTGTACAATCGGACAATTGTTGTCGGACTTTCCGCGGACAAATGTTGGCTAACATGCGCTCAAAATTTCCGCCAACAAATGTTTGTTGTCGGATTTTACGATCGTGTGTACACATGCATGCTCGGAAGCAGAAGCGGTCGGTCTTGTAAACGAGCGTTTGTAATGGAGAATTAACATTCGTGACGCGGCAAATTATGAAATCTGGAAATGCAGCGCACAATTCTCTTCTTCTTTAATGGGATAATAATGAAGCTGCTTTGCTGGTGATACTGATGGAGTTATTGCAAACGGATTTTCAAAGGCTTTTTTCTAGTGATATCAAGAATAATATTATGTTTTTTTTTTATTTTTTTATTTGGGCAAGTTACCACAACACCATTATCCTGTAGTTTTCAAGAACAAAGATACAACTATGTCGGTGTCCCTTGTCAATTTTACATTGCATTTTTTAAAATGTAACTGCTGCCAAACTGTAATTTGAAGTAAAACAGATAACCAAGTATTATTCTCCACAATTTTTTAATTGTGCATTAAAAAAATAAAAATTAGACATGTTATCTGCCAATAGAACATAATCAAAAAGTGCATTCTATGCATCCAAAAATATAGAAAATATAACAAATCAAATCATTATTATTCAACCAAAAAATAAAATAAAAGCCTCATGCATGTTTCCTGCTTCTTAATATAGGGGGTCAACAATGCCAAGAGTTGGTAAAAGCAGGGGTCCGTCATCCGGAGATAAATACGAAATACATCCTGGAGCTCCCGCTGCAAAGGCATATGACATAATTGGTCACGATTAATAAAGCAACCAATTTTTGGTCCAAGAACTCCTCCTCCTCCTGTTTCTGGACTGGACTTGGGTCAAAGCAATAACTCCAAGGCCAATAATAAATAACACGTTATCTCCTCTGATTCCGCAACATGGCTGGTTGACGAACGACCGTTCAGAAACGAACGGAAAAGCACGAAATGAAAAGCGCTAAATGAAAAGCACGAAATGAAAAGCGCTAAATGAAAAGCGCGAATCAACACTCACCAAACTTCTACTAACATGAAATTAGCGAAAGGAGCCCAAAGGGTGGCGCAAAAGAGCTAAAAACCACGTAGTACGTCACTACGTTCGTTTGGTGGCCAACAATTCTTTGCTGTTTGTATGCAAGACAAAATCCAGGCACATGCCTTCGGAAAAAAGTCAGAGGTTTTGTCTGTGGAAAATCCGATCGTGTGTACGAGGCTTAAGTGTGCTCCTTCTATTGGGTCTCTTTGGTCTGAGTTAGGTGGTTGGGGTTCACATTCACCCAGAACAGAAGAACATAATCATGACTGTTTACAGTGACGGGTTGGTTGTGTAAAGTTGGAGCACAGTTTTGCATTTACCTAAAAATAAAAAATAAAAGCTTAAGGTTTCTATTTTTTTTTCTCATAGTACATGTATTTTTTACCTTGAAAAAGGTCGGAGGAGTGTTCTTTTGATAGGCGCCTCTCCCAATATATCACCCAATTTTAGAGGGGGTACTTTACCCCCATTATCCTCAGACCCACAAAGACATCTAGACTACATATAACCCCCTCCGGAAGGATCGGCCGTCACTTTTGAGGCAACTGGGGTTACATACCAAACAAATCTATGCGATAATTTACTGTACTCAGATCTGTACTTTGGTCTTCTGCCATATGTCTGGATGTGTACCCTGGAAGGAGTGAAGCTGCTGTAAATTTTTGATGTTTTTGTACTCAGATTATATTATTATTATTATTATTATTATACAGGATTTATATAGCGCCAACAGTTTGCACAGCGCTTTACAACATGAAGGCAGACATTACAGTTACAATACAAATCAGTACAGGAGGAATCAGAGGCCCCGATCATTAGAGCTTACAGTCTAAGATATCATTTTCGTCTTTGTTTCCCAGACTTGCAGGAAAGAAAAAAAAATTTCCCAAATGTTTGCAGAAAAGCTTTAGGTTTTAACCCTCTAAATATAACATGTAGTCATTTTTTTTTTTCTAGGAAGCCACAAAACAAAATGTACAAGTTGGTTTACGTAAAGCGAAGTTCCAGCTGTTTTTGTGTTTTATAAAAGTCATCAGCTACAAAAACTGTACCTGCTGACCTTTAATAAACACACTCTTCTGTCCCACAATTCAGCGATGCGGCCGCCCAAACCCTCTGTGCTCTTCCTTACCTCTCCCTGGCACCGGCATCACAATTGTGGGCATCCGGCGGTGACAGCTTGCGGCTTCACAGCCGGGTGCGCACTGTGCGAGTCACTCTGCACCTCCTCAATGGTCGGGCAATTTTTTGGGACCTGAGACGTGTCCTAGAAGACTGCAGGGAGGGAGGGGGAGAAGAGAACTTCCGCTCCAGTCGCCTAGGCGGCCCGAGCGGAAGTGGTAGCTGCAGGGCTCAAGTCCTGCGGGAACGCATGGGAACAGAGTTCCTGTACTTTTTCCCCAACAGGAACTCAGTTCCCGTTAGCAGCCGTGTCCTGCAAGACTTTGAAGTATGCGAGCTGTGTGGCAGGTGCTACACCAGCAGCCGCCGACACAGCTCGCAATAGTAAGTGACGCACAC
Source organism: Lithobates sylvaticus (assembly GCA_028564925.1). NCBI lineage: Eukaryota > Metazoa > Chordata > Amphibia > Anura > Ranidae > Lithobates > Lithobates sylvaticus. The sequence goes on along the minus strand of CM053037.1, from coordinate 195,161,250 downwards.
CAGGGGTGGACTGACCATTCAGGCATTGCCAGTAGGGGGCCCCATGACAGCTTCCGCTTCGATCTACCTGTCAATCACAGCTAGCTGACGGGTAGATCAGGTCCCTGCTGCTAAGAGATTGTGTTTAGGCAGACCTCTCGTGATGTGCTCCTCCCCGCCGGCCCCTCCTGATTTTCTGTCTCCTCATCCCCCCCCCTCCCAGTTTCCTGCATACTTGCTCTGTGTGTCCCGCTGAATCCCCCCCTCCTCTATCTTCAGTGTCATACGATGAGAGAACCCAGAGGAGGAGCACAGCTATTCTGCTCACAGGACATGCAGGGAGAGAGGTGAGCTGATGGAGGAACATCAGTTTGGGGTGGTAAGCTGAGCACAATACCTGGCAAAGTTTAATGCCAGGAGGGAAGTTTATGTGGAAATATGTGAAGGGTTGGAATAGCAGCGAGTGTGTGTTGGAGCCCTGCAGAGTTTGCAGCCCCCCCCCCCCCCCCAAGCTAACATACATCTCCTAAGCAGGAACACATCACTATCTCCCCAAGCATTCTGTCCAGATAACGTGCAGTTCATTTATGACCTTTCCGTTTAACCCTGTGTTATCCAAACTCTGTTCAATGAAAAGTGTAAATTCACCACATAAACACTCTATATACAAAATAACATTCCCCAATAAAGATCGGAACATGATGTTCACATTTGCATGAAAGCACAATTGAATGAATGCTGATTATTCAGAGAATTACCGTATTTATGTTTATTGAGGATTGTTTTTATGTACTAAACAGTTAAGCTTCATACACACAATACGAAAATTGGATGAAAAATACCACATTTGAAGCGTTCGTGTATATGAGCGTATCATTTTTTTTTTTTTGGTGGGGGATTGGATCTTGGGTGGGAGTTCCCACACTTTTTTCCCCAGGACTTGACCCCTGGGTAGCTGGGTACCTGTCAAAACTAGGCACCCACTCCCCCCCCCCCCCCCAAAAAAAATGACATGCCAAATGTGGCAGGTAGGGGGGTGAGGAGGCCTTAAAGTGGAATTTCCACTATTAGGTGGAACTCCGCTTTAAACAAGTTTAAGCTTTTATGGAACTTATCACAGCTGAATTAAAAGTATACTTAGCCCCTTCACACCGAAGCTCCAAGGGGTTGTACCGGGTGATATGCAGCTGCAGGTATCACCCGGTTACACGCGGCCGTACTCTCGTAAACATGTATGGCGCATTTTCCGAAACACGAAGGTGGCGTATTTCAGCCACGCACAGCCATTCACTTGTATTGGGGCTGTTTGCGGCACCCGCAGCTCTCTGGTGATGGGAAAATAGACCTCCGAAACTCCATGTGCACGAGGCCTTACACGTATTTGTGAACGTTGTTAGAAGTTTCAAAACAAAAAGTATTTTTTAGCTCAGTTTACTTTTTTTTTTTTTTAAGACAAGACTTTGCAAAACTGTTGTCGGCAGTATTTTGAAAGTAAAGTGAAATTGCGCAGTGATTTTATCACCTCAGTGAGACTTAAATAAAAATATCAAGCTCATATTTGCAGCTATAAATGCGTTCCTTTTCTATTGCAGCCATAAAGTGGGAGATCGGAATACTGAACTGTCCTTGTAAGCAGATCTGTTTAATACGGTCTTCATAACGTCAGTGGTGCTTTGTAATGGCAGTAAAATGACGAAGACGTGTATTGTTCACAGAAATTCGTCTTGTCGATGTTTAACAGTCTTTTTTTTTTTAGTGCAGCTCTTGAAAGCTCTTGCTGAAAGAATCAATAAAACCGGCGATTTAATGAGTATAAGCCTTTTCTGAGAGGCTGGAATTGCAGCAAGTGTTAAGGGCGGGATGGGCCCTCCTCTAGGTGGTGGTAGTGCTAGAGCAAGGAGCCACATCCATCATGAAGGGCTCTGATCCTTCAAAAGGTTTAGGATTTCCCTCATGAACATAAAGTCATAGGAAACAGGCACTTCATTTGGGAACAAAAGATATTTTTTATCGTCAGTTGCAAAGAATTTGATCTTTACTTTAAGACTTCCAGAGAAACAAGCTCTGGTCTAGTCTAAAAGGAATCAAGCAAGGGTTAGATCAGCCGATCTCAAGCTTTTTAACATGGAGGACTCTGAAATAACTTCCAGGTCCCGGGAAAATTATTATTCCTACAACTCACAGTACATTAGCATGGTGGTCAGTGGGAAGAATGTCCCATACATTGGTGGTCAGTGAGAAGAATGTTCCTTACATTGGTGGTCAATTGGAAGAATGTCCCTTACATCGGTGATCAGTGGGAAGAATGTTCCTTACATTGGTGATCAGTGGGAAGAATGTTCCTTACATTGGTGGTCAATTGGAAGAATGTTCCTTACATCGGTGATCAGTGGGAAGAATGTCCCTTACATTGGTGATCAGTGGGAAGAATGTTCCTTACATTGGTGGTCAGTGGGAAGAATGTCCCTTACATTGGTGGTCAGTGAGAAGAATGTTCCTTACATTGGTGGTCAATTGGAAGAATGTCCCTTACATCGGTGATCAGTGGGAAGAATGTTCCTTACATTGGTGATCATTGGGAAGAATGTTCCTTACATTGGTGGTCAATTGGAAGAATGTTCCTTACATCGGTGATCAGTGGGAAGAATGTCCCTTACATTGGTGATCAGTGGGAAGAATGTTCCTTACATTGGTGATCAGTGAGAAGAATGTTCCTTACATTGGTGATCAGTGGGAAGAATGTTCCTTACATTGGTGATCAGTGGGAAGAATGTTCCTTACATTGGTGGTCAGTGGGAAGAATGTTCCTTACATTGGTGATCAGTGAGAAGAATGTTCCTTACATTGGTGATCAGTGGGAAGAATGTTCCTTACATTGGTGATCAGTGAGAAGAATGTTCCTTACATTGGTGATCAGTGGGAAGAATGTTCCTTACATTGGTGATCAGTGGGAAGAATGTTCCTTACATTGGTGATCAGTGAGAAGAATGTTCCTTACATTGGTGATCAGTGAGAAGAATGTTCCTTACATTGGTGATCAGTGAGAAGAATGTTCCTTACATTGGTGGTCAGTGAGAAGAATGTTCCTTACATTGGTGATCAGTGAGAAGAATGTTCCTTACATTGGTGATCAGTGAGAAGAATGTTCCTTACATTGGTGATCAGTGGGAAGAATGTTCCTTACATTGGTGATCAGTGGGAAGAATGTCCCTTACATTGGTGGTCAGTGGGAAGAATGTTCCTTACATTGGTGATCAGTGGGAAGAATGTTCCTTACATTGGTGATCAGTGGGAAGAATGTTCCTTACATTGGTGATCAGTGGGAAGAATGTTCCTTACATTGGTGGTCAGTGAGAAGAATGTCCCTTACATTGGTGATCAGTGGGAAGAATGTTCCTTACATTGGTGATCAGTGGGAAGAATGTTCCTTACATTGGTGATCAGTGGGAAGAATGTTCCTTACATTGGTGATCAGTGAGAAGAATGTTCCTTACATTGGTGATCAGTGAGAAGAATGTTCCTTACATTGGTGGTCAGTGAGAAGAATGTTCCTTACATTGGTGATCAGTGAGAAGAATGTTCCTTACATTGGTGATCAGTGGGAAGAATGTTCCTTACATTGGTGATCAGTGGGAAGAATGTTCCTTACATTGGTGATCAGTGAAAAGAATGTTCCTTACATTGGTGATCAGTGAGAAGAATGTTCCTTACATTGGTGATCAGTGGGAAGAATGTTCCTTACATTGGTGATCAGTGGGAAGAATGTTCCTTACATTGGTGATCAGTGGGAAGAATGTTCCTTACATTGGTGATCAGTGAAAAGAATGTTCCTTACATTGGTGATCAGTGGGAAGAATGTTCCTTACATTGGTGATCAGTGGGAAGAATGTTCCTTACATTGGTGATCAGTGGGAAGAATGTTCCTTACATTGGTGATCAGTGGGAAGAATGTTCCTTACATTGGTGATCAGTGGGAAGAATGTTCCTTACATTGGTGATCAGTGAGAAGAATGTTCCTTACATTGGTGATCAGTGGGAAGAATGTTCCTTACATTGGTGATCAGTGGGAAGAATGTTCCTTACATTGGTGATCAGTGGGAAGAATGTTCCTTACATTGGTGATCAGTGGGAAGAATGTTCCTTACATTGGTGATCAGTGGGAAGAACTACCCCCCTGAGCCCCCCCTCCCCCACACACACTCTTTTCTTTCCCATGCAGATATCGAACATCCTCGGTTTTATTGGTTACTTATCTGAGGGGCAGAAGTTGCTAATTACTCATGGAACCCCTAGCAACCTTTGGGTCTTGCAGAACTCTGGTTAAGAAAGACTGTGTTAGATGCTTTGGCCACGCATATGACTACTTTACTTACGTCTGAAGATCTACAAAAGGTTGATGGTTTTGGGTGAACTAGGGACAGTTGTTAGGTTTGGCTGTGTTTTAATTGCACTCTGTCAGGACTCCGTATTTTTATCTGTCGATGTGTTTGCCTTGTAGTAAATAAAACAGTTGGAAACCACAATGTATACCAAGGAACTTTTCCCTGGGCAGCCATTCCTGAGCTGTCAATACAACCGTAGCGTAATGGAAAGTCAATTTTTACTGTTACCCAGAACATCCCTAATGTACCAATTCCACTATGCTGCCCGGTTACAGGCTGATAATAGGGGTACTTAAAGAGATTTAAAACTTTAATTTGTCATATACATATGACATGATTAAGGGCCCATTCACATCGCATGCTCATTGCGGGTCCAAAGCAATAAGAAGACGAAATCTATTGTTTCCAATAGGCTTAGCTCACACCAATGTATGAAGTAGGTGCGCTCTTTTGTGAAAATGGAACATGCTGCAGTCATAGGCGTGTGCAGGGGGTGTGCCGGATGTGCACACCCTAATCGCCCTGTGACCCAAATGCAGCCACTGTGCCCATCAAATGCAGCCTCACTGTGCCCCATCAAATGCAGCCTCACTGTGCCCCATCAAATGCAGCCTCACTGTGCCCCATCAAATGCAGCCTCACTGTGCCCCATCAAATGCAGCCTCACTGTGACCCATCAAATGCAACCTCACTGTGCCCCATCAAATGCAGCCTCACTGTGCCCCATCAAATGCAGCCTCACTGTGCCATCAAATGCAGCCTCACTGTGCCCCATCAAATGCAGCCTCACTGTGCCCCATCAAATGCAGCCTCACTGTGCCCCATCAAATGCAACCTCACTGTGCCCCATCAAATGCAGCCTCACTGTGCCCCATCAAATGCAGCCTCACTGTGCCCCATCAAATGCAGCCTCACTGTGCCCCATCAAATGCAGCCTCACTGTGCCCCATCAAATGCAGCCTCACTGTGCCCCATCAAATGCAGCCTCACTGTTACCCATCAAATGCAACCTCACTGTGCCCCATCAAATGCAGCCTCACTGTGCCATCAAATGCAGCCTCACTGTGCCATCAAATTCAGCCTCACTGTGCCCCATCAGATGCAGCCTCACTGTGCCCCATCAAATGCAACCTCACTGTGCCCCATCAAATGCAGCCTCACTGTGCCCCATCAAATGCAGCCTCACTGTGCCATCAAATGCAGCCTCACTGTGCCCATCAAATGCAGCCTCACTGTGCCCCATCAAATGCAGCCTCACTGTGCCCCATCAAATGCAGCCTCACTGTGCCCCATCAAATGCAGCCTCACTGTGCCCCATCAAATGCAGCCTCACTGTGCCCCATCAAATGCAGCCTCACTGTGCCCCATCAAATGCAGCCTCACTGTGCCATATCAAATGCTGCCAGTGTGCCCCCCGCCCACCGTCTGTACTTACCCTGTCTCGTGGCAGTGGAACAGCTCCTCGATGTCTTCTCTCCCGTCTCTTCCCATCCTCTGCTATGATTGGACACCTGATAGGCGTCCAATCACAGCACCTGTCGTTTCAGCCAATCAGGTGACGGGTAACAGATCCGAGCACCTGATTGGCGGAGAGGCGGTTTAGTGTTAGGAAAGCGAATATTCATTTGCTTTTCTAACACAGCTGAGTGACCTGCGAGCGCCCAGCAATAGCGCTCGCAGGTGCCCTTTGTTGATGCCTATTAGAGCCTATGGCTCTAATAAGGTGCTTCAAAAAAAAAAAACCCTGCCGCTGTAACTCAGGCCCCCGACGTCCGAAAAGGGGCCGGGCGCCTGAATAGACGGTGGCAGTGGCGGCCATAGATAGATTCATGCTATGCATGAATCTATCTATTGGTGAAAGAGGGGTGGCAGGAGAGAGGGGGCGGCGCCCATGCACCCTTATGGACGCACCGCCACTGCCTATTAGTGACATATAAACGAATATGTTTCTCTATAATAGTTTTCTTATAAGTTGACCACTATGTCACAGTCTTTAATACCCAATGGCGGATCTCCATGGGTTTATGTCTTAATTCATGCTATTGATGACTTCTTGTTGACTGTTCATGTCGTCAGAGCCATTTTGCACTCTTTTGTATTAAATTACAACGTTTAACTAATTCTGAAAATCGAATAAACAGATTGAAACAGAAAAACAAAAATGGTGCCCCTTTAACAGCAGTGAAGTCATACACAGGACCCTTGGCAAGGGCACAGACGTTGTGGTGTCTCTAGCTGCGGTTGGTACGAGTAATTTGTCTCTCATAGTGTGATGTCACCATCGGACACCCGGGGGTTTTTTGTCTAAACTTCAAGTAGACGCGACATAAACTCTTTGTGAGACAGCCGCGGCTGGAAACGGGCCACGGCTTTATATAAGCAAAGACGGGCCGACAGTGGTGAGAAATCAGAGCTTCTGTCAAATGCAGCATCAGATGAGCTGTCAGTGCTGGGATGACTAGGGTGCGAGAATTGGGGAGGGAAGGACATATTTGTGGAAGTTTACATTTGTCTGTGTTTTGAAGTTGTGGAGTCAATTGCAGGTTAAAAGAATCATCAGCACTTTGTGGGCAATGCAAATCTTTTTTTTTAGCTCCTGTATTTTAGTGAATTGCACTGTTATGGTTGGTCCCGGGACTCTATCTACATAGAGCTTGCATGCGTCTTTTCAACTTGCTGTAGTTGACTACAGTAGTTGAATATCAAGTTAAATTAGAGGGATGGGGAGCTACGCATATGACAGATGAGGTTTAATTTAAAAAAATGTAAACGAATGCACTTGAGGGCTAAAAGTATAAGTGCAAGTTACCTGCTGGGGGGGGGGGGAATTGAAGATGGAAAAGGATCTGGGGGTCTCAGTAGATCACAGACTTAGCAATACAATGTATAGCGCTATACCCCGGAGGGGCTACTGTGGTTTAGACGGGTCTTTTCCCAAACCAGTGCAGACACAGCAATAGTCCATTCACTCCAAATCATCAAGGGGTTGTCTTTTTGGAAGTTTACTTGCTAGTAGAAATCTGGGATGGGATTTGGGGTGATGCAAGACACTTTAAAATGAAATGTATTGCTAGCAGAGGACATGTCTTACTTAGCAGCAGTAACACTAGTATAGGTAGACTGGAAGAGTCCACGATTCATGGCTGAGGACCATGAAGTAGTATGAGCACAGATAAAGGCAGACTGGAAGAGTCCACGGTTCACGGCTGAGGACCATGAAGTAGTATGAGCACAGATAGAGGCAGAGTGGAAGAGTCCGCAGTTCACAGTCGAGGACCATGAAGTAGTATGCGTATAGATAAAGGCTGACTGGAAGAGTCCACGATTCATGGCTGAGGACCATGAAGTAGTGTGAGCACAGATAAAGGCAGACTGGAAGAGTCCACGATTCATGGCTGAGGACCATGAAGTAGTATGAGCACAGATAAAGGCAGACTGGAACAGTCCACGATTCATGGCTGAGGACCATGAAGTAGTGTGAGCACAGATAAAGGCAGACTGGAAGAGTCCACGATTCATGGCTGAGGACCATGAAGTAGTATGTGCACAGATACAGGCAGACTGGAAGAGTCCATGATTTATGGCTGAGGACCATGAAGTAGTGTGAGCACAGATAAAGGCAGACTGGAAGAGTCCGCAGTTCACGGCTGAGGACCATGAAGTAGTGTGAGCACAGATAAAGGCAGACTGGAAGAGTCCACGATTCATGGCTGAGGACCATGAAGTAGTATGAGCACAGATAAAGGCAGACTGGAAGAGTCCACGATTCATGGCTGAGGACCATGAAGTAGTGTGAGCACAGATAAAAGGCAGACTGGAAGAGTCCGCAGTTCACGGCTGAGGACCATGAAGTAGTATGAGCACAGATAAAGGCAGACTGGAAGAGTCCGCAGTTCACGGCTGAGGACCATGAAGTAGTGTGAGCACAGATAAAGGCAGACTGGAAGAGTCCACGATTCATGGCTGAGGACCATGAAGTAGTATGAGCACAGATAAAGGCAGACTGGAAGAGTCCACGATTCATGGCTGAGGACCATGAAGTAGTGTGAGCACAGATGAAGGCAGACTGGAAGAGTCCACGATTCATGGCTGAGGACCATAAGGTAGTATGATCACAGATAAAGGCAGACTGGAAGAGTCCACGATTTATGGCTGAGGACCATGAAGTAGTGTGAGCACAGATAAAGGCAGACTGGAAGAGTCCGCAGTTCACGGCTGAGGACCATGAAGTAGTGTGAGCACAGATAAAGGCAGACTGGAAGAGTCCACGATTCATGGCTGAGGACCATGAAGTAGTATGAGCACAGATAAAGGCAGACTGGAAGAGTCCACGATTCATGGCTGAGGACCATGAAGTAGTGTGAGCACAGATAAAGGCAGACTGGAAGAGTCCGCAGTTCACGGCTGAGGACCATGAAGTAGTATGAGCACAGATAAAGGCAGACTGGAAGAGTCCGCAGTTCACGGCTGAGGACCATGAAGTAGTGTGAGCACAGATAAAGGCAGACTGGAAGAGTCCACGATTCATGGCTGAGGACCATGAAGTAGTATGAGCACAGATAAAGGCAGACTGGAAGAGTCCACGATTCATGGCTGAGGACCATGAAGTAGTGTGAGCACAGATAAAGGCAGACTGGAAGAGTCCACGATTCATGGCTGAGGACCATGAAGTAGTATGAGCACAGATAAAGGCAGACTGGAAGAGTCCACGATTCATGGCTGAGGACCATGAAGTAGTGTGAGCACAGATAAAGGCAGACTGGAAGAGTCCGCAGTTCACGGCTGAGGACCATGAAGTAGTGTGAGCACAGATAAGAGGCTCCACTCACTGGATCCTGGTACACAAGAAATCCATTGGTGTGGCCTCTTGCAATGTAGTCCAGCATTCATTCCAAAGGACTCCAGGGGCAGGTAGCCCAGAGCCCATCCTTTTTGAAGCCAATTAGAGCCTCAGGCTCTAATCATGTGCTTAAAAAAAAAATCCCATTGAAATACATGCATCCGGCAGCCTTCATGTAGATTAGGGGCCGGGCGCATGGATTAGGGGGGGGCGGGGTCCATGTGCCCCTTATGAGTGACCGCCACTGCCAACTATGTAACTATTGCATGTATCTTCGACATGCAGCCAGGGGCGGACTGACAACTCGTGGGGCCCCCGGGCAATAGGAGATTATGGGGCCCTCAGGCAATAGGAGATTATGGGGCCACACAGTATACACACACACAGTATACAATCACACAGTATACACAGACATGTACACACAGTATACACAGACATGTTTCTATTGGCTGAGAAGGTACTGGAGAGGTGGGGCGGCTATAATCTCTGGATTTTTTGACCAAAAGGATGTCGGTAAGGGACATTTCAGAAACAGATGTAAAAAAAAAACACAGATTTTTACATACTGTCCCTGGTTTTACTGAGGCTGGCAACCCTGATGGGGCCCCCCGGGAAGTGCCCGAGTGGCCGAATGGTCAGTCCGCCCCTGCATGCAGCTATTTCTTTTCAATTTCTAAAAAACTATACCGGGGTGATGCCTGCAGCTGCATATCATCCCGGTACAAATGCCACCCCCCCCCCTAAAAAATGCCACCCCAGGCAAACGCCTTCTTTGCCTTGCGGTAAATACGCCCCTGAAGCTTCCTTATTCGAAGACCTCCCCTCTGTTCCTGTTTGACGACAACTACAAATTTTGGGTTTTCCCCTTTCAGTCCCGTTGATAATGGTCACCAGAACCAACAGAGAGGGTGATCACTAATCAGAGGGCAGAGATGTTACAAACAGTTTGTAGTGTGAGCGGCAGTGATGTAAGTAACTGAGTTAAAATAAACTGAGTTACGTAACTCAGTTACTTTAGAGGGTAACGAGTAATCTAACTGATTACTTTTCCCCTCATGGGAACTCAGTTCCCATTACTTTGGCTTAGTTACCCCAATTACATCTACCGCCACTAGATGGCAGTAGTGTAATTCCGGTGTCCTGCCGAAAAAGTTCCCCCGCCGGATAAGGACCCCCTGTACCGCGCAGGCGCAGGGCTTGCGCAGTACGAAGTACTACGGACCTTCCGAAAACTGCCGAACCTAAACAGCTCTACTCTACACCGCGCAGGCGCAGTTAACATGTAATTGTACGAGGCGATGCCGCACGCACCTGATGCTCGTGCTACTCTGCAAGGGGCGTCTATCGTGTAACTAAGGGGCGGGTCTAGTATTACTGTAACCAAGGGGTGCATTTATTATTATTGTTATATATCGAGCTCTGCCCATTAATTTAACATTCGCCCTCTTCTGTAGAAATCCACCCCTTACACCATATAATAATAATAGACCCGCCCCTTACACCATATAATAATAATAGACCCGCCCCTTACACCATATAATAATAATAGACCCGCCCCTTGCTTACACGCTATAACAGATCTGCCCCTTGGTTACACGATATATAACAATAATAATAAATGCACCCCTTGGTTACAGCAATATTAGACCCGCCCCTTAGTTGCACGTATAGTATATTTTAAAAAAAAGTCAGTTACTTTGCTGAGTAACTAATTACTTTTCCAATGTAGTAACTGAGTTACTAACGCAATTACTTTTTGGGAGAAGTAATTTGTAACTTAACTAATTACTTTTTTAAAGTTAGATGACCAACACTGGTGAGCGGGCAGCTTTGTTTTAGTACAGGTACACTTGAAATACTTCCAAGGGTGACAAATGCGATACACTAAAAGGCAAACCAAAGCCGGCAGCAGGGAACGTGATGTTTGCGGCGTAACGGTCTTAGCCTATCCACTTTGTTGAACCTCCAAGCTGTCTCCAGAACGCCGCAATATCACAAGTGTGACATGGGCCAGTCGTGAGAGGAAATCTGCCGCTCGCTCACAAGCACGGCTGCATTCCCTTCAACAGCTGCATCCGGCTGTGTGTCTGCCTCCACCAAACTTTCTCAGCCTCCATGAGGCCGAATTCTGCATCGCCTCACGTGAAAAGTAACATGAGAGGCTCCCGAGATTCCAGATTTTGTCGCCGTTCCTCGCTCAGATGTTCTTTAAATACACAAAAAAAAAAGAATATCACAGACTGCAACCCGAAATCTTTCAACGTCATGGAAGCTTTGCGAATTCCAACCCCGGTCTTTTGGTGTCCAGGAACCATCGTCCTCGTCTCCGTATTGTAGCAAGACGGGATTACAGACATCGCTGATATCAAGTTTTCCTGAAACGTGCGTTCCGCTCTTGGCAGAACGACACCAGATTTTTAATCCGTTTTTGATTGTTCGCTGGAGGATTATGAGAGGGGAATGAGCTGGTCATCTGTACGCAATTATTATCGTGCTTATATCCGAGATTTAAAGGATCAGTCCGCAAAAAAAACGCACGTTAGCTTATGTAACACATCTAAGAGTAACAATGAAAAATCTGTACGTCTGCATTCCCGTCTCTGAGCAGAACGTGAGATATTTCACAATGGATTTACAGTTGCTGGACGGGTGACTTCATTGTCCAGTGGTGGGATTACTGATGGTTGTATGGAGCGACATGCAGGATCTCTCTAAGGAAGGTTTCTTACATATACACTATATTACCTAAAGTATTAGGACACCTGCCTTTACACGCACATGAACTTTAATGGCATCCCAGTCTTATGCCCCATACACACGGTCGGAATTTCCGACGGAAAATGTCCTATCGGACCATGTTGTCGGAAAATCCGACCATGTGTGCGCGGACTTTTTCAGTCGGAAATTCCGACGGAAAAAATTTGAGATCCTGCCCTCAAATTTTCCGACAACAAAGTCTGATCGGACTTTTTCCAATCGTGTGTAGCGAATTCCGACGGGAAAAGTGCCACGCATGCTCAGATCACATTAGAAGACCAAAGCTATTGGCTACTAGCCTCTACGTAGTTCCGTCGTACGCAACGAACGTCACCACGTTCAGAATGATCGGATTTTCCGACAACTTTGTCCGACCGCGTGTATGCAACACCAGCGTCGGACAAAATCCTTTGGAAAAAATCTGACGGATTTTGTGGTCGGAATTTCCGACCGTGTGTACGGGGCATTAGTCCGTAGGGTCCAATGTTGGACGAAAAGGCCTGACTCACAGTCTCCGCTCTAATTCATCCCAAAGGTGTTCTATAAGGTTGAGGTCAGGACACCCTAAACTCGCTCATCCATGTCTTTTATGGACCTTTTTAGGATGAGTGATAACATGAACACTTTTGCCCTTTTAATTATTAAGACATTCAAGAGAGTGTCCAAAAGTATGGAAGCATTGGAGAGCCCTGGGACCATCCAAAAATGTATTAAATACGATTATGAGTTTTAAAGTCAGAGTTCTGAGTTTGAAAGCAATAATTCTAAAAATAAAGTCCGAATTCTGAGGTTAAAAGTCTGAATTCTGTCTTTTAATCCAAGATTCTGACTTTAAAACTCAGAATTGTGCTTAATACATTTCTGGATGGCCTAAAGTATTAATCTCAGAATTCTGACTTTGAAAAATTATTGAAAGACAAAAAAACCCAATTCTGTCTTTGAAACTCAGAATTGCGTTTAATACATTTTTGGATGGTCCAAAGTTTTAGTCTCAGAGTTCTGACCTTTAATCTCAGAATTCAGATTTTTAGTCTCAGAATTATAACTTTAAAACTCAGAATTGCGTTTAATACATTTTTGGATGGTCCAGTTTTAGTCTTCGAGTTCTGACCTTTAATCTCAGAATTCAGATTTTTAGTCTCAGAATTATAACTTTAAAACTCAGAATTGCGTTTAATACATTTTTGGATGGTCCAGTTTTAGTCTTCGAGTTCTGACCTTTAATCTCATAATTCAGATTTTTAGTCTCAGAATTATAACTTTGAAACTCAGAATTGGGTTTAATACATTTTTGGATGGTCCAAAGTTTTAGTTAAGACTATTAATCTCTGAATTCAGATTTTTAGTCTCTGAATTCTAACTTTAAAACATAGAATTCTGACTTTGAAACACAGAATTCGGACTTTGAAACACAGAATTCTGACTCTGAAACTCAGAATTGTGTTTAATACTTTTTTGAATGGCCCCAAGTTTTAATCCCAGAATTCCGACTTTGAAACTCAGAAATCTGACTTTGAGAATCAGAATTCAGATTTTTCATTTCAGAATTCTGACTTTTAATTTCACAATTCTGGCTTTGAAACTCGGAATTGTGTTAAAAATGTTTTAGGATGGCCTCATGGCTCTTCCATAGACTAAGCAATGGCACTAGAGCCATTTACTGAAAATCAACATCCTTAAGACTTGTGGCTTCATTTGATTTTCAACAGTGTTTCTGTTGATTAAAAGATTTCCTCAGTTAGGAGAAGAAAACTTTGGCTGAAGCAGCCTTTCTAACCAAGCCAACAGTATGAGAGACACCACCTATCCTTGGCAGGTAAAAGGCCCTTTTTACGAACGTTCCCCTTTGTTTTGTAGCATTAGTGGAGATGGGCCAGGTTCCAGCCATCTTCGCTAGAGGCAGCAGTGGATTGAGCTGTGTCGGTGTAGTTAGACCTGAATAAGACAAATGTATGTCTGTAGTACAAAGATTGGGCTAATTGATGACAGTTGGACACAGCCCAAACATGGACCAGATGGCCCGGGAACCACCAGCAACTGAAGCGCAAAAACATAAACTGCAGTTTGATACGAAATGTACATAACAAAGGGGTCAGCCTCCCGGAGGAAATGAGACTTGGACGTTGCTTCTAATGCCAGTCAGACTGTGTCGTTCAGATAAGATAGACTGGTTGAGCCTACGCCATTTGAGTGGAGCTGGAGAAATCTTCAAACCGCGTACGTGGAACTTGGCTGATAATGTTGGTTACCGCTGGATGACGTCATAATCCAGATACAAAGGCGAGAGACTGCAATTTACTTTCACTCGTGTTTTCCAAATCCGTTATTTCAGACCTACTGCTCAATGTTCTTCTAGTATCTTTTTATCTTTCTAAATCTTGTATTTCAGACTTTCATAACATGTAACATTACTTGGATTATTATTTTGATACTTAACAAAATTATCTAAATATATCCACATTTAGGAACAAATATGTAATATATTGCAGGTTACAAGTCTTTAGATATGGTGGTTGCATTAGTTTTCCTGTTTTGCTGTTTTTCAGCCCCTTTCCCCTTTATTTCCACTGGTGATTCTGCCAGTAACAACACTTCCTGTCCTACTGTGACAATGCTCAATACTTGTGGGGAAGTAACATTGTCACCCTAGGACAGGGTCTTCAGTAACTCTCTCCACAAAGTGTGGAAGGGTTCTGTCGTCTTCAGAGAAAGCTAGGAACAATGTAACTGATATGAGTGAAAAGGTGCAAATAAAGAAAAAAACTCTAAATCTAAAGGTTGGAAGCTTTAAAATATTACATTTTAGTTTTTTGGATTTAGATACATTTTAACCTCTTTAGCCGAATGACGGCCACAGCACGGACGTGAATTTCCGGGAGGCCTCCCCTTTGCACACGCCCCACGTGCCCCCTGCAGGGCGTGAGCAGCACGCAATGTGATCACCAAGTCACTGAGACTCGGGTGATCACAGATCCGAGTAAGGGGCCGTTTCCGGCCCCTTACCACGTGATCAGCTGTCAGCCAATGACAGCTGATCACATGATGTTAACAAAAGCTCGGTAATCATTTTTTTTCTCCTTACGCTGATAGCGTGAGGAGAAAAAAAAAGTCGATCACCGGCTTATCTGCAAGGGACATCAGTCCCGAAGAGGGAGAGGCAATTCTGCCTCATCTGTGCCACCAGTACCCCCTGCCAGTGCCACCTGCCAGTGCCCACAGTGCCCACCAGTGCCACCTATCAATGCCCACCAGTGCCACCTATCAATGCCCACCAGTGGTGCCAATCAGTGCCACCTAGCAGCGCTGCCTAGCAGTGTAACCAACCGGTGCCGATCAGTGCCCATTATTGCCACCCATCAGTGCCCATCACTGCCAATTGGAAATCAGGAAGAACTCTGGACAGCCGCACACCGGGAAAATTAAAATTAAAACTCATAGCCACCCATCACTGCCACCCATCAGTGCCCATCACTGCCACCTATTGGTGCCCATCAGTGCCGCCTCATCAGCATACATCAATGAAGGAGAAAAATTACCTGTTTGCAAAATTTTATAACAAAATATAAAAAAAAAGAAAATATTTTAAAAACTTCGGTCTTTTTAAAAAATGTTAACAAAATATAAAAACCGTAGAGGTGATCAAATACCACCAAAAGAAAGCTCTATTTGTAGGAAAAAAAATGATAAAAATGTAATTTGGGTCCAGTGTTGTATGACCGCGCAATGCATCAGCGCTGAAAGCTGAAAATTGGTCTGGACAGGAGGGGGGTTTAATGCCCAGTAAGCAAGTGGTTAAGGAAGAAGTATCACTTGAATTTCCTTTTGAGTCCCCCAGGGGATCAAGTGCATGTTGCATTTGGTCCCATCAGTGCCCATGAGTGCCCATCAGTGCTGCATATCAGTGCAGCCTCATCAGTGCCTCCTCCTCAGTGCCCATCAGTGTCTCCTCCTCAGTGCCCATCAGTGTCTCCTCCTCAGTGCCCATCAGTGCTGCATATCAGCACAGCCTCATCAGTGCCGTCTCATCAGTGCCCATCAGTGTCTCCTCCTCTGTGCCCATCAGTGCCTCCTCCTCAGTGCCCATCAGTGCTGCATATCAGCGCAGCCTCATCAGTGCCGTCTCATCAGTGCCGATCAGTGCCGCCTTATCAGTGCCCATCAGTTCAGCATATCAGTGCAGCCTCATCAACGCACATCAGTGAAGGAGAAAAATTACTTATTTACAAAATTTTATAACAGAAACTAAGAAAAAAATATTTTTTTTCAAAATTTTGTGTATTTTCATTTGTTTAGCAAAAAAAAAAAAAAACCCCAGTGGTGATTAAATACCACCAAAAGAAAGCTGTATTTGTCAAAAAATGATAAAAATGTGTTTGGGTACAGTGTTGTACGACCGCGCAATTGTCATTCAAAGTGCAACAGCGCTGAAAGCTGAAAATTGCCCTGGGCAGGAAGGGGGTGAAAGGGACTGGTATTGAAGGGGTTAAATAAATAACGTTTTTGATTTGTGGTGCTCAGATGCAGTATAGTTCCGCTGTAGAGCACATACCAGATTCATTTGCTGGAAAGTGACCTTCCTGACCTTTGGTGTAAAGGTTGGGTTTTGGTATTTGAAGGACCCGACAGCAAGTTCTATTCTTATTCTTGGGGGACTCTTAATCTACCAACGACCCCATGAGAATTATTTTACAGTGTGATCTATATCACTAATCCAATCCGAAAGGAGTAGACGGCACCCCATATTCATTATTCCACCCCCGTCTTTCCGGAAAAAGTTTGCTGTATTTATACCCTCTCCACAGGAAGTGTTTTATCACCGTGAAGAGGGAAAGCCGACGTGAGGCTAATGAGGCACTTCTTAAGTGTAACAAGAATATTTTAAACCCTTGGTGCTTTGTAACAACCCTCTGATTAGTGGGCAGTGCTGTGTTTTAGACCATAGGGGTTCCTTTTTCACAATGTTTTATTTAAAGGCTCCTTGTTCCTTCTGCTTTTACAAATACATCTTTTTTGCCTGGTGCCATTGGTGCACATGTGAGCGCGCTCGCAGCCCGGATTGACCTCCGTGGTAACACTGGCTGTAATGTGTGCGGAGCACAGCGAGAGTGCAATTCATCAGACAGAAAATGAACAGAGATGCTTCCTAGTGCTGTGAAACAGTGGCGGCTGGTGCTCAACATTTTTTGGGGGGGGGGTGCAAACAAACTGAAAAATACTGAAAAAAAAACCCCATCAATTGCAGCCTCACGGTGGCCGTCAAATGCAGTCACTGTGCCCATCAATTGCAGCCACTGTGCCCATCAAATGCAGCCACTGTGCCCATCAAATGCAGCCACTGTGCCCATCAAATGCAGCCATTGTGCCCATCAAATGCAGCCACTGTGACTCCAGCAATCACCACCCGCCCCCGCTCACTCGCTTTCTGACCGGCACTTACCCCATCTTGGTGGCTGTTCACGCCGGGCGAGCTGTGGGACAGGCAGCGGGTCAGTTAAGCGGCAGCTCCTGTGTCCTCCATGCTTTTCCCCCTTTTAGACATCCAATAGGAACGCCTGTCCTTTCAGGTGACGTGTATTAGACCTGCGCTTCCTGATTGGCTGAGAGGCGGTTCAGTGAAAAGCCCCATACACACGGTCGGAAAATCCGACCACCAAATCCATCCGATTTGGGCCGACGGATTTAGTCCGACACTGGTGTTGCATACACACGGTCGGACAAAGTTGTTGGAAAGTCCGATCATTCTGAACGTGGTGACATTTGTTGCCTACGGCGGGACTACGTAGAGGCTAGTAGCCAATAGCTTTGGTCTTGTAATGTGATCTGAGCATGCGTGGCACTTTGTCCGTCGGAATTCGCTACACACGATCGGAATTGGTGTGATCGGACTTTGTTGTCGGAAAATTTTTAGAGCAGGAGATACAACTTTGTCCGTCGGACAATCCGATGGAAAATGTCCGATGGTGCCTACACACGGTCGGAATTTCCGACAACATTGTCCGATAGGACAGAATCCATCGGAAAATCCGACCGTGTGTATGGGGCTTTAGAAAAGCGAACATTAATTTGCTTTTCTAATACACCTGGGGGGGGCTCCGAGCGCAATGCTCTGCGCTCTGGGTCCACCCTATTTTGAAGCCTATTAGAGTCTATGGCTCTAATCAGGTGCTTCAAAAAACACCCCTGCCGCTGTAATTCAGGCGTCCTAAAAGGGGCCGGACGCCTGAATATGGGGACAGCCGCGGCGGCCATGGATAGATTCATGCTATGCATGAATCTATCCATTAAGCATATAAGGGGTGGCCTGGAGAAACGGTGGCCCGGGCACCCCTAATGGATGGGCCGCCACTGCTGTGAAATGACCAAAGAGCCTTTCTTCAGTGGGTGCCGGGGGTCATCCATTGGCTGGCACCCACTGATCAGCTTCTGATGTGACTAATTATGCGCCCCCTACCCGGAAGTGTAGAATCATGTATATATATATATATATGATTCTGCACAGCGTGGTCACCCAGTAACAAGCTGCTATAGGGTGGTTGGCAAGTGGTTATGCTCCGTATGCATTGCATGATGCTTTGTTTCAACACATCTCATCAAGTAAGCAAGCTTAACTTAAAATAGAAAAATTCACCCAAAGAAAGGAGAGGCGGGGGGGGGGGGGGGGGCAAGGAAAGCAGACTCTGTGCCCTTTTTTTGATGCGTAAGGACAACTATTTTTATTTAATTTTATTAACAAACATTTGAATTCAATTACATAGCATTAAAAGCAATATAAAATCTCTATTTTATGTCAAAGGCTAAACAATGCCATGTATGGTGTTCCTCGTCCACCTTGTTGCTGCCTCTACGCGTTTCATGGGGAAACAACTAGTTTCTTCAGGAGGACTTCAAGGCGTAATGATTAGAATTGTCAGATGGAAAAAAAGGGAAGGGGGTAGGGGGATATCCAGTATTAAGAACCCCCCAGGGGACAAGCAACAGGGGACCTCCATAGGACCAACTCTATTATAGATCGAGTATAATCAGCAGAATCAAAGATGACAAGGAGGATCCCAGACTTTCACCATTAAATAACTACATTCATGTATTATGTATTGGTATGGAGATATATATCCTGAAGAGTTCTTCTACTAGATTATTTAAAAATCACTCCAACAATCCCTTCAAGGCATACATGCTTTAAATAGCCCAATCCAACTCTGGTTCCCCAGACGCCTCAACTGGAAATCAGTTACCAAACCTTAACTCCGCCCACATTGGGTCTGTATAGATGCCTTGCCAAATATGTCTTCCCCAGTGCTCCATGCATAGAGCTTAACTCGATAATGATTTGGATACTAATAGCTAATCGGAATAACAATGCTCTGTTGTTCCACATGACAATCCGGCCAAAGTCGGATCCATGTCCTGGACGGTTGTTTCTTTTTTTTCCTTGTATCCCTCTATGGTTTGGCAAATGTATTCAGATATTTCCTTGTATTCGGAGTCTTTTATAACCATTTTTTTTCTCCCCCTCCCCTTTTCTCTCTTATAATATAATTTCCTTTCTATCTTGTCACATACAATCTTAGCATCGTACAGTGCATCTGGAAAGTATTCAGAGTGCTTCACTTTTTCCAATTTTTTTTATGTAACAGCCTTATTCCAAAATGGATTAGTTATTTATCATTAATTTCAACGTGAAAGAAGTTTGTTTGAAATCTTTGAAAATGTATTTAAAAAAAAAAAAAAGGAAAAAAAATCCCATGAACATAAGTTTCACAGGCTCCTCCCATGTACATAAGTATCACAGGCTCCTCCCGTGTACATAAGTATCACAGGCCCCTCCCGTGTACATAAGTATCACAGGCCCCTCCCGTGTACATAAGTATCACAGGCTCCTCCCGTGTACATAAGTATCACAGGCTCCTCCCGTGTACATAAGTATCACAGGCTCCTCCCGTGTACATAAGTATCACAGGCTCCTCCCGTGTACATAAGTATCACAGGCTCCTCCCGTGTACATAAGTATCACAGGCCCCTCCCGTGTACATAAGTATCACAGGCTCCTCCCGTGTACATAAGTATCAAAGGCTCCTCCCATGTACATAAGTATCACAGGCTCCTCCCGTGTACATAAGTATCACAGGCTCCTCCCGTGTACATAAGTATCACAGGCTCCTCCCGTGTACATAAGTATCACAGGCTCCTCCCGTGTACATAAGTATCACAGGCCCCTCCCGTGTACATAAGTATCACAGGCTCCTCCCATGTACATAAGTATCACAGGCTCCTCCCATGTACATAAGTATCACAGGCTCCTCCCATGTACATAAGTATCACAGGCTCCTCCCATGTACATAAGTATCACAGGCTCCTCCCATGTACATAAGTAGCACAGGCTCCTCCCATGTACATAAGTATCACAGGCTCCTCCCATGTACATAAGTAGCACAGCATTTGCTCAATACTTTGGTGAAGCTCCTTTGGCACCAATTACAGCCTCAAGTATTTTTGAGTATGATGCTACAAGCTCGGCACACCTATTTTTGGGCAGTTTCTCCCATTCTTCTTTGCAGGACCTCTCGAACCCCATCGGGTTGGATGGGGAGCGTGGGTGCACAGCCATTTTCAGATCGTTCCAGAGATGTTCAATCGGGTTCAGGTCTGGGCTCTGGCTGGGCCACTCGAGGAAATTGACTCGAGGGTAAGCCCAAATAAAACCAGCAGCTCCTTCGGGGGTCAGTGCTACATTGACAAAGATTCTTAGACTAAAATCCCAACTTCAGGTGCTGGCAGGGGCGGACGAACAACTCATGGGGCTCCCGGGCAATAGGAGAATATGGGGCCCCCAGGCAATCAGAGATTATGGGGCCACACAGTATACACACACACACACAGTATACAATCACACAGTATACACATACATGTACACACAGTATACACAGACATGTTTCTATTGGCTGAGAAGGTACTGGAGATGTGGGGCAGCTATAATCTCTGGATTTCTAGACCAAAAGGATGTCGGTAAGGGACATTTCAGAAACAGATGTAAAAAAAAACACAGATTTTTACATACTGTCCCTGGTTTTACTGAGGCTGGCAACCCTGATGGGGCCCCCTAGTGGCCCGGGCCCTCGGGAAGTGGCCAAATGGTCAGTCCGCCCCTGGGTGCTGGGACAGTTGTTATTTGGGCAGCCCCCAGAGTTGAGGCATTTTTTAGAAGGTGAGGCATGACCAAAAAAGTGATGGCCTTGAAAATATGGTCACTTTGAGGCCAAGGCAACCACACAGTACGGAGAGTTCTGATAGAGGCAAAGGCTTGCTTTGTAGGAACAGAACAGAAATAAGAGGCTATGAGATCTTCTTGAAAAGAGGTCTCTCCTCTATTGACCTATGTCCTCCATTATACTTTAACAGTAAAATTCCGGTAGAGAACATTGGGCAGATGGAAGTGTCCCTGATCCTGTCTGCCAGAACCTCACAGCTTCTTGTTTAAGACGTTAATCCGGTTCAGCTTCGGGATTAATAACAGGTCTTCGACATGATGACAATGCGATTAGGAAGAACAAAGGCTGATAATAGCAGGTTACAGGAGGCCACTGTCATGCGGCACAAAGGTGCTCACCGCACTGTTTACTTGTTTTGGCTTCTGCGGAAGCCGAGACTTTCTCCGCCTCGCCTTTTGCTTTCCATCCAAAGCGCCGGATTATCCTGTCACCCCTTTCCCACAGGTGTTAGGTAAACAGATATGAATTCATCATCTATAAAGGACAGAATATGAGGGATTACAATCACAAACCCAGTTCCGGAAGGGGGAGAGGGCTTTGTTAATGCCTGGCAGCTGGTGGTCACTATAGAGGACATCTGTATAGGTGGTTCTTCTCTGTCATGTCCCCCGTGTGCCATTATTTTATGTATTTGTAGTAAGACACAGCGAATGTTAAAGAGTAACTCCACTTTTGTTTAGAAAAAAGCAACCCCATCTTGGGTGATCTGTGTATATTGCAGGGATTTTTAGAAACAATGTTGCAGATTCCGAGATTTAGAAATTGCTGTTTGTTTCCCCATGTCCTGTGCAAACTGATTCAGAATGGGAGGATCTGGTTCTGGCATTCAGCGTTCTGATGAGAAAAGCTGCAGTGTCTGCATCCCTTTAGAAGTATTTAACCCTTGGGGAGTATCTCACCAAAAACTGAAATTCCTATTGCAGGGGGTGCCTAACATTAGACTTGTATCTTAGTGTGAAATCAGTGAGCCAATCACACAAGTAGGAAATAACATCTAGTAGACATGTGCACAACAAAAAAATTTGTTTATTTTCGTTTCGTTTTTTTCGTTTCCGAAAAAAATGTGTTTTTTTTCGTTTAGTTTTTTTCGTTTCCGTTGATTCGTAACGATTCGTACATTCGTAAGTCGTCGTTGTTCGTATTCGTAACGATTCGTACATTTGTAAGAGTTATTTTTCGTTGATTCGTTTTTTTGTTAGTTTAATTTTCGTTCATTCGTTTATTCGAAATTCGGACGCATTCGTAACATTAGTAACATTCGTAGATTCGTAATCGGAGCATAATTCATAATTTTATGTAATGTGTATGCTATTATTACATTTTAATAATTTACGAATCGAAAAAAAAAAGTTACGAATCGAAAAAAAAAAAGTTACGAATCGGAAAAAAAAGTTACGAATGTACGAATTTTTTTGTTCAATCCATTCGAAGCACGTTTAGCACAGCACCATTGTAAGAGACACGGAAAATTACCAATTCAACAAAAAAGTTACGAATGTAGAAATTTTTCGTTCATTTTCGTTGTTCCTTTTTTCGTTTTTCGGATTTTCGTTGTTTGGTTTTTCGGATTTTCGTTGCTTTTCGGATTCGTTCGATTCAAACGATTCGTTAATCGGATTTGTACGATTCGAACAATTTGTTATTCGGATTCGTTCGATTCGAACGATTCGTTCATTCGTACGAAAACGAACGAACGAAAAAAAAAAAAACGAGAAAAAACGAAAAACGAAAAAAAAAAAACAAATTGCACATGTCTAACATCTAGGTAAGTCTGCCATAATGTGCAAATATACACACAGATTCCAGTTCTCTGAGGGGAAAAGAGACTGATCGTGTGTTCATACTAAGTATGAACAGCGATCTGTCATCTCCCCTAGACAGTCCCCTCCCCCCTTCAGTTAGAACACAGAGAGGGAACACATTTAACCCCTTGATCGACCCCTAGTGTTAACCCCTTCCCCGCCAGTGACATTTTTACAGTAATCAGTGAATTTTTATAGCACTCATCGCTGTATAAATGCCAATGGTCCCAAAAATGTGTCAAGTGTCTGCCATAATGTCGCAGTCCCGATAAAAATCGCAGATCGCCGCCATTACTAGTAAAAATAATAATAATAAAAATGCTATAAATCTATCCCCTATTTTGTAGACGCTATAACTTTTGCGCAAACCAATCAATATATACGCTTATTGCAATTTTTATTACCAAAAAATATATAGAAGAATACATATCGGCCTAAACTGAGGAAATTTTTTTATTTTTTTTTTTAACCGCTTCAGCCCCGGAGGATTTCACCCCCTTCCTGACCAGAGCACTTTTTTTTGCGATTCGGCACTGCGTCGCTTTAACTGACAATTGCGCGGTCGTGCGACGTTGCACCCAAACAAAATTGACGTCCTTTTTTCCCACAAATAGAGCTTTATTTTGGTGGTATTTGATCACCTCTGCTTTTTTTCTTTTTTTGCGCTATAAACAAAAAAAGAGCGACAATTTTGAAAAAAAAAACACAATATTTTGTGGAAAAAAAAGGACGTCAATTTTGTTTGGGTGCAACGTTGTACGACCGCGCAATTGTCAGTTAAATCGACGCAGTGCCAAATCGCAAAAAAAAAGTGGCTTTTATGAATAATATTATTATTATTTTTAAGTCACTTTTAAGAAAAAGTACTTCAGATCATTGAGTGCACCTAGAAGAAAATACAGTTGTAAGCAGTGGCGGCTGGTGCTCCAGCGAATGCTGCATAAAATAAACAAATTGCTTTTGATGAAATTACTGTTGGTTTTTCCCCCATTTCCATTCCATGAACACACAACGCTAACAATGCAGACAGGAGTGATAACACTCACCAGAGGAAGGTGTGTTCTCACCTTTCCCAACAGCACAGAATCACACGGAGATCCTCCCAGCAGGAATTGCAGTTCGGCAACCTTGCCAACGTAGCTGACAGCCTTGTTAACCCCTTCCTCTGCTGTGTTCATTTTTTATTTTATTTTTTTATTTTCTGATACTGTATCTCTTGTTTTTCAAGTGCATATATACCCAAAAACAAAAATGTAACATATTGCAGCTTGCCATAGGGTGACCAGATGTCCCCGGCTTCCAGGACAGTCCCTGATTTTAAATATGTCCCTGTGTTAAAAAAATGGAACCCCGATTTCTTTCCAAATGTAAAAATGGTGCCGGGATAAAGTAATCCAGCGCCCAGGGCGAAGTAGCCAAACTGCGCACCCTCCACTCCCCCACCCCCTTCATCCCAAATAGCAAGAAATTGTGCTTCACAAGTTTGTTGCAGCAAGTCCGCATTGCATGACTCCAGATCAACTTCCTTTGCAAACATTCTGCAAGTTCTGGTTCAGTTATGTTGTGCGATAGTCTGTGGCGTTGCTAGGGGGTGGCTTTTGGGGCTATAGCCCCCAATCTGGGGCCCATAGCCCAGAGTCTCTGCAGGGGTCTCCAAGGGGAGGGGAGGCTCTCTGGGGACCCTGATGTAAGTGGGGGGGGGCTCTCTGGGGACTCTGATTTTAAGGGGGAGGTTCTCTGGGGACCCTGATTTAAGGGGGAGGCTCTCTGGGGACCCTGATTTAAGGGGGAGGCTCTCTGGGGGCCCTAATGTAAGTGGGGGGCTCTCTGGGGACCCTGATGTAAGTGGGGGGCTTTCTGGGGATATATACATACACACATGTATATTACTGTATATACATGTGTATGCCCACCCAAGCGTATGACTTTCTTTACTACGCTGCTATGGGCTCTAGCCCCAGATATTTTGTAGACCTAGCAACACCCCTGGCAATAGTCCTCCCACCACAGGGGGCCACTGCAACTTTGCTCTTGCTAGAGACTTGCCGCGCAAATATTCAACAAAATTGGAAAAGTGTCAACTTGTGCTGCAAGTGCTCTGGAAGTAGAACAAATTTGTGGTAAATTATCCTTGCTATCTGGGATTGTGTGCAAGGCTGCAAGCTTAGGAGGTGCTACCACCAGCAGTCATCCGCTTGTCAAAATTCCTTGTATCAGAATGAGCTCACTGGTCCATAAACCAGTGCGCCCAGGGCACCTGTCCCTCCTGCCCACCCCTTGTCCCAGCCCTGGTGCCGCCAACCCAGGGCGGCTGTATGGTAACTCATCTTTGCAACATTTCTGTGACTGGCTTGGAGCAGGAGGAGGGAGGAAAGGTGTGTGTGTGTACCCGTCTGGGCCTGGAGTGATGATGTCATAAGCCAATAATAGGTGGTCTTCCCAGTCACTTTCCCATCTCGGCTTGTGCAAACTTCTTTGTGGGCGGTAAGGATGTGGATTATTTGCCGCCTTTCCCTTGCTTGTGACAGGGACCTGCTGTACACACCTAGGGCCGCACTCTTGACCCGGAGAAAAGTAGGCTCATGAAACCATACCCCTTTAAGCCCCTCCCATTGTTAGCACAGTTCAGCCACACCCAACATTTGGTGTGGGGTGCTTCGCATGCTGCTGTTATTCCCACCTCCGACCAGGGCCGGTGCTACCACTAGGCAAACTAGGCAGCCGCCTAGGGCACCCTGCTGCCTAGGGTGCCCCGGCCACTGGTGTTCCTACTCTCTTCTCTCTGCAGCAAGCAACTAAGTCTCAGCATCAGCATGTCAGAGGTGCATTGATGGGCGCTGGTGAGGCTGCATAGATGGGCGCTGGTGAGGCTGCATTGATGGGCGCTGGTGAGGCTCCATTGATGGGCGATGACTGGCTGCATTGATGGGCGCTGGTGAGGCTGCATTTGATGGGCTCTGGTGAGGCTCCATTGATGGGCGATGATAGGCTGCATTGATTGGCGCTGGTGAGGCTGCATTTGATGGGTGCTGGTGAGGCTCCATTGATGAGCGCTGGTGAGGCTGCATTTGATGGGCGCTTCATTAAAAAAATGGGGATTACATGGGCAGGGGAATTGTCAGCAGAATGTCCTTGGATTTCATTTTGAAAATCTGGGTACCTTTTCTTACCAGTATATAGCTGTGGTGACTGCATTGGTTTTCTTTTTAAGGTTTCTTTATTTATCATTCTGGTATCAACAGGGGCGGACTGACCATTCGGCCACTCGAGCACTTCCCGAGGGCCCCGGGCCACTAGGGGCCCCCATCAGGGTTGCCAGCCTCAGTAAAACCAGGGACAGTATGTAAAAATCTGTGTTTTTTTTACATCTGTCTCTGAAATGTCCCTTACCGACATCCTTTTGGTCTAAAAATCCCGAGATTATAGCTGCCCCACCTCTCCAGTACCTTCTCAGCCAATAGAAACATGTCTGTGTATACTGTATGATTGTATACTGTGTGGCCCCATAATCTCTGATTGCCTGGGGGCCCCATAATCTCCTATTGCCCGGGGGCCCCATGAGTTGTCAGTCCGCCCCTGGGTATCACGCTCCCTGACCTAGGGTGACAACACTCGCTGCACTTTACTGTATCAATGGAGGTATAGTCAGGGCTTTTTTTCCTCAGAGAATAGGTACAGGCACTCCCCACTTCTGATTCACCTCTTGTCTCCGCCCCCTACCTACCTTCGAGCACGTCCCTTGGTACCACCCCCTAGCCACCTCCCAGTACCGCTGCTTTTTAGAGAATACAGAACCAAGTATCTTTTTTTTTTTTTTTTTTTGTGCTAAGTAATTTGTATGGAATTTGTTCATTATAACAAGAAAAACAGTAAAATAGATACCTCCAGAAATAACAGACCCCACCACCAACAATAGATCCACTCCGGAAAAAATATATCTCTTAGCAGCCAACATCAATATACCCTTCAGCAGCCAGTACAATAGACCTCTCACAAAACGGTAGATACCCCCCAGCAACAACAGACACCTCCCTCAATGGTAAATCCCCCCCAGCAACAATAGACCCCTCACAAGACAGTAGATCCCCCCAACAACAACAGAGACCTCCCTCAATGGTAAATCCCCCCCAGCAACAATAGACCCCTCACTAAACAGTAGATACCCCCCCAGGAACAATAGACACCTCCCTCAATGGTAGATCCCCCCAGCAACAATAGACACCTCCCTCAATGGTAGATCCCCCCAGAAACAATAGACACCTCCCTCAATGGTAGATCCGCCCCAGCAACAATAGACCCCTCACTAAACAGTAGATCCCCCATGGGGAAATGTGGGGTACTGGCGCTACTGTTTCATTAAATGGTCAGGGTGTTTCTAGGAAATTATTTTGATTTTGGTGTTCTAGCAGTTTCAAATACAACAATCATAGATCGCTTAAAATTGAATAAAAAGAAACGGAAACCGCGCCACCTTACACTTGGCTGTGTCGCCAGCTAGAGAAGATTCAAACTATAAAAACATAACGTGCCATGAAATACATTAATCTTTTATCCTGGTACATGTGGATAGAAAGTGCTAATGTGCTGTGCAATCCAAAAAATATATTTTTCTTAGATAAATATATATAAAGTGCTTCTTTGTTGTCCCCCTAAAGTTGCTATCCCCTGCGTGAATCTCTAATTTATCATGCACAGTGATTGTTTACCATTAAACCATATATCTAACAATAAAATAAACTTAAATAAAATTTCCACATAAGCCAGTATGCATTAATACATCTAAAACCAAATGAAGTAAGTGCAAATAGGTGCAAGTAGACTTGCACGTGCTGGTAAAAACGATATAATCAACCAAGTAATACCAAAGTTGATATTCATAACATATGAACCAAATGAAGTAGGTGCAAATAGGTGCCAGTAGACTTGCACGTGCTGATAGAAACAATGAAATCAACAGAAAATGCCAAAAATAATAATCATAACTTATAGTCCATTTGTGACATAGGAAATGCTTCTAAATATAAAGTGCTTGTGTTCAAATAAGGTACACCGTGCAGTTCCTATTTTTCTCTGTGCAGCCGCCACCAGTTAGGTAATGGATCACTTACCAAATTTAGGTAAGTGCAGGGCATATGGTTTAATTAAGGATAACCAGTCCTCTCTCTGGTCTCCCTCCAAGACTCAACCTTCTGAATTTGGATATACCTTGATCTCCAGTGATAGGTAATGTAAAGAAAGAAGGGGGGCTCCAATAGTGAAGTATGTTTTGTCCAAACAATTTTTATTAAAAATCAAGTGTTTAAAAAACTCACATTTATCAGTGCCTTTGGCCGGCACTGAGCATATCCAGCCTGGTAGGTAGTGTGATGCGTGCTGTTTAGTATGCGTCCCAGGTCCCTTCCTAGTACGAGCCGCCTCCCCGGAAGTGACGTAATCGCGTTATCTCCCAGCAGCCTCTACGCGTTTCGCAAGACCTTTTGCGTCATCAGGAAGATGTATTAATGCATACTGGCTTTATTAATTTATTTTTTTTATTTATAATTTATAATTTTTTTTTTTATTTATTAATTTATTAATTAATTAGATGTATTAATGCATACTGGCTTATGTGGAAATTTTATTTAAGTTTATTTTATTGTTAGATATATGGTTTAATGGTAAACAATCACTGTGCATGATAAATTAGAGATTCACGCAGGGGATAGCAACTTTAGGGGGACAACAAAGAAGCACTTTATATATATTTATCTAAGAAAAATATATTTTTTGGATTGCACAGCACATT